>JASXTE010000002.1:2220000-2820000 GCA_030280995.1 Hemileia vastatrix | reverse complement strand
AGAGTCATTTGAGTTATTAAAAGGGATTGTAAGAAAAGATATCCTTTTGAAATGATTGGAATATTGGCCAGGCTCTGGGAAAATTACTCTAGCGGTGGATTCTAGTTTGTCTGCAGTAAGCACAGTTTTGATGCAGGAGGATGAGGAAGGTAATGAAAGACCTCTCCTTTACGAATCTAAGACTTTTACTAAAGTGGAGTCTAGGTACTCTCAGTCTAAGCTGGAGTTATGTGGAGTAGAGAGAATACTTAAGAAGCTACAGTGGATGCTTTGGGGGCAACATTTTGAGTTGAAGTTTGATGCGCTATTGTTGGTTCAAATGATTAGTAGCCTGAGTTTACCAGATGCAACCATGACTAGGTGGGTGGCGCAGATTAATTTTTTTTCTTTTGACTTAGTGCATAAGCAAGGGAAGTCCTTCAGGATGCCAGATTTGTTATCCAGAAGGCCATTGTGTGAAAAGACTTGGAAGCTGAGGAATTCAAAGAAGATAAAAGATGGGTAAGCGGGATAGATTATTGTTATGAAGTATTTGATAAAGGCCTCCGCAAAGACGATAAACCAGTAATGTTATGGGAAGTCCCCGAAGACAATAAAATAGGTAATTATGACACAAAGGATGTTTTTAGCAAAGGTAGTCTGCAACTGGATTTAGAGAATGCTGAAGTTAATGTAGCAACAAGGAGTGTGCTAGACGAGACAGTGGAAGAGTCAGATGACAAAGACAACTCAAGGAAAAGTCAAGATAGTAATACTCACTCAGATAATGGATAGTATTTCAAATATGATGCACCTGCTGATCAGGAAGCAGAATTGCTAAGGTTGTATTTGGAAGGTAGTGGTCAACCAGATTTTTTTGATGAAAAGGTTTGGCACAATATCAATAAGCGGGCTAAAAGTTATTTTATTAAAAATGGAAAGCTATAGAGGAATCAGTCTTTGGCTCCTCATTTAGTCATTCAAACTAGGGAAAGGATGGAGAAAATACTCAGGGAGTTGCATGAGAATTTAGGTCATAGAGTTCAGGATGAGATGTATTTCAGAGTAAGGGAAAAATTTTGGTGGCCCAATATGAAGAACAAGGTAAGGGATTGGGTTAAATCTTGTCTGGAATGTCAGTGCAGGAGTTACAGGAAGCTGAAAGAGAAAGGTAGAGTGACGGGTCAAGATACAATTTTTGGTAGGATCAGTTTAGATGAAGTTCATATAAAAGAAGGACACTTTAAATACTTGGTAGTATCCAGGGACAATCTATCAGGATGGGTCAAGGCGGTGCCTTTGGTAAACCTTAAGGCAAGTAATGTAGCTGAATTCTTAAAGAGAGAATGGATTTATAGGTATGGGGTAATGAAAATGGTAACTGTGGATGGAGGCACTGAATTTGCTGGAGAACTCCAAGATGTAGTAAAAGATATAGGCTCTAAGCTACAAGTTTCAACACCATATTATCCTGAAGCAGAAAGAATGATAGAAAGAGAGTATCAAGCTATAAAGGATGTGCTTGTTAAGTTATGTGGAAATAATGGTGCAAAGTGGAACAACTATTTTCCATTAGTTTTGTTTGCAAATAAGATTTCAGTTAAAAGAACTTCTGGGTTTTCACCGTATGAAATTATGTTTGGTCAAAGAGCGCTACTACCTATTGATCTAGAGGCTGGATCGTTTCTAGAATGTGATTGGGATCAAGTGCGCTTGACTGAAGATTTAATTTTAGCAAGGGTGGCACAACTTGAAAGGAAAGATGAGTTCATGGAGAAGGCATATGATAGAGTGATTCAGATCCGGGACAAATCAGTTAAATATTGGGATGAGCACTTAGCGTATAGATTGAGGAAGTCATTGTACCCAGGAGATTTGATTTTGGTCTATAATAGAAGTCTAGAAAGCCAATGGGGTAAAATGTTTGCTGAAAGATGGAATGGTCCTTATAGAAACGGAAGCAAATAACTGGAGGGTCTTATTTACTGGAGGAATTGTATGGTGCAGAATTGAAGCTGCGAGTAGCGGAAGATCAGATCAAAAGATTCTACCCAAGGAGTTCTCCAGTAGTTCAGAATAACCTCTGGAATGACAAAAAACTACCAGAATAACCTCTATGAAGAGAGTAAACTAAATATTTATGTTTAAGGTTTATTTTTCTAAGAGGAATTAAAGGAGGCTTTGACACATTTGTGACAGGTAAAGGGCGCTAACTGAAAGTTAGAAGGACAATGACTGAACAGGCAACTGGAATAAGCGCTCAGATGAGGGCATAGAGAAAACCAAATCTTATATTTTCATTGTTTGAGGATACATTCCAAAATGGGTAAATAGATTGAAGGAGATGTGTACCATGTGAACGCAAAAGAAACTGGGAATTTAGCTGATGGGTTAATCAACCAGGAGTGGAATAACAATTTATAGATGGGGCATGCTACAGTTCAATAACTTATTTACATCATGTATTTTTTTATTGCAGTAAAGGTGGTAAAGCTTTAATGTTTAAAGTTTATTTTATGATTTTTTACAGGGTCTATAGTCTTTTAAAGAAATTAGAGGGAGAGATGTTAGGCACTCCAAATTTTAAAGGACAACTAATACTGAAGACAGGTGTAAAAAAATAGCACTGTTTCTAGGATTTTTATTTAAAGGAATAACAGAAATAGTGACTATGTACAGAGATTTTGGAAAAAAGCACTAGTGGGTTATTTATTTTTGTTGTTAAAACTATTAGGAAATCTTTTCCATTCTTTAGGTATGACAAAGCAACAAGGATTGGCAAGGAATCCAAGAATAGTCAAAGAACTGATCTCATTCACTAGCTGACCTATCATTTCTACATGGGTGTAAAAAGCTTTGAGATTAGCATCAAAAAAGGCTTGTTTATGATTAAATGATAGACACATAGCCTCATATATAAGGTAAATTCTGGAAAACATTTGCATTGAATGTACAAAAGGTAGTGGAATAGGAACCCATCCCAGGGAGATGGATTCGCTGAAGCCTACAAGATAGAACAGGAGTCAGTAGGTAATGTAGGTGTAAGTATAATGAAAGGAACTTACTTTCCAATAAGTTATTGGGGAATGCTGACCGCAAGGAGACAGTAAAGGCATCTGGAGCAGCTGTAGTGGCACCTAAATGCATAGAAGCATTGGAGCTTGGGGCAGGGGAAGGCGCAGCGCTAAGCTGAATGGAAATTTTGCGCCTGAAACAAGCAGGAAGTGATGATGATTTGTAAGGCACATCAGTAATGGGAGAAGAATTAATGCTGGTAGGAATAGTGGGGTTATTATAGGAGCACTACTGGTGGAGCTGGGATGGAAACAAATGTAGCCAGTAGGCTGAGGATTATTTTGATTTATGGAGGAGTTAAAAGTCTTATTATATCTGAAACAATTATCCCATGCAGGTCTAAAGGAGGAATACCCCCCAGGTCTAGAAAAGGTGAAATGGAAATCACAATGTTTGCAGAAAGAGCACGCTTAATCTCTGGGAACCGTGCAGTATTGAGTCATATACTAAGATAATTGAAATGTTGATTGTTAGATAAGCTATTTATAAGCTAAGAATGGAAAAATAGAAAAGGCGTCAGTTGCGCAATGTCTGACTTGAGCACTGAAAAGTCTCTAAGGAACATGTGAATTATTCTCGTCATAAAAATAGGAACCCAAGGCAAAAGTAGAATATGTCACAGTCATGGGAAATTCATATTGCGAAGATCTGAAAATTTCAAGGGAACTCATGTGTATATTATGCAGAGGATGAATTTGCTGCTATAGGGAGTAGTGCTGCTCTTAAGTTTTTTTGTTTTTTTCTGCTGTTTCATCTTTCAGAGACACTTAGTAAAAAAGGGTGTGCTGGCAAGTTTGGAAGAAGGAGAATTTTTTTTGGGGGGAAACTCATCATGTAGGGCTCACACAGGAAATTTAAATGCAAATATATAAAAAAAAGAGAAAAAATGTTTATTACTTTTACAGGCTATGTACACAATAAATAATATTAAAAATAAAAGTTTTTTTTAGTATTCTGAAACATCAAAGATTGGGACGTAGAAAGCCCAGTCATTAAAAGCTTCTTGTATCTTTCATTGCAAGGTGGTTATGAGTTGAGTTTGTTGGTTATACTCAGCGCAAGTATAGACGCGGACTGCAACAAGAAATTCCTTGACGGCAGTGAAAATATCATTCATTCAATGCATGGTCTCATAAAATGGTGTGCAGGCAATTTTCTCTGCAAATTTCAAGTTCCAAGCCATGGCCGGCTCTTCTTTGTCATCAAGCAAAGGGAAATTAGTAAGCCAATCATCCAGGACAAAGAAATTAAGGGTTGGGTGCATACAAGCTCAATTAGGAGTGTTGTGGGTCAAGGAATGCATTCTGGAGGAGCAGCGGCATCCCAGGCAGGATTTTCTTCCAAACCAGGAAGGAGAAGAGAATTTTTCAGTTTTGAAGGCGTCTCAGCATATGTAGTGGCTGGTGCATCCTAAGAAAGAAAGAATAGTATTAGTTTTAGGTTAGGAGAGAAAGAAAATAAAAAAGAAACTTACAGTATGAATACTCTTTTCTGAAAAAAGCGATCTATGAATGGAAGCAACACTACTAGGAGTAGGCGCTTGGAAATTAAACCTGTCACATTTGTTGGCTGGAGGAGTAGCTTGTTTGGGAAAAGGACATTTGATGGTCATTAGACTCATCATATCTGAGGCGGAAGTGTCTGGGTTTAGACTTGCAATGGTGGGTGGTCCATCATAGCTACACTTCTTCTTGAAACTTTTGCAGAAATTTTACAACTAAATGGATGAAAGATATTGAAGTTAGTGATGATAGGATAATAGAAAAAGGAATGAAGACTCACGTTAAAATAAGTGTTGCCACAGCAGGCTTTTGAGAAGTGGTAGGAGTTTATGCCATTTTTGATGCAGCGGGTGCATCTTGTCCTACCCAACAGCATAGTGACTGGCATCATGGGAGGAGCAGCAGGGGTCTGCGTTTGTACAAATTGTCAACTGGCGTCCACAATGTTGGCAGTATTTTCCGTATTATTTGTGGTATTCCTTGTATTCATTATTTCAAAAACAATAGTTAAGATAACATAAAAAGGTATAAAAAAGTTGAAGAAGAGGAAGATGATGGTATAGAAGAAGATGGAAGATGGAGGAAGAATATGCTTCAAGGAGCGGGGTATTTATAGGCTCCTGGGGACTGTCACAAGTAGAGGGAGGATGTGGTACGCGCAAAGCAGGTAACTTGTCTTTTAGACCAATCAGCTTGCGTATCCCAGGAAGAACAAATGGGAAGCATAGTGCAGAAGATAGCGCTTTTATAAATATGTAATTATGGTTTTAGAATAACATAGGGATAGAGAAGTGCAGAAGAGGATTCAGGGTCTGTGCGCATGGATTTTGAAGAGGGATGTGCCGCATAAAGGAATTATAAACCTAGGAGTTCAAGCGCTGAAAATTATGGATTTGGATTTTACAATAATTTTTTTTTATGCCTTAACAAAGAAATTATGGCACAAGGAAGGCCTCAAGTACATAGTATACTGCACCACGGCTAGTGTGGTAACTTACTGAAATAGGTAATGTAAGTTTCAGAGGCTAACTAGCTAAGTCAATTGTTATAACTATGGACTTAGTAATGAAACAAGGACAATGGGGACTCAATCACAAAATTAACCAAGAGTCAAAGAGACTATGATCAGTGCTGAAAGGTGACAATTCCAGAAGTAGCACTGAACCAATGTAAAGGTACAGTCATAAGCGCGCATGTGAAAAATGAGTTAAACAAGTAAATACTAATTATAGTAGGCTTAGGGTATGTTTAGGCGCTGTAGTTTTTACAAGCGGTGTATTTAGTTTACTAATGAATTAGTTAGTGTTTTGCTAGTGTGGTGCTAGATTAAGCACTGGAGATCCACTAGGGAACTGTGTCTGGAGTGCTGAAAAATATAAGAAGGAAAGGCTATATTATAAGTGTAGGGAGAAGAGGGAAGTAAAAGATTATTATTGAGATCATTCATTTTGATTACAAACATTAGAGCTTTATATTAAATAATTTTGAAATATATTGTGATATATAGTGATTTTGTCTATTTTGTAATTATTCTGATAAAAAGTTTGTGCATCTGTGTGTGTGTTTCATATATTTTAGTGAAAAAGTGCAACACAGATGGAATATATAGATTCAGTAGAATAAACTATTATTAGAGTTATTTTATTGCTATAATAAGGCATATTCAGAGAGAGCACTTAAAGAGGGAGTAGCTGTGAATATTAGTGCTTATTAAGAATAGAAATATCAAGATAGTAATATTTATTTTTCTTATCTTTTAACTCATCTCTCAACTCATGAACTATCTTGTCAGATACTAGTATCACACATTATTGTGCTGTCTTTAAAATAAGAGTTGCAGCAGCTTCTTTTCAGAAATTGAAAAGAAGAACCAACCCATCTTGCATTGTGTCTACTTTTTAGTACTTTAGAACTCTCTACACCGGTTTAGCCCTAAATTGGCTCAGAATGCTAATTTAATCTTTAGTAGCAGCTGATCTTCTAGCAGAATCAAAATCATATTAACCAATTATACAGTTTCCATCAACCCCAGCAGCCATTCCCTACTCTAATCCACCATTTGAAGTTGTAAAAGGGCCTTACTGACCTCCTTTTGTTTACCATTATCTTATTTTCCCCCATCAGTACCACCATTCTTTTTTCCAACTTTAGTATTATCATCATCATCAACAGTAAATTTTTAAAATCTGGATCTCCTTCCAGGAATTTAAACCTCCTAACTAAATCTGAAGGTTCTTGCCCATCACTGGGTTTGATGAAAGATCCATCTAAGAATTTGTAAACCTTTCCATCAAATTTTACTCTACCATCCTGAAAGTCCTTGTACAAAAAATAACAATCTGCTGCCTTGTTCACCCTCCTATTACAGTAGGAGCACACCTTAGGCTCACAATAACAACCTTTATAGCCATTTCCACCATTACCATTTACATTACTACCATCATTAACATTGCCATTAAAGCCATAGTTTCTCCTCGCATAACCTCTAGATTGATAAGATGAAGAAGTGGAAGATGAAGCCACAGGAACTCTGGTGGCCTTCTGAGTTTATTGAACAAATATTTTGAGCTGCTTATTTAAGTAAGCCTAATGATCCACCTTTTTTTTATTAACATCTCCCTCATCCTTAGAAACAGGCTGACCCAACTGAGCCTTCTTTGCCTATTTAGCCTTGACAATAATTTCATTATTTTCTACCAAAGCTTTACTAACCTTGATAAAATATTTTGTACAAGATTCTTGATACTTTTCCAAAGTCGTTAAATAAAATATGCCTGAATGCTGTCCTTGATGTCCTCTAAAGTTGGTAGCTTCTGTTCTCCATTTGGAATGTCCTTCATCTTATTGTTCCTAGACAGTTCCTTCAAAACCTCTATTCTGATCTCCTTACTAAATGCTGACCAAATAAATATTTTCCTGATTTTCATGGCCAATCTGCTCCATAAGAATCAGATAATCCACCACTTCAGTAAACTGCCTACATAGCTTCTTGAAGTCCACCATATTAGTAAAAAGCACCTTTTTCTTTCCATTCACTGACAATTTTGTTGAGGTCCACCATATTATACCTAACTCCTTATCTATCAAAAATATCTTTTGACAATTTTAACCAGTCCCACTTCTTATATCCTTTCATCTTTTCACAGGCTATGTGACACTCAATAAAAAGTACCTCAATTACCCCACTATTTAAACTCTAACTCTACTAGCAATGCGCAAAAAGGACTGTGGGGAGATTACATTCTATTTTATTCACAAATTAGCTGCTCTATTCAAAATAAAAAGTATCCTAAATTTAAATATGCTTATACTTTTCAAACATAAGCAATCTACACACGCTATAATTCTAAACACAAGTCAATATTCAAAAGGGGTAATTGTGGGTCTGGGAAGTAGGAACAGGAAGGAAGGATTATAAGGTTAGATTAATTAGTAATTGGGAACTCCGGCGGATTAAATGGGTCTGTGAGTAATATGGTGGCTGGTTGTTTAATGGGTCAGTGCAAGGAGGCATAGGATATTTAACGGGTGTTACTTCCTTCAATAATTCATTAGAATTAAATTATAAAATATACTTGTGATACACCACAAAATATTGGGGGCAGACTTTCTAGAAAGTCTGAAACCTTAGACCCAAACTCACCACAGATTGAAAACACATTGAGATATTGGAAAAGGAACCATACAATCAGGGATGAACACCACTCAGCAGAACAGTTTTAGGTGGGTGTTCAAGTAGATTTCAATTTGGGCTTAGTATGAGTTCAGTCTGAGTTCCATCTGAGTTCAGGTTGGGGACTTGCTAGTAAGCCCACCCCCTATATTGCATAGTAATAGTAGTTAAACTCTTATAGGCTAATATTATAATTATCCTTCTCTCTCTTAATAATAAATTATATTAAAATCCTAAATACTTAAATCTTTCCTTTGGCTATAAATTTTCAACCCTTTGTGAGATTCACCATAATGGTTAGTGTCCCTACATTATACATTAATTATTCCTCAAAGAATATTAGGAACCATTATAGTTACTCATTTATATCTTCAAATCACTTCCTCAAATTAATCCTCTGTGCTTCAAAGTTTTAGTTTCCCTCACTTTTTTATCTCACTTACTTTGCAATCATCATCAATTCCATGTGTAGGTTGTCCAGTGACACATCTCAATAATCTCCAATTCCACCTCTCTATCAACAATAATGAACCTAACATGCTTTACCATGTCCAAATGGGAAGCCCATCAACAGAAGCAGCAGCTTCATATGGATTTAGAAATTATTTACCTTCTTTCCCATTTAACTTGGGCCCATCCCAAGAAAAAATCATGACTGAAGCTCCAACAGGAAGAGAAACACCAAATCCAGCAGCAGAAGACATACCAAAGATATATAAGATAAAACCTTTAAAATAAGATAAGTGTTTGTTAAATAAGGCTCTTTCAGGCTAAGATAGTCCAGATATCAAGTTAGATCAATTAAAAATTAGAAAATTCAAACCCCATGTTGGGTGCCACCAATGTAGAAAGACTCTTACAGTTTCTTTGCTGTAAGCAGAATCCAAGGGAGTTGAATAAACCAAAGAAAACCCTGTCCCTTTAAGTAAATAAAGAGCTCATAATTATCTAAGCTGTAGCCTCTACTTGATAAGAAATAACCAATAAACTATTTTTGTTAGTGGTTTTGATACGTAGAATCAATGTTCTTTATAATGAGGTTTAAAAACACAAAAGTGAAGCTGCATTTAGAAAATTTATATAAATGATTGAATAATATATTTTTATGAAGATTTTATTTTTATGAGATTTAGTTGATAAAATCTGATCCTTAATGATGAGACCTTTAAAATGGTACCGTATAAGTTAATATTAATGATGATGAATGAATTTAATATATTGTTATGTAAAAGTGTTATATTTATAAAGGTATTAGAATTTTAATAATTTTATATGAAAAAGAATTAATGATTATTAAATATGTGATGTTGTTTTTGGTTGTTGTATGATGATTTTTAAGATACAAGCTGCTAGATGTTCTCTAATTTTGAGTCTACAGGCTTTATATGCATAGTATGTCACATGCCCTATTTTCCCTAACTGGAGCATTCCAGAGCTTATACAGACTTATGGACTCCATTAGAACCTTTAAAATATTAATAAAAAATTTGGTAAAATTATAAATGATAAAACTACTTCTCCAGTCTATTCCATTATAATTTTTGTAGCCTGCGCAGCCCAATTCACCCAGTAAAAATTATTAAAGTTAAGCAAATTATAAAAAATCAAAAATAATTAAAAATAATTTATAAAATTATTAAAAATAGTAGAAAACTAGTAAAAATTCCATGATAATTCCCAATGGTTCTTCAGACTCCTTAATTTAATTTCCAAGCACTTTTAAACCTATACCTGCATTTAGTGCCAGTAATTATTTCTTAAATCTTAACCCTTAAAATTAACCCTTTTTAACCATTTTTTAATACTTAATTTATTTAATATAACCATTTTAAAATTAGATTTTCCTTTCCAATATCAACAATCATTCCCAAAAGATCCATTTTTAATAACCTTAAGTTCCATACTAAACTTTTGACTACCACAATGTATACTTAATATTCTTTGAATCCTCTCTTCCACTTCTGGGGCTTGTAATATGGATGGGGTACCAATTGAGAATGTTGGGTGATATCCATAGTTGGTTTGAAAGGTTAAAATACCTGTTTCAGCATGTTTCAAGTTATTTTATGAGAGTTCAGAAAGTGGTAACAGCTGCACCCAATAATCTTTCTGATAGTTAATGAAATGGCACAAATGTTGTTCAATTGCCTTATTCACTATCTCAGATTACCCGTCAGTCTGTGGATGCCATTCTGTTGACAAGATGGGCTCACTTTTCAGTTGCTCAAAAATTTCTTTTACCTGATTAGAGTTAAAGGTAGCTCCCCTATTTGATACTATTCTTTCAGGAAATCCATGTAATTTAAAGAAACGCACCACCATTAAGTCTGCAATACCCACAAATGTAACCTTGGTAGGGGTGGGGACAAAGTGTGCCATCTTAGTGCAGAAGTCAACTAACGTGAGGATAGAACTCTTTCGTTGAGACTTGGTTAATTCCACTATAAGATCATAGGAGAGCTCCTTCCATGGCTTCTTGGAAATGCTAGTGGCATCAATGATGTTTTTTTCGACTAACCTTTTTCCTCTGGCAAGAGTCACACCACAACATAGCTATGGATGTATGCCTTCATGGACTTCCAGTAAAATTTACAATTCAAAAACTCCAGAGTCTTTGGTGGTCTTGGGTGTCCTGCCATTGGGTAATAATGCCTTTATTTGACCACCTGCCTTTTGAACCCTCATCATTTGGCACCACTATCTTCCCATTCCAATAAAGGGCTCCCCCTTCCAGGTGATACTACTCCAATCTTTTCCTTACCAATACCTCCTTAGATAAAATTGCTGTAGACAATCCTATAGTACTAGCTATAGGCCTTGACCAAGGGAGTTGGAGTAAAACTGGGGATAAAACCCCTGTCCCTTTGAGAAAATACCAGGTGAGATTTATTTGCTACAGCAAATTAGAGACTGTTACTATACCCCTTCCAACACACTTCTTCACTGCTTTACAAGTCAAGACAGTAGCCAGTAGGAGACCACTGAGAAACAAAGAGCCAGAAATCTGAAATGCAGAAAGATTCACATCAGAAACACAAAACACTGTGCACTTGTTGCACAGACAACACCAATAATACTTGATGCAGGTTGCAAAGCTACATCAGAGAAATCAGTTTCCAAAGTTGAGCTAAATGAAGAACTAACCTTGCAACAAACACAGCCAATTCTTGCCAAAAAACAGTGTAAACTGAGTGAGAAACAATGATATCACCTCAGGATGGTTGTATGATAATTAAAGTTTCCCCAAACTGTCTTATTCAGTATGTGCACACAGACCACCATCTAAAAAATCCATGCACAGCAACAAATTTGGCACTTTTGACAGCCAAATTGAACAAAAACACTCTAGAAATGCTTCCCAACCTTCTATAACCGAGGCAGGAAGGCCTCCTGCCTAGAAGCGGCCAGACCTCCCTGAAGCCATAAAACCTCCAAAAACCTCTAATACAGCCCAAAATACTTAGAAAAATCCACCATGAGTACTAAAACCCTTAAAACACAAAATTAAGCTATGACAACATTGTAACATAAAATATCGAGAAAAATTAGCTCTACTTAATGGTACTAAGCACTTAGCCCTAAGACTTAAGGTTAGCTTGTAAAACACGAAAAACAGAATTAAACAGCTATCTTTTATAAATGTAAAATGAGAAAATGACCCCTTAAAACTTATAATATGAAAAATTTTATCAAGACATAAAATATAGAGAGGAACCGGGGCTATCAAATGGTAGTAATTTCACACCCATAGTCCCAATATTCACTTAATAAAACTAGAAAAACACCCGACTCTTCCACCAATGTCAATAAAGAAATACCAAAAAAGCGCCAAATAGCCCAAAAAAGGTCTCTGCCAATTTTGGAAGACCACATCGTCACTCCAATTGAGAATTTCCAAATTCTCCTTCACCAAAACCACCATGTTCACACATTTTTCAAAATCAATCTCTGAAAGGGGTCCCTGTCAATACAGTATTGAACATAACCTCATCTGCATAATAACACCACCAATTCATCCATACAGAACTGCTTGTGATGCCTGCTATTCCAGAAAGAAATCTTGCTCCAGACCTGGTCCATTATCATCTGCAAAAGATTCACCTACCCCTCAACTTGGTCCTTCTTCCAGAAAAGCCAAAAGATCTAGTCCTTCAATCTTGATACCAATATTTATCAAGAAGTTAAACCCTTCCAAAAAGAGTGCCAACACCACTACCACCACTAGCTCTACCAAACCCGGTCTTCTGATGGTAAAACTTATACTTCTCCACAATTAAATTTAAGCTGATGAAGTACCAGTTCATTCCCATCCAGACAGTGATGATGACAACGTGGGAACCATTGAAACACCACCACACAATCAATTTTCCACCATCAAGTAAAAATTAAAACAATACTCTTCTCAACAAAAAAAACTCATTCTAAACTATTTCCAATTCACTCCTGCTAAAGATCCGCAGGAAATTGAGAAAAGAAGACACCCCATCCACCAGTTCAACACTAATTCTCAACACTTTCTTTCATCTCTTGATTCTCTTCTGTAATTGATTCTTGCCTGAAATTCTTGACTAAAAAATAAAAAATTTGACCACTTTCCAGACTTTCTGAATGTAGAAAACCATCAAAAAATTCCTCAGTTTAAAGTCTTGAAGGACTCATCCTCAGTTTTAAGTCTTAAGGGACTGACATCCCTTATTTTATAGTCTTGGGGACTAAAAACCCTCAGTTTATAGTCTTGGAAGACTCAAAACTTAAATCATAAAAAAAGAACCAGAGATCAAACCAATAAGGGCCAAAAATATATACTAACATTCGGGGGTAACTGTTCTACAGAGCAGCCAGCTCATCAGTTACCCCACACTTGCCTTAAATAAATTAATAGATTCCCCCTTTGGATACCCTGTGCCAGAATTACACCAACACCACATTATCAGTTTATAGTCCTGAAGGACTCAACCATCAAACCATCTTCAGTTTATACTCTTGGGGTACTAAACCATTTTTCAGTTTTAAGTCTTGATGGACTGACCAGTATTAAATTTAAATTCTTGATGGACTTTCCACACTTTTCATAAAAGGAAAGAGCCTATTCCATGCAAAATACTCCGCACCCCCCTAATGAGCTTCCACTTTCTCTTCATCATCTACCCATCACTGATAAAAATTTTTCTTTTATCTCTTTTCTCTTCATTGTTGTCCTATCAAAGATAATAGCCGGATTTTTAGATTTTGACCCATCAGACCTTCCTTGTCTCACTTCAACCAAGGACTATGCTTGCAAACATTTCATCCACATGTGCAGACCTTTCACTTTTTGTCTTCTAAATCTTGAAGCCAAACTCTACAACCGAGCCTGTGATTCTTGAAACTCCAAAAAAGAAAAAATTTGACAGAGACCCCAATTATACTATACCACCACCTTCACCTTCACAAAAATACATCTCTATATCTCCTACTAAATCCCCAGAGCTAGGTCCTGCTTCCTCTTCTCTATCTTCAGCTCCATCCAGAAGATCACACTGCTCTGTCTCCAGAACTGTCTTCAAAATACCTGCTTTATCATCTCAAGAAACCGCATTTGTCTCTGCAAACTCAGCTAAAACAGCTTCAAACCAGCTCCCAGGCTGCTAGACAGCTCCAGGTGGCCCGCCCACCTCACTGGGAAGCAAAAATCAGGCTCCAAACCTCCAAATTCAATTAGAAAACAGTCACATCACACCAGTAAACACAAACGACTCCATACAACAACCTCCTAGCTCTCCCAGAGCAATGCGCACAACAATTTCTTCATCAAAAAATGCCAAAAATTCCAAAACTTCTAGAAGACCTGCCAGAGAACGTCAAGAAGACAAGAGAGCATCAAACACTTCTCCCAGACACAAATCTCCCTCTCAAAAAAGAAGAGTTAACTACACCTCTCCTCTGACATCCAATTACTCATCTGACAGCTCAATTTCTTCCAGATCTTCATCCAGAAGATTCCAATCAGCTTTCAGGTCACCTTCTCCTGAACCATCCTACAACCAAGCTGGTACTCCACCACCAGTAACCAACCAAACTGATCCAAGCAACAATATCAAAAACAACAACAGCAGACCTGCTGCTCCAACCAGGCCCCAGGAACGTCCTCCTTTTTGTTCATATTCTCAACACCATCTAGAGGATGACCATAAAAATACATACCTCCATCTGTTTGATCCTCCTACTATATCCATTCAAAATCCTTCAACAGTTGAGATTCTGGCCACTTACAAATTTGATGAGCTTCCAATCTGTAAGTACCAAATTAATAAATCCAATTTCTTCAACAGATAACAATTAATGATCCAATTCTTCTGTTTAGTTGGAACCCCGCCTCCTGAAACTGCTATTGGGGTTGGCCAACCTCTAGAAACCACATTAACACTGGAATACACCAATATGAAGCAACACCTAAGTATGATGTGTTCAAACATGCTTAAGGTTTTTGCTCTTCATGGGCCATTGAATTAATTGTAGAATAATCTGAGGAAACAACTTCTGGATGACCACTGGAAGATATCTAGAATAATTAAGCACACCTTCCAACACTCTTTCCAAGCCTCTTCTACTTCTACCTAAAAATTACCTTGCAATCCGGTTCCTGACCATTACAATTCATATACTCTTTCAAGACACTTACACCACAAGGAACACAGTTCTTCCTTCAATCCCATTAAAAAGAAAAAATGCCACCGTAATCCAAACCAACCACTGGAGGCTTCTTCTTCAAGATATTAAATAAAAAAAAGAAATTAATAAATCACTAAAAAGATAGAACAATAGTAATTAGCAGATATATATATATAAATTTGTATTATTTTTATTTTTACTTAAACTACTAACATACTAAAAAAACTTGAAAATAATTAAACAAAATTGCCCAAACAATATGAGAGCTGTGAAATCAAAATGAAATGAACAATAATAAGATTAACTAAATAATAATTACAAATGGTATCCCCCAGCCAATTGATGAGATGATCCCCTGATACCTTACCCACATCCAAGTGCACCTTGATGTGGATACACCATTAAATAATTTTTAAATGAATTGAGATGAAAAATAAATTTAGAAAAATAATATGAATAAAGATAAGATGAAATGAATAGAAATTAAAGTAGATAATAATAAAATTAGATAAGGATAAAAAATTAAAAAGCATTGCCTGCCAAATTGATGAGCCTTTTTCCACCAATGCTTTCCCACATCCAGGTGACCCTGATGTAGTGAGACCATATAATATAGTTTGTAATTTTTCTCCTCTTTACATCCTAATAACCACCATAAAAATTAAAAGGAAAAAAGAGAAAAAATAAAATAATCATAAACTTCTATCTAACACAACCATAGACACAAAAATCAAAGAAAGAAAAAGAAAAAGTCTGGCTCCATAGAAAGTCCAGTCCAAGTAAATGATCACTGGGTGGGTTCCCCCCAATATGTAAAAATGATGGGAGACCACCAGTGATCCACCACAAATCCAATAGATCAAAGAAGCCAGTCCCAAGCCAGTAAGCCAGTTTAAATTCATAGTGGACTTGAAACCTGGATAGCAAAAACCAGAACTAGGATTCAAATAGGACAAACAGAAACTTGAAACAGACATTATGGGGTAACCATTCTACAGAGCAGCCAGCTCATCAGTTACCCCTACACTTTCCAAGATCAAATCTAGAAGCCCCACCCATGGGTACATTCTAACAAAAAAAACAAAAGCTCTCAACAAAACAGATGCACAGAATCACCAAAATCCAAAATTTAAAGAATGGTCAATGGTTTATCCTTATCCTGGAGTCAATCTTCCTCACTTCTATTGCCTCTTGGGTATAATCTCTTCACCTGATGAGAAGCCACTCTCTTCTTTAAGACTGCACCATCAAACTCCTCCAAAACATAAGAACCTCCAGAAACCTAATATCTGACTCTATAAGGTCCATTCCATCTGTCAGCAAACATTTTCCCCCACTGACTCTCCAAGCTTCTGTTATAGACCAAAACCAAGCAACCGGGTTTCAAGGGATTCCTGAGTCTATGAGCCAACTTCTTTTCCCAGTATCTGACTAATTGATTTCTTATCTGCATCATTATAGAGTATGCCTTCTCTTGACATTCCTCTCTACATTCCAACTGTTGCATCCTGGCACAGAGAAAATCTTCTGTTGAGCACACATCATCCCAATAAATTCCAAGTTAAGAGACAACTTCCGAATCCACTGGTAGAACAGCTTTCTTCCCAAACATTAATTCATAAGGTTAATAACCAGTTGTCCTTTTCATAGTGACCCTATCAGCAAATAGCACCAAATTTAAATAATTCCTCCACTTTTCAGCACTATCTCCACACATCTTCACCAAAGCATTCTTGATAGCTTGATGGCCTCTTTCAACCATAACTTCAGCTTCAGGATAATAAGTTGTAGCCACTATAACTTTAGAACCAATAATTTCCACAGCTTCTTTAAATTCAGCTTCAAACTCTCACCCACCATCAACAGTCACCAACTTCATCAACCCATACCTAAACACCCATTCCTTATTCAAAAATTCTGCCACATTTTTGGAAGTCAAATTAACCAGAGGGACTTCCTCAACCAAACCAGAAAAATCATCCCTGGAAACAATCAAGTATTTATACCTTCCCTCTTTAGTATGGAAGGCATCCAAACCTACTATTTAAAACAAAGTTGATTCACCAGTATCACAGTGAAACTCTTTAGGTTTCAAGTGACTTCTTCTTTGACATTCTTCACAAGATTTAACCCAACCCTGAACAGCCAACTTCATACCTGGCCACCAAAATCTATCTTCTACTCTTATATGAGTCTCCCCAAAGCCTCTATGACCAAGGTGTTCATGCAAAGACTTCAACACCAACTCTTGACCCTTCTTCTGAGTCACCACTACTTGATGATTTGGATGTCTCTTCCTCATCAACCTACTTCCTGACACATAGAATCCAGGACTCTTCTTCTTGATTGCCACCCAAGTATCATCATCAAAATTATCTGGCCTCTCCAAGGTTAACAAATATTCAACCATAATAAAATAAAACTAAGTCTGACCCCGGGTCTCATTTTAAAAATCAAATAAAATAACATCCAAGAGTACAACCCTGTCATTAAAATCTCCAGTGTCCACTTGAGCAACATGACCAGCCCAACCAGGAAACCAATCCCTAAAGTTTAGTACATCCTTTTTCTTTCACTGAATCTTAAGAGAATCCAGCTCACTAACAGAAAAACCATTATCTAATTTTGATCCATCCCAATTGAAAGCCCCATCTTTATAAGAAAAACATCCTGATCACCAGAATCAAGATCAGAACCAGGCAGTTTAAACTCTTGTGAAGGAGAGAACAATCATCTAGTTTAGCCTCATGGGGGGGAGAGAAAAATCTTCAGCACCCTTTGTGCTGGATCTAACCACTGGGACATCTGCATCAAATTCTTCAGAGTCTGAATCTTCATCTGTGGTTGGTCTCCTTGATAATCCATCTGGCATCATAAAATTTTTTCCAGGTTTGTGTACCAGGTCAAAAGAAAAATGCTGAATAAATGCCACCCACCTAGTCATTGAAGCATTTGGAGAACTAGGTGTATTGATCATTTGAACCAGAGATTTTGCATCCACCTGCAGCTCAAAATGCTACCCCCAAAAAACAGTTTTCAACTTCTTCAAAGCTTTTTCTACCCTACACAATTCCAACTTAGGTTGAGAATATCTAGATCCAATCTCATTAAATACCACGGACTCATACCTTACTGGTCTAACCCTCCCAGTTTTATCTTCCTGAGACAAACAGCACCTGCAGCAATATAACATGAGTTTACTGCCAGATAAGCTTTCCCAGCTCCCACACCATAATCCAACTTGTGAAGAATAATATCTTTACCTACCACTCTCTTCAACTTCAGAAAAGCCTCTTCACACTCCTCAGTCCATACCTACTCTGCATCTTTCCTGGTAAACTTCCTCAAAAGTGAAGCCAAAAAAGAAAAATCTTTAATAAAAATTCTGAGAAACACACAAACCCCCAAAAATCCCATGAGTTCAGTAGTATTTTTAGGCCTTGACCATGACTGAATTTATTTAGCTTTTTTCTTTGCCATAATCCTTCCCTCTTTATACACCAAATGACCCAGAATTTCCAGAGCAGGAACAAAACAACATAATTTTGACCCAGAAATGGTCAACCCAGCCTCTTCAATCCTAAACAATACTCTTTCTAGAGTAATTGAATACTCCCAAACAAACCTCCTTATACATCAATTCTCCTTCAGCACCTTATTCCCATATTAAGTGGATGCTCCTTTGATTCCACCTTCATAAATAAAAATACCAGCATGAGTGGGAACCTAATTCTGGAAAATCCAACCATTTGTTCTTGATATACTGCTACTGAATTAGTTTCTCCATGAGGCAGCCTAGTGAGCTGAAATCTTCCCAGAGGAGTCTCAAATGTTGTAAGTGGCTGTGAATTGGTGTGAAGTTCCCTTTCATCATAACCACCCATAATATCACCCAAACCATAACACACCCTTCCAGAAAAAGCTTCAACAAAATCCTCTTTACTTGGTGGAATACCAGCTTCCTTGATAGTGACTCTGTTCAAGGCTCTAAGATCATGGACCACCCTCAACTTTCCATTCTGCTTCTTTACACAGAAAACTGGACTTGAGTAGCTGGATGTCGATTGTTCATATAACCCAGTTCTGACTCTTTCCCTAACAATCTCCACAAAATCCTATCTGATAGCAGCTGGAATTGGAATAGGTTTGATTTGCCAAGGTTCATGACAAACCACAGGAATCAAGTAAGGTTCCCCATAAGTGTGCTTCAACACACCCCTTTCCACCTCAACAAAAGCCACAGCCTTTTCACTTAGCACAATAACGTGCAACAACAACTTATTTTCTTCTTCAGACAACCACCCATCAGGACCAAAATTAACAACTTTCAACCTTTCCACAGTCACCCTAGCCGTCTCTACAAATTCTGGAGGATTCTTCACCAAAGGAGTACAGTACGGATCTCTTAACAAAGGAGGTCTCTTCAAGGGCAGATTCAAACCCACAGGCCTAATCTTCTGCGCTACCTTCTTATACTTTGCCGCTCCACCTTCAACTTGAGGGATCTTCAGGAAATCTTCACCACCAGACCTGGAACAAAAACCAAGGGTCTCCCCATTGCTCACATGTGTGGCCAAGGTAATGTTTTTGAAAGGTGTAGAAGAAACCCTAGCGGTGCACAATTGGGAGGACTTACTTTTATTCCCCAATCTCACCACTCCAAAACTTTTCCACAATTCCACATCTTCATCTTCACTTCTATCTTCTAAATCTTCAAATCTTGATTCATCTTCTGAATCACATCTTCTAAAATTTTGCAGTTTATCCTCACGCAGAAGGCCCAAAAATTGATCTTTTTGATCTTCATTCTTCAATAATTTATGCAGTTTAACCTTGTGCTGGAAGCCCAAAAATTGATCTTGATGAAATTCACAAAAATAATTCTTGTCTTCTTTCTTGATTATCATAAGAGTTTTTTCTTGATTTTATTCAGTTATCTTGAAATTTTTCTTTTCTTTTCTTGAGTTTTATTCTATACTACAAAAAATAACCATGGGGTTACCCAATGCTCACAGACGTGGCCAAGGTAATTTTTTGAAAGGTGTAGAAGAAACCCTAACAGTGCACAATTGGGAGGACTTACTTTTTAACCTTAATCTCACCACTCTACAGCTTTCCTGCATATCTTTCAATAAAGATATATGACCAATCTTCTTTTTCAAACTTGAATTAAAATTAATTGAAATTTTTGTGAGAGAACAGATACTTGATAAAAACTTGAAGAATACTTGCAGAGAAGAGAAACATTAAAAATAGAAAGTTGAAAATCCACTTGGTATATCTCTAACAGAGCTGACCTACTACAACTTGGGATTTCCTCATCATGGGGAGAGGTTTAAGCACTTGGGTTATCAGCCATTATCACTATAAAAAAAGACAGACTCCCACTAGAGCCTGAGACATGCTCCAAAAAATCAGATGCAGCACCCACTTCTCTTCTTCTCCTACAACAGTCCATGCACTGGTAAATTAAAGATAAACCAGGCCTGGTCTCCCAACCATCCTCTACAGGAGATGATAACCTCATGTGAAGCCTCTTTTCATCTTCACCAGTCAACTCCAAACTTATTCCCACATAAAACTGATAACCAATTCTTGCTTGAAAATCCATCAAGAATGGTCCACCCAAAGCTGCTCTTACAGTCCCTTTGGCAATGTAAAAGTGAACCTTTCCTGAAGCTCCACCAACATCTAACTTAAAAAACTCAGATGTTCCAACCAATTCAGTGACATGGCCACCAATCCCTCTCAAATTTGCACCAATACCTGTTTTGATGGGGAGGCCCAGATGGGTGGCCTCAAAAAAAGAAATTAGGTTAATCTGAGAACCTGAGTCCACCAATGCCCTAGCCTCCCTGCCATTCAGAATGACATTGAAATAACCCAGAGGTGCAGAAAAATGAGTTTCCAACCCCTCACCAAATTTTTCAGCATAATCACAAATTTATTCTACCTCCTTAGAAGAAACCCTTTTCCTGGTCCACAACTTTTTCTGCCTATCAGCCAACCCAGGACTGATAGCATAAATCTCCCCATTAGTTAGGGAAACCTGACCCTTATTCATCCTTTCCAGGACAGAGTCCATAAAATTAACTTGTCCAGAAACCACTGACCTCTCAAAGTGAGCCCTTTGCCTCACTACCTTGGCCCTAGAAGATTCTTGAGGACCAGAACCACCAACAGATTTACTATCAACAGGAATAAAACCAGATCCCTCACCAGAACCTCTAACTCCAGAATGCTTTTAAAATGAAGCCAAAGGGACATTCTCCTCAGAGTCAGAATCAACATCCATAGGCATTGGCTCACCATTCATTTCCAATGCTCCAAAACTAGGGGGGCCCATATCTGACATAACTATCTGCATTTTATACAGCTCCTCTTTTCTGTACTTCTTCCTAGCTGCACTCAGCTTAGGATCCATCTTTGAAGCCTCAGGCTTTGGTTGAGACTGAGCACTTCTCTTAGGCCTTTCCACCTTTCCTGGTTCCACATCAAAAACACCAGCCAAGCGTTCCCCACTTGACTTTACACCACAAGAATACAACATCAAACAACCAAAGGAAGATGTAAATGAGACTCTATTATCCTCCATTCCCTTTCCCTTGCCATTATCTCCATCTTTACCAGAAGAAGAACATCATTAGGCAACTCTTCAAACCTTGGCCTCCTTGAGTTGACATTATGTCTCCTCCTCACCAAGTTCACTAGAGCCTGACCATCATTAGGCTTCAAAAAAGAACCATCTTTGAACTTTAACACTTTCCCATCAACTTCCACCTTTCCTTCAGACACATCCCTATTCAGTGCCCAAAAATCATTGGACTTGTGGCCCTTCCTGCTCCAATAAGAGCAGACCCAAGGATCACTCCTACCAACCTTCATATCAAAATCTCTAGGCTGAGAAGGAGCCTTATTGGCCTTGTGAACCTCTTGAACAAAAATATGTAGCTGTTTTTTCAGATCAGCCAACTGCTCCACAACTGGATCAACCTCTATAGGCTTCTCAGGAGCCTTCCCCTTGTTCAAACTTTCCTTCTTCCTAGACTCTTCCACATCTTCAGCAAAGGCTTCACTGACCTTTCTAACATAATTGGTGCTAGCTTCCTGGAAATAATCCACTTCCAATAGTTTGAGATGACCCTCCGCAAACTCCTTCACCACAAAAAGAGCAGGCAATTTCTGATTCACATTAGGAAGAATCTTCATTAAGTCCTTCCTTGCCAACTCCTTCAACACATCAATCCTGACATTCCTGGCAAGAGCAGACCAGAAAATATCCCTTGCAGAGTCAGTACTCTCCAACTCCTTCACACTCACCAAATAATCCACCACTGGCTCCAACTGAGCCAGAAACTTCCTATAAGTATGGAGTTTGTTCACACTTCCATAAGATTTCAATTCACTTGCAATCATATTGAGATCCACCATTAAGGACCTGGATCCCCACCTGTCTTTCATCTGCAGACACAAATTTTTCCAATATTTCCTCCTATAACCCTCCATAGCAGGTACCTGCTTCACCAAATCTTTGTCTCCAATATAGAAGATGACTTGCTTCACCATGTCCAAGTGAGAAGAACCATACACATTTCCAGAAGCCTCAAAAAGCTCCAGAAACAAATTCACATCCTCCCCCATAAACATAGGCCCCTTCCAGGACTTAATCCTAACAGATGTCATAAAAGAAACAGAAGTACTACCATCCTCAGCAGCACCAAAAGTGCCACCACCACCACTAGAGAAAGAGAGTCCAGAAGCCATGGTCCAATAGATTCCAAAAAACCAATTTCCAACAACAGAAGAGATTACAAAAGTAACAGAAAGTCCAAAAATCTGACAAATCCTCCCCCCACATTAGGTGCCAGAAATATAGACAATCCTATAGTACTAGCTATAGGCCTTGACCAAGGGATTTGGAGAAAACTGGAGAGAAAAACCTCTGTCCCTTTGAGAAAATACCAGGTGAGATTTTTTTGCTACAGCAAATTAGAGACTGTTACTATACCCCTTCCAACACACTTCTTGAATTCTTTACAAGTCAAGACAGTAGCCAATAGGAGACCACTGAGAACCAAATAACCAGAAACCTGAAATGCAGAAAGATTCAAACCAGAAAAATAAAACACTGTGCACTTGCTGCACAGAAAACACCAATAATACTTGATGCAGGTTGCAAAGCTACACCAGAGAAAGCAGTTGACAAAGTTGAGTTAAATGAAGAACTAACCTTGCAACAAACACAGCCAATTGTGACTAAAAAACAGTGGAAACTGAGTGAGAAACAATGGTATCACCTCCGGATGGTTGTATGATAATTAAAGTTGCCCCAAACTGTCTTATTCAGTATGTACACACCAACTACCATCTAAAAAATCCATGCACAGAAACAAATTTGGCACTTTTGACAGCCAAATTGAATAAAAACCCTCTGGAAATGCTTCCCAGCCTTCTATAACCAAGGTGGGAAGGCTTCCCGCCTAGAAGTAGCCAGACCTCCCTGAAGCCAGAAAACCACCATAAAGCTCCAATAAAGCCCAAAATACTATGAAAAATCCACCACAACTACTAAAACCCTTAAAACACACTATTAAGCTATGAAAACATTGAGACATAGAATATAGAGCCAAATTAGTTTACTTAATGGTACTAAGCACTTAACTCTAAGAATTAAGCTTAGCCCATAAATCACAAAAAACAAAATTTAACAGCTATCTTTTATAAATGAAAAGTGAGAAAATGACCCCTTAAAACTTAGAATATGAAAAATGTCATCAAGAAATAAAATATAAAGAAAAACTGGTACTGTCCAATGGTAGTAGCTAAATAACCATAGTCCCAGTACTCATAGAATAAAACTAGAAAAAAAACCAATTATTCAACCAATGTCAATTAAGGCATACCCAAACAGAACCAAACAGCCCAAAAATGGCCTTTGCCAATGTTGGAAGACCACAGCACCTTCATCAACTCCTTCACTCCCTCATCCTTTTCCTGTCACCTTCCCACCCATTACATCAAATCCTCATCCACCAACTCCACATCTTCAAGGTCCCCCTTCAACAACATTGCCCCAACAGGGTGTAGTTGGCCCAGTGCTGAGTTTAAGTCAGGATGTCATGTTATTGCATCAGTTTTGCCACTTTTCTTCCCTGTTCAAAATTTAACAACATAATTAATGCTGCTTAGAAGCTCTTCCCAGCACACCTGCTAGCAAGTAAAATTTTTAGTGATCAGAAGGGTTTTTTTTTTATGATCTATGTAAATAATAGCTTGTAACTGGTCAGGCCCTCCTTCCAAATAGTGACCCCAGGTGCATACTGCTTCTACTAGCTCCAATAACTCCTTATTATATATTTCATAGTTTTGTTTGGTTCCTAGAAGTGTTCATGAAAGATAAGCTACTGAGTAAAAGACATTACAGAATTTTATTGGAATAATACTGCACCTAGTGCAAAATCTGAGCAGTCGCATTCCAAAAAAAATGGCTTTAATAAGTCAGGGATTGCAAGAATAGGGGATGTCACAAATTGTTTTTTCAGGTAGTCAAACAAATTGTGTTGGCTACTGGTCCAGATAAATTTGGCTTCATTCTTTTTGAGGTCATGCATTTGTTGGAAAATTTGGGAGTAGTTTTCAATAAAATGGCAGTAAAATTTGCAAAGACTAGAAATGACTGGAACACCTTTACTGAAGCTGGTGTTAGCCATTCTTTTACTGCCTTTACTTTCTCCTGGTCCATTTTCACCTTATTCTTTGAAATGAGTATACCCATGTAGGGGATTTATCTCACTGATAAGAAACATTTCTCTAGCTTTAGCCATACCTGGGTCTTCCTCAAGCACTTAAAACAGTACTTTACATGTATCTGGTGTTCCCCCATTGATCTGGAGTAAAAAGATGTTGTCCAGGTATACTGCTACATCTTTCCCTGTTCTTTCTCTAAAGATGCTTTTGGTGAAGTGTTGGAAGGTCGCAGGGCAATTACATAGACCAAATGGAATTCTCAACCATTCAAAATGACCAAATTTAGTGCAGAATTCCAGTTTTTTTTATTACCTTCTTTCACACATATATTGTGGTAACCTTCTCTAAGATCTAGAGATGTGAAGATCTCTGCACCTTGAAGACTATCAATTAGCTCACTAGCTAAAGGAAGGTAATATCTGTACTTTAACTTCAGTGCATTTAAAATTCTGAAATCCATGCAAGGTCTTAGTGAGCCATCCTTTTTTCCTGAAACAATCAGAGGGGTAGCCCCAGGAGATTTTTATTCCCTAATAAAAAAATTCTTTGAATTATAATCAATCATCTCTTTAGGTGCTGTTGACTCTTGAGTTGATAATGGGATTATACTGTTGAATTTAGGGGTTGCGTCTGGAATCAGATCAATGGCAAAGTTTTACAGTCAATGAGGTGGTAGGGTCTTGACTTCTCCATCTTCAAAAAGCAGTAAGAAATCCCAATAAGCTTCAGGGACCATTTCCTTGAGGCTTTTTGTTGGCTTTGAAGACTGGACCTTGGCTGAAATCTTGATGGATATGTTCCAAGCTGTTGCATTGCATTCCAGTTCCTCCTCTTCCTCTGGCACCCCCTCCAAGTCCTGAAACTTAGCATCAAGAGAAAGTTTCAGTTCTTGTGGAAAGTATACTGATGATAATGAGACACCAGGAGACTCTCTGGGAGTGACCCCTTACACCTGAAGAGGCTAGGGAATAAATTCTTTCTCTGTGCCATCCACCTTTCCATTTTCTGTCTTGCCCTTTCTTTGTTGTGCCTTATCCTCTTCTTGGTGCACTTTGCCCCCTTTATGCTCCCCCCCAATGCTTCCCATTGATTCCCCATCCCCATCCTACTTCTTATAATCAAGAGGAAGCATAACCTCTGGTGGTAAGCTATTTTCTGATAAAAAAACATCAGAAGACTCGCCAGGATGGGCCCCTGACCTCTGAAGGGGCCAGGGGGCTGATAATTTAGTGCCAGCATCCCCTTTCCTTCCAATAAATTTTCAGTTTATATTGCTCCAGACATGTTATGCACATTACCATTTTGTACTAGTACTTCAGTTTAGTTGAATATTCCTTGCACTGAGACCCCCTTCTGTCACACCAGAGCCTTCAAAAAACCTTCTCTCTTACTTCTTCTCCTCCCCCACCTGGGGATCCATCAAACGTAATTAGAGGCCTACGGTGGTCCAATTTTTATTTTTTCTTTTTTCTCTCTGTAAAAACTTATTAGAATTAAATTAGTCTGTGGCCCCACAGTCCAGTAGGGCTCGTACATATGTTGTGGTGTCAAGGTTCATTAAAGGAAAGTTCAGTATAATACAATTATCATTTACCTCAAGTGGCTTACATTCTGATAATTATTATACTAAATACCCCTTATACTTTCCCTCTATTCTTCTCAAGGAAGGCACAACCTTCACTACTGAGCACTGTCTTTTACCTTCCCCTTTCCTGCACTATCCTTCACCTCGCTAACCCTTTTTTCCCCTACACTTTCTTTCCAAATGACCACCACTCCCACATTTGAGGCAGAGCCCTCTTCCCATAAAGCTATTGTATTCCTCATGAGGAAAAATTCTCCCAATAGCACTGCATGCATTTACTGCATTGATATCCATGGCATTTGGGTCCCTAGAGCTGGCCCCACTTGATGGGGCATAGTTGTACCACTGACAAGCACCACACCTGTTGTGGTCTTCCAAAATTGGCAGAGGCTTTTGTTGGGCTGTTTGGCGCTGTTTTGGTATTTCTTAATTGACATTGGTTAAATAATTGGGTGTTTTTATAGTTTTACTCAGAAAATATTGGGACTTCAGGGATGTGGGTACTACCATTGGATAGCTCTGGTTTTTCTCTATATTTTATGTCTTGTTGAAATTATTCATATTCTAAGTTTTAAGGGGTCATTTCCACATTTTTCATTTCTAAAAGATAGCTGTTTAATTTTGTTTTTTGTGTTTTACAGGCTAACCATAAGTCTTAATTTTAAGTTCTTAGTACCTTTAGAATGAGCTAATTTTTCTCTACATTTTATGTCTCAATGTTGTTATAGTCTAATTATGTGTTTTAAAGGTTTTAGTAGTCATGGTGTATTTTTATAAGTATTTTGGGCTTTTTTGGTGGTTTTTGGTGGTTTTATGGCTTCAGGGAGGTCTGGCCGCTTCTAGGTGTGCCATCCACCTTTGTGCTAGAAGGCTAAGAAGCATTTCTAGAGGGGTTTTATGCAATTTGGCGCTCAAGAACACCAAATTTGTTGGTGTGCATGGGCTTTTAGATAGTGGTCTGTGTGTACATAGTGAATAAGACAGTTTGGGGCAAATTTAATTATAATACAACCATCTGGAGGTGATATCATTGTTCTCACTCAGTTTTTACTGTTTTTTGGCCACAATTGGCTGTGTTTGTTCCAAGGTTAGTTCTTCATTTAACTCAACTTTTGCAACTGGTTTTCTGGTGTAGCTTTGCAACCTGCATCAATTATTATGGCTGTTTCCTGTGCAACAAGTGCACAGTGTTTGTTTTTCTGGTGTGGATCTTTCTGCATTTCAGGTTTCTGGTTCTTTGGTTCTCAGTGGTCTCCTATTGGCTACTGTCTTGACTTGTTAAGCAGTCAAGAAGTGTGTTGGAAGGGGTATAGTAACAGTCTCTAATTTGCTGTAGCAAATAAATCTCACCTGGTATTTTCTCAAAGGGACAGGGGTTTTTTTCTCCAGATTTACTCCAAATTCCTTGTTCAAGCCCTATAGCTAGTACTATAGGACTGTCTACACTGTCAGCCTAGGTATTCCCAGGACTGAGTAATTCTTATGTTTAAAAAAAGATAACCTTAATTATATTAAGATTCTAACTTAAAAATAAGGTTAAAATACTTATATATATGGTTATAATACTTATATATATAATTATTACACTATTATATGACTTATAGTAGTTTAAATGGCTTATCCATAGCCTAATAATACTTATTAAGGTCTTAATGAAGTCATAATATACTTATCTTAAATGATATTAAGTAATTATAGACATTCATAAGCTTATATGTATACATAAGCTTCATATTCAGTGAAATATGTAGTTATATTATGTATATTTAGGTCTATAAGTGAGTTTTAACCTCTTAATAGCCTATAACCTTTATTTTTCTGCTTATTTTAGGTCATATGGACATATATAGTGGACTCACAACACCTGCAAAAGCATATACACCTATTTCAGGTGCATATATCCACGTTATACAACTTAGTCTGCTTCATTTGATGGATTTTCATGGATTTAGAGGTTGTGATATCATTACTGGGTTAATATGGATGCTTGGGTATGCTATTAGGGGCTTGGACAGTTAATTTGGTTCCTTTAAATGCTTTGGGCTTCATTATATACTCTTTGGATAAGTTATTCTACCTGTTTATTTATGGTATCTGCTTTTATCTGTTTATTCTATTTATGGTATGGGTCTGTGTTATCATCAATTGTGATGGAGGGTCCTTAATGGAGGTCTGGGTGTTGAAAATGCTTGAAGTGGACACCATGCGGAGGTGATGGGCCCTCACAGTGCTGTAATTTCCATTGATAGCAGTGACATCATCTGGATTGAAGGTCTGTGCACTCCAGCAGATTTTGATATAAGTAAGGGAGGATTTGAAAGGTTTTTAGACATCACTTACTTACTACACATCAAATAAGCACTATTAAACAATAATTATAATATATAAATATATTATAAAGCATTTACAAATTGATATTATCTATATATAAGCTATAACTGTATTTTATTTATCAATTTTCCACCACTAGCACGCATAAAAATTAAAGTATTGTGAGTTTATATTGAGAAAAATATTTTATTAGTCTTCCTCTGAGGTTTAATCACTAATTCATTTATCAATAATTAGTAAAACCACTAATATTTACTCTTAAATCATACTTAGATACTAGCACATACTGAAAACTCCAACAAACTATTTGCTGATGTTTAAACTTGTTGTTGATTTGGATAGCCAGCTCCATAAGTGCTTGGGGGGACGTTGGAAAAGGGTGACTGATTAGGGCATTTCATGTTTTTGATGAGAGCCCATTCCTGAAGTGAAACATGAGCTCTCCTTCTCCCCATGTTGTGATGTAGCTGGAATTGCCCCAGAATTTGGCACTGAATGGCTTTGGCATAGTTGTTTTAGACCCATGATCTAAATTTGTGAAAATTTCAGGGCCACCAAATGCTAACTCAAATGCCACCATGAACTGGAAGAACATTGTTTCTGGCTGAGAATTTTCAAGGAGCTCCTTGGTGTATGGCCTTGCCCAGAATGCTGCCTCATCTGTGAGGTACAATATTGCAAACCCAATCTTTGCTTGTTTGTCTGGGAACTTATGTCTGTTGAGCAGAACATAGAGGGTTACATGCAGCATATACTTATCTGAAAAGGGACCTTGTTTTCCATTGAAGATTTCTGGACTGCAATCTTTGGGCTTTAACAAGTGACACTGGTGTCATAGGTGGTGCCTGTGCCTTTGCTTCAGGGGGGCCCCAATATGAGGGCCTTTCCTCCACTGTAGACAATCCTTTAGTACTAGCTATAGGTCTAGACCAAGGGAGTTGGAGAAAACCCAGAGAGAAAATCCCCTGTCCCTTTAGAAAAATAAAGTGAGATTTACCTGCTACAGTAAATTGGTTCCTGTTTGCTAAAGCCCCTTTCACAAAACACTTGACTGCCTGATCAGCCAAGAAATTAGTCTCCAGACAGACTACCAAACCAAAGAACTAAAATGTAGGCCAATGTGCACACCAGAGAAAGAAATGATACTTGATGTGGGTTGAAAATTTACACCAGAGACAGAAATAATACTTTTTTTAGCTTGTAAGACTATACCAGAGAAACCAGTAGCCAAGTTAAGTTAAATGAAGAACTCACCTTGCAACAAACACAGCCAATTGTGGCCAAAAAACAGTGAAAACTGAGTGAGGAACAATGATATCACCTCAGGATGGTTGTAGGATAATTAAAGTTGCCCCAAAATGTCTTATTCACTATTTAAACACAGACCACTATCTAAAAGCCCATGCACACCAACAAATTTGGTGTTCTTGAGTGCCAAATTCCATAAAACCCCTCTAGAAATGCTTCCCAGCCTTCTAGCACTGAGGCGGTCGGGCCACCTGATGTCAGGAGGCCTGCCTGAGGCAGCCAGACTACCCTGAAGCCAGAAAACCACCGAAAACCTCCAAAAATACTCAAAATACTTAGAAAAATCTACTACAACTACTAAAACCTTTAAAACACATAATTAGGCTATAACAAAATTGAGACATAAAATGTAGAGAAAAATAAGCTCATTCTTATGGTACTAAGCACTTAACTCTAAGACTTAAGATAAGCCCGTAAAACAGGAAAAACAAAGTTAAACAGCTACCTTTTTAAGTGAAAAATGAGAAATTATCCCCATAATACTTAAAATCTGAAAAATTTCATCAAGACATAAAATATAGAGAAAAATCGGGGATATCTATATGTAGTTTACGCATCCCTGAAGTCCCAATATTTTCTGAATAATTCCAAAAAAACACCCAATTATTAAATAATGCCATTTAAGGAATATCAAAATAATGCCAAATAGACCAACAAAAGGGCTCCGCCAATGTTGGAAGACCACACCTCTAGATGTTTCATGAGTCTGGAATATTTTTCTTGAAAGTGTGCCATTTCTTCTTGCATTGCAGAAAGGGTTGCTGCATCAGGTTGAACTGAGGGATTAATTTTTCTTCAGTAGTGGGCCAATTAATATCAGACAAAATGTTAAGACCTAAGAAGGAAGACTACTTCTGGCGCTAACACTAGCCTGATATGGGACTGACTATGCTAAATACAGCAATGAGACTAACTAAGACTGACTAAATTTAAGGCTTCCAACAGTGAGGGAAGACGCAACTGTCATGCTAATTTATCAGTGAGACTATAGAGTAACTGGATTACTGGATAAGTTGTCCAATGAGGAGTGCTCCACAGAGCTTTCCCCATATAACCCCCTTATGAAATATCCCCACTTCCACCTCTCACAATGCATGGTGCCCATAGCGCTCCTCCGTCTCACCTCTCAACCAAATCCTAACATATACCTCCTCCTCTTGGGTGCAGGGTAATGACATGCACTGGAATGAGGAGGTGGGGAGATGACAGCAGTGGCAGGGAGTGGAGTGTTGAAGGGGGGGATTCTTGGTTTAGGGGAGGTTCATGATCCAGAGGCAAGGCAGAGTGTGAATTTTTTGAAATGACAAGGCATGGTACATGGTGTTTCTGGTCAGAATACATGTTTCATAATTGTTGCACAAATTTTGCATAATTGTTGTACCCCATGGCAAAAAAAACATGTGCTGTAGTGTGTGCAGTGCCCGGCCAATTGTTTTGGATTATTTTGTGCATTTTTTTTCCACATGTCAATACCTTCATCATTTGACCATCTTCCTTCTTATTTCAATATAGGTTTGTTATATGGTTACTTCCCTCTTGGTTTTTAATTGGGTAAGCTTTTTACGTATTTACATTATTTTTTTCTTTCTTTATTGACTGTCAGAAAAACACTTATTTTTATGGCAGTTTTTTGGAATTTGTCTCCAGCTCATGCCTGAAGGCCTCAACTCACACCTGAAGAAAGGTCCAAGATCATTGGCTTGGCAGCTAGGCTCAATAACATAAAGGATGTTGCCCGAAATTTTGGGCTTCCTTACTCTACTGTGCACAATATTCTTCAAAAGTATTGCTACACTGGGACAGTCAAAAATTTACCAAAATTGGGCTGCCCACACAAAACCAATGACTATGACCTCTGCAAACTGCACCACTATTTTCAGGCAATTTTAAAGCTTCTCTTATTTAGATTGAAAGTAACCTCACAGCACCAATATTTGTCTGTACAGTCTCTTGAAGAGCCTGTGATTTGGGGATTTTCAACCAAGTAGATTCAAAAAAACTGTTTGTCAACAAGAAACTTCAAGTGAAGAGACTTACATTTGCAATAAAGTATTAGCACTAAAGTGTTGATGACTGGAAGAGGATCATCTGGTAAGATGAGTCCTCTTTTGAGCTAGGGAAGGTATCATGTCAGGTTAAGGTTTGGAGAAAGAAGGATGAAAAGTTCAAGCAATCTTGCCCTCAATCCACTTTCTGAAGCAGTTGCTCTTCCATAATGATTTGGGGGGGCTTTTTTAATAAATTAAAAGTCCCTTTGGTGTTTCTGCCTCCAAAAAAACACTTAGCAAAAGATTTTATTTGCAATTTTTACAAATCCAACTTGTTCCCCTGACTCAACAATGAAGATCCCAAGAATAATTTGATGTTAATTGAAGACAATGCACCTATCCACACTGCTAAGATTTCCTGTATCTATCAAGAAGGTGTTTGATTGCAAAAACTACCAGATTGGCCACCACAATAACCAGATATGAACCCAATGGAGAATTTATGGGCCCAGATCATACACAATATTTATCAAGATTATCAGCCTAAATCACTTGAAGAACTTCATGAAGCCATTCAAAAAGCTTGGGGGGACATACCTGAGGACTACTTGATGGGTTTGTTGGCGTCTATGCCTAATAGAATGAAGGATGTTATCAAAAATGGAGGTGGACCCTGTCGCTGGTGAAAAAAGTATTTTTTTTTTCAATTTTTTTTTTCACAATTTTTTTTCTCCATTGATTTATCAAGAGGAGGGTGTTAAATGGTGAAAAGGTGAATTTTTCATCTTATTAGTTGTGTCATACAGGCTGCTAGACTTACCCAGTGAAATAATTAATTATTTACTGGATGAAGCCACACCTTATTATTTTAATTATTTAATTATAAATTAGTTACATTAAAATAATTTATAATAAATTAACTAATTACAGAATGATAAAATTAAATTAATAATTAAAATTAAATATAAAATTTTCCCTTATATTTTTATTCTCTAACACCATGCTCATTTGACAGGTTGGAAGAAATAAAGATTTATATTAAAAAATAGATTTTAAATTAAAATAATATTTTAATATTCAAATAAAAATAAAAATATACAAAAAATTCAAATTTCTTATTTAGAATTGACTTCTACAGTAAATATTAAATAAATTGATGTATTTCTGACATACTCTGTAAATACATCTTTTTGAGGCCTTCTTTTTATAACAACTTTATTATTTGAAAATACTCCTTCTGGAATATTCTTTTTTTCTCTCTCTCATACTACTGTTTTTAGAATTTCATTGCCGTTCTTTTTCCCTCCTTTGCCTATATAAGGCCTCTCTTTTGGTTGTTTTTTATTCATTCATTACTTACTTATTTTATTAAAAATATTTACAATTCCTTTATTACTATCTATTACTGCCTTAGTATTTACATTAACCGTAATTCTAATCCAACCTTTTACCTCTTATTATTGAGTAAATAATCTTTAAGATAAGAAAATATATACCTAGGTTTGAATCCCTTAAAACCCATTGTTACCACCATTGGACCTCCCTATAAAACCTTCTAGACTTGAAAGACCCCTTGACAGTTGGGAACCTTTCCAAATTGTCGACGGCACATTGTTATCCTGAGTACCGGAGACCGTGGGACCACTGCCATTGAGGTACCTATAAGGACAAGTGGACAACGAAAACAATGAACATCATATATCGTGTGAATTATTTTTTGCTGCAAACGGGAATCGAACCGCGCTCCAAAACTTAGGCTTATATACTAACTAATAGTTATATATTTTGTGTTAATTATTGATTACTATTTGTGGATCACTTTGCACTCTTCATACTCTACGTATTTCCTTTTACTCAGCACTCTGTAAGTGGCATTAATTCTCTCATTTTTACAGGGGGGGGGTGTCTTGTAAATTGAAATTTATTTTATTCGTTTATTTTCCTAGTTGAAAAAGATAGAGCAATTATGTTCTTAGTCCTAGAAGTAATAAATTTTTATTTTTAAATTAATTGTAATTTTCAGTTGACTTTGTCCTAATAAATTAATTTTTTTTTGTTCCAGTTGACAAATTTTCCTGAAAATAGAATTTTTAATAATTAATAAAAAATAACACTATATTAAATTATTTCAGTTTACATTGAGTCCTGGTAATTAAATATCCATCAGTTGATTTAAAGCCTGATAATTATCATAAATTTATTTGTTAAATTAAATTTTATTTTTATTTCTTCAGTTGATTTCTTGTAAATCCTGGATATAAGATTATTTTGAATTAATAAAAAATTGATTATTATTTTCAGTTGATTTTTGTCCTGAAGAATTTTATATTCTTTTTTATTTTTCTTTTATAAGGAAAAAACAAAACTGATTCATCTTATTGTTTCTTTCACTCACTTCAGGTTAGATTTAAAACAATGACTGACCAAGGTTTTTCTGATGCACGTGAAGATAAAATGGATCTGATTGATTATAGTGTGGCTACTTCTGTGAGTTCTCCTTTAACAACAAAATTAGCTCAAATTAATAAATCATTGAACCAATCAGGATGTGGAAATGGAGGAAGTAGAGATTCTGGTAGAGACAAATTCCCAGGAACAAAAACCTTCAATAAACCCTTCAGAAGAGCTTCTTAAAGGCTTCAAGATAAAAAAGATGCCCTTAAATAAGCAGGTAAAAAATCTCTCTACTCACATCAAGGAGTTGAGGACAGAAAACCTCAAGCTGAGGTCAAGAATAGACTGTCTAGAAGACAAGGTAAGAAACATAGAGTCTTTTCTTCAAGAGAAGAAGAAACCTTCTCCTTCAAAGCCCTACCACAACTGGCCCCCCAGCAACAAGAAAAGTTAAAAGTCTCAAAGTGGAAGTGGGATTAGCTGAACACCCAGTGGGATTATCTTTCCCAACAGCAACAGCAACAAGCACCTCAGGCAGGTCCTTCAAGAACCAATCAGTTCAATCCAACATCTCCTCATCCCTATCAAGGAGGATGAAGGAGAAAGAACAACCACATCCAAGCCTTGCCCAAACCATGGTAAGCCCCTCTATTGAATCTTAAGTACCATATCTTGTAACTGATTCAGTTCCTTCACATAATTCTGGAAGAGGATATGAGACTGTGAGACCTGTAGAGGCTGAGAACAGTAGACAAATTGCTCAAATTTCAAATGTATCTGATCCTTTAGTTCTAATTTCTACTTCAATGATAAATCCTGATATGGCTATAATTGATGAAACACTTGAGCCTGATTTTATGAGAATCTGGAAAGTTACTCTGTTTCCTTATTGAGAAACACTCCAGATGTAGCTAACATTAATGATGAATATTTAAGGGATATTATTACTAAACAAAATCATATAATGAACAACATGCAATTGACTCAGAAATATAATAGTTTGTTAACTGAAAAGGGTTATCAAGCATTGAGGAGTGAGTTACAGAGAGTTTCTGATGATTTGTTACATTACAAAGCAACCCATGAAAAAAAAAGTTGCTTTATGGCAAAATATCAAAAATGATTTGTCTGAACAGCAAGATACTGTATCTGCCTGTTGCCTGGAGCTAGAGGTAGATAAGATGAACCTGAAAAGATTGATTGATCATTATTCATCTTTTCAAAATAAAACCCAGTTATCTTTGCAACAATCAATGAGAGTTTATCTAGTCTTCCAAGAGAGAAAACCAGACTAACAACCATTGAAGAAAAATTGAATTCATTGTTTAATGATCAAAAATATTTTGAAACTTCCTTGAAAGAACATAGGGTACAGGATGCTCCAAGTTTACCTGTTGCTAGTTCATCTAAAGTAAAATTAGATTCAAACATGCCTGTTGATACCACTGAGTTTCCATCAAAAATTGATGATGCACCAGGATCTTCAACAGAAGTATTAAACAATGAGATTACTGCACAATTGGAGAAGTTACAGCTTCTTCTTACTCAGAAACAAGCTAATACTAAGGAGGCTCCTTCAAATCAAAAGAATTGGCCAAAACTTGACCAGTACCCAACATTTGATGGTGATTCTTCTTCTGATTGGCAGCAACTCATTTGCAGAATTGATAACTTAAAAAATTCTTACAAACTCCCAGATGAGGAAATTGTGTCTAAGTTAATTTATTTGTTTACCATTGTAGCCCTAATGTGGTATGAATCTGTTCTTCTGGATAGGAATGACTACTCATGGGAAGATTGGAAAAAATTGATTAAAGCACAATTTGGTGGCTCCAAGTTTAGGATGGCTCAACAAAGGCAGTATGAGGAAACTAGATATAGTTCTTCTACTGATAAACCTATTGAGTTCTTAATGAAACTTGTAGAAATCTTGAGGGCAATGGACCCAAATATGGAGTTTGAGTTATGAAAAGACAGGATCCTTTATAAATTACCAATGTCTTTGAGAGACTTGATAGTGGCCAGGACTGAGCTCTCCAGAGAACCTTCTTCCTTCATTAATACTTGTAATGAGATCCTTCTAAACAAGAAGTATGATTCCAGAAGATTCATTCCTAGGACCCCTTTGGAGAAATCCTCCACTTACCAACAGAAACCTCTGGAAAATGTTGGCAAACCTTCTGCCCCTGTTTCACCAGAAAAGTATGCAACAAACACTTGCTTCAAGTGCAACAAGCCTTTGCAGAAAGGCCATGTTTGTGAAAAGAGGATAAATCTTGTTGAAAAAACTAAGGAGCAGGCTGATGACACAACAGCACTGGATAATACTTCAAGTGATTGTTCCAGAAATATTTCATATGAATCTCAACAAGAAATCTTGATGCTGGAAGAGGATATCTATTATTTAAATACTATTGACATTGATAATAATGATTTATCTACAGTTGAAGATGCTGAGATCATAAAGAACATTGAGGATAACTCAATCATTATTGCCCCTCTTAAAGCACCAGTCTTGATCAATGGAGCCAGCATTGAAGTTGTTCTGGATTCTGGAGCTGGAGGAAGTGTAGTATCTGAAAGGGCACTTGCTTCAGTAGATCAAGAGTATAAATCTAAACTGATGCCTATCATTTCTGAAAATTGGAGAGGGTAAGGCTCTGTTTTGTCCCCCATTGGTAAATACAAAGCCACAGTGTTTTTTAAATATAACCATGGTTTTGTAAGAGCTATTTGTGATTTTTTTGTCATGAAAAATGATAATTTAAGAAGTTGGTTTATCATAAGAAATGACATTTTATCCAAATATGGCATAAAATTAGATCCTTCAAACCAATGCTTCACAATGGGGATAAATGGGAAGAGAAAATTTAAGATTTCCTCCCCCAAAAAATTGTTAAAACCAGAATTGAACACATGTTATTCTGTGATTCAATATAAAGAAAGTCTACAAAGTAAATGCATGCTCTTAAGTCTGAAATTGACAATGCTTTTTTGGAGAACAACTTTCTGGTGAGGATAAAGATTCCATCATTAAATTGATAAAATCTTTTCCTATGGCCTTTTCTCATGGGTCACATGAACTAGGATTAGTTAAGGAAGAAATGAAACTTTCATTATCCTGTCCATTAACTGACATACCACCTAGTTAAAGAAGAAGCCTTACCCTGCTTTTCCCACAAAGAGAAAGGATATTGAGGATAATATCTCTACCCTTTTGAAAATGAATATTATTGAAAAGGTAGTTGATACACCTAAATATTGTGTTATCTCACCTGTTCTAATTTCTTATTAGAAAGATAAAGCCAGGTTATGTGGTGATTACAGAGCATTGAATACTTATACTGTTGATGATATCTACCCTTTATCTAGAATTAGCTCTATACATGCTACCTTACAAGGTGCTAAATATATAAGCTGCTTGGATGGTAACAAGGGATATCACCAGGTACCTGTTGAAAAGAATTCCCAGAATTTTCTGATGATTGCTACTCATATGGGTATTTATAAGTATTTTAGGATTCCATTTGGCCTAAAAATTCCCCTTCAGTTTTTCAAAAAGTTATGGATAACACATTCCATCAAAAGATAATTGAAGGATGGATGATGGTTTATATTGATGATATCATTATATTCTCAAAGACATTTGAGGACCATCTCAACCACCTGTGTGAATTGTTCCACAAAATGGATGAAATAAATATGACACTTGCTTTGAAGAAATTTAAATTTGGTTTTCATTCCTTAAAAGTGCTGGGTCATGTAGTTTCAGGGTTACAGATATGTGTTGATCAAAATAAAGTGGCAGCCATACAACAGGTGAAGGCTCCTACCACAGTAAGAGAGCTCCAGAGTTTTTTGGGAATGTGTTGATACTATAGACAGTATACTAAAAATTACCAAGTCATAGCTTTACCCCTTACCCAACTGACTAGAAAGGATGTTGCTTTTGTCTGGAATAGGGAAAGACAGAGAGCTTTTGATACTATGAAACACTGTTTGATGTCAGCACCAATTCTTGATTTACCTGACTTTAATCAAGCATTTGTTTTGTACACTGATGCCAGTTTTATTGGTCTTGGTGCTGACCTCCATCAAAAAAAAGTGATGAATGATAAAGTATCAGAAGTATTAATTTGTTATATTTCAAGAACCTTGAGAAATAGTGAATTGAAATATGGTGCCACTCAGCTTGAATGTCTAGCCGTAGTGTGGGCTCTAGAAAATCTACATTATTACCTAGATGACCAGAAATTTGAACTTTTTACTGACTGCAGTGCAGTTAAATCCCTTTTAAACTTGAAAACCCCTAACAGACATATGTTCAGATGGCAGTTAGCAGTTCAGGAATACAGAGGGAGAATGACAATTATTCATAGGGCTGGTATTGTTCACTCAAATGTGGATATGTTATCAAGGTTACCTTTACCATATGATGACTCAAATCCTGCTTATGATCCTGAGGATGAAATTATTCATATTCATGGGATATATGTGGTTTATATGGAGGAAGAGCTATTACAGCTTATTCTGGATTCATATGATAAGGACACTGACTTGAAAAAGTTATGCACCATATTAAATGATCCAAAGAATGCTTCAATACAAGCATTAATTAAAACCCTTCCAACAAAGTACCAGAAGGCTTTGGAGAAAGGTAAATTTTCAATTGATGAAGGATATCTATATTATAGAAGAAATTTGAGTTATGTCATTGTTATTCCTCCTTCTATGAATGAAATAATCTTGAAAATTTGTCATGATGACATATTAGCTGGACATTTTGATCTTGAAAAAACAATGATCAGAATTAAAAACACTGCTTGGTGGGTTAATATGTCTGAAGACAACAAATTATATGTTGAATCTTGTGATTCTTGCCAAAAATCAAAAAGATTTACTGGTAAGAGAGCTGGATTAATGCAACATATTGAACCTCCTGATGCACCATGGCAGATAATAAACATGGATTTTGTAACAGGATTGCCTATTTCTGGAAAAGACAGTTATAACTCTTGTTGGGTTATTTTGGACAGATTCACCAAAATGTGTAAATTTATCCCTACTCACAAGGATGTTTCCACTAAGGAATTAGCTTTCTTATGGTGGTCTCATATGGTTAATACTGCTGGTTTTCCTAAAGCCATAATCTCTGACAGAGACCCTAAATTTACTTCTGAATTTTGGATGTCTCTGATGGATGTTTGTGGCTGTGATCTGAAAATATCTACTGCCCATCACCATCAGACTGATGGATTAGCTGAAAGAATGATTCAGACTCTAGAGGACATGATAAGAAGGTACTGTGCCTTTGGCCTTGAGTATAAAGACAATGACAGATTCACTCATGATTGGGTTACCTTACTGCCTGGGTTGGAATTTGCTTATAATAGCACTGTTCATTCTGTTACTCAAAGAAAGCCTTTTGAGCTCTGGCTTGGATATGTTCCAAATACTCCTGCCCGAATTCTCAATAATAAAATACCTAAATTGGATATACATCCTGGTGTAAAATCTTTTCTTCAAATGCAACAACTTTTCAGAAGTCATGCTCAAAAATGTATTGAAAAATCCTTTGAATATGAGAAGAAGAGATGGGACAAATCCCATAAAGAATACACTTTTAATAAGGGTGATGAGGTGTTTATTTCCACAGTCCGCTTCAATTTACAAGGTAATAAAAAATTGAAAGACCCATTTTCTGGCCCATTTTTTGTAAGAAGAATGGTTGGTGATAATGCAGTTGAAGTTATTTTGTATTCTCCATATGACAGAAAACATCCTGTTTTTCCAATATCTCTTTTGTAACCTTACACATCCAATAGTGATTTATTTCCCAAAAGGAGGGGAAGACCAAAAAATACCCCTAATTAGATCACTAAGACAGCAGACATTGATAAGATTCTAAATGAAAGAATAGTTACTGCTGAAAAAGGTACAGAATACTTATTGAGATTCAAGAATAAATCTTCTGAATATGATTCTTGGATACCTGGGAAGGAGATATCTAACCTTCCTACTCTGCTAAAGAAATATAAAAAGAAAAAATCATAGCATTTTTTTTATTGTTTTTTTAGAGTGAGGGAGTGTCAGCCAGGCTGCTAGACTTACTATCACCGGAAGACCTACGCACAAGGTCGAGGGTGTTCCTGGAAGTAGATGGAGGGAGGAGTTTAGAAACTTCTTTGATGCACAGAGGAAATGCTCAAGGAAGTGATTCGAAGATGACTCGAAGGAAGAGCTACTGCTTTGAGATATGTTCATGAAGAATTCTAATATAATTTAATGGTAATATTAAAATTCTTAAGATCTCACAAAGGGTTGGAAACTCAATAATCAAATATTTAGGATTTAGAAATGATTACTGAGAAAAATAAGGAAAGATACAATAATAATGATTTAACCTAAAGCTTTACCACTATTAACTATATATACGTTTTATAATTTAATTCTAAAGAATGTCAAACCAAAAACCCAACCCCTTTTATATCCTTTACTCCTCCTTGCATTGACCTCATACCCATCCACTATTCGGCACACCACAGACCATTAAAAAATACACCCGTTACACCTGGACCCTCCTCACTAACATCCCTCAACCCTTTAATCCTCCACTAACCATTCCGTCCATGCTCACTACCCTTTTTAATAATTCAAAGACATTTAATAAACCTTTTAGCGTACTATTACATTGACTATTGCGCTGTGTGTCGCTTATTGAGGAAAAGACTGAGACACACTATTGAGAGATTGACTAATTTAGATTTAGAGTTTAGACTAGCGCGGTCGAATAGTGAGTACACAAAGGAAAGTCGCAGTTGCTATGTAGAATTGCTTTCTGCGCTTCGAGTATGGATTTAGACCTCTGTGTTTTTGATTTAATGAGCTGCTTTTGCCTCAAGTGTCACGTGGCGCGTAATACTTACCCAGTGAAATAATTAATTATTTACTGGATGAAGCCACACCTTATTATTTTAATTATTTAATTATAAATTAGTTACATTAAAATTACGTATAATAAATTAACTAATTACAGAATGATAAAATTAAATTAATAATTAAAATTAAATATAAAATTGTCCCTTATATTTTTATTCTCTAACACCGTGCTCATTTGACAGGTTGGAAGAAATAAAGATTTATATTAAAAAATAGATTTTAAATTAAAATAAAATTTTAATGTTCAAATAAAAATAAATATATACAAAAAATTCAAATTTCTTATTTAGAATTGACTTCTACAGTAAATATTAAATAAATTGATGTATTTCTGACATACTCTGTAAATACATCTTTTTGACGCCTTCTTTTTAGAACAACTTTATTATTTGAAAACACTCCTTCTGGAATATTCTTTTTCTCTCTCTCTCATACTACTGTTTTTAGAATTTCATTGCCATGCTTTGTCCCTCCTTTGCCTATATAAGGCCTCTCTTTTGGTTGTTTTTTATTCATTCATTACTTAATTTTTTTATTACAACTATTTACAATTCTTTATTACTATCTATTACTGCCTTAGTATTTACATTAACCGTAATTCTAATCCATTAATTATAATAATAATACAACCTTTTACCTCTTATTATTGAGTAAATAATCTTTAAGATGAGAAAATATGTACCAAAGTTTGAGTCCCTTAAAACCCGTTGTTACCGCCATTGGACCTCCCTATAAAACCTTCTAGACTTGAAAGACCCCTTGACAAGTTGGGTGACATAAAATTTTTGCTTTTTCAAAAATTCATAATTAAAAATATACATGCAATAAAATTATGATATGTTTTTTGAGAAACCAAAATAGGAAGTTAGAGAATCAGGATTTCAAGTTTAAGCACAATCTGATATAAATTGAGTGAGTTATTGATGAATATTGACTATCGGTTATAATTGGCCGGGCACTGTACATACATGTTGCAGCGGTGCCTCCTGTATTGGTTCTTTCTGGAGTCCAGTTGGCTGATACCATGCAACAAAAATATCAATTACCAAGGGTAAAAAAAGCTTGTCTTCATTCTAATTCAACACCGTGTCTATACTAGTTTCCCTATTAAACTACAATCTTTTATGATATTTTGAGTAGATTTCTAGCTCTATTTTTCAATTTTTGGACAGACTCAGAGCCTCCCCTAAACCCAATCAAGGATTTGATTTTATAATTTTTTTTAATATCATCATATTAGGACTTTAAAGTGATACAAGAGACATGCAATAAGGAGGTGTTTATATTGCATGAATCACATACCAAAGGCTAATTTATTTTGTTGACCCCTTTAGATTTTTCCATTGTTCTCCCTATATATCCCACTCCATTAGGAAGTTCCTTAGTTTGATATCAGTTTTATTTTTCTGAAATTGGACTAGACATCTGGTAGTCTTTCTCACCCGGTGTGTTAAATTTGCATTCTTTGTATCCTATTGAGAAATGGTAGGTGGATAATAATTTTTTCCCCCTGACAATCTAAGTTTCAAGGTATCATTAATAAAAGTAATAAAGAAACATCACAATTAAGTAGTGATATTATTGAAGTATATAGTGTCTAACTTTTATTTTTCAAGTACTAGAGAAGCAGTTTTATTGTCCACAGAGAAAATGAGTATACTCTTCTACACAGGTCTTCGTCGCTATGGAACTTCTGCTGAGACCTTCAACACCTTTATCTCTACATGCCCTCATTCTGGTTCTAGCAACCTACGAGTGGCCGTGAAAGACATTTTCTGTATCAAGGACCAAAAAATGCCCACAACTTGTGGCAGTCGCTTTCTGTCTGGTTTGTGACCTTTCGATTTCCATCCATGTATTGTCTCAGTATTGATAAAAATTTTGCCTTATGCTCTTGTCCTTGGTCAGAATTCTATCCTCCCTACAATGCTACCGTAGTTGACAAACTACAGAGTGCTGGCTATGTGCTTGTTGGAAAAGCAAACATGGATGAGTTTAGCATGGGGTTTGCTCTCTTGTCTTCACTTCACAAGGCCCAATCAACTAGTGTAGCACTCAACGTATTCCTTCCCAAAGCTCCCACAACCGATCCTCATTTTTTGGCCCGGCTGTCAATCCTCGTGGGTCCTCCACTGAGCCACGCTCTCCTGGAGGCAGCTCAGGGGGTTCGGCCGCAGCGGTGGCTTCCTGGCAGGCAGACGTGTTTAGTCCAACAGCAGCTAATCTTTCAATAGTCTTCTATACCATTCTTACATTTTTCTTTTTTTCTTTTTTTTTCTGATTTTTACAGAGCTATTGGGTCTGACACCGGTGGCTCCACCCGCCTTCCAGCCGCTTACTGTGGTGTTGTTGGCTTCAAACCCAGCTATGGATTGATTTCAAGGCATGGAATGGTCCAATATGCAACGTCGCTCGATTGTGTTGGATTGTTCAGTCGTGATGTGGAATCGGCAAAATCTTTGTTTGGTAGGTCTTTTTATCCATGGATTTAACAATACATCACAAGCCATCTTTCCAAGTGATTGGTAGCCAGCTGAGAAATCATTTACTCTAATAAAAGATTGTGTAGAGGGGTTTGATCCAAATGATCCTACCTCTATTCCGCCTGATGTCCGAGCTAGAAGAACAGTCATTCCGCCTCAAAAGCTTTCTCAAGTATCTATTGGCATTCCCATCGTGCGTGCCAACTTCAACGATTAAGTAGAAAATATGGAGCTTCATGTGACTTGCGTGTTTGATTTACCTTTCACAGGAATTCTTCCCCCCATCTCTTGATTCTTTAGTACTAAAACGTTTTCGTACGGTAGTTTCCAGGCTAGCGACTCGTGGTCTACAACTGAAGTCAATCAGTTTACCTTCTTCAACACATGCACTTGCTGCTTATTACATTCTAGCATGCTCAGAAGCACATAGCAATTTAGCAAGATTCACTGGGGCGCATTATGGTCAATTTTCATTTGTGCATTCCATATTGGATGTATCTGACTGCAAAATCGTGCCGTTGCGCTAGTATAGGATATAGAAGTCCGGAAGATACGCCTGGATTAAAGCAAGAAACACAAAAGAGCAAAAAAATGTATGAAACTACAAGGTCTAATGGCTTAGGATCTGAGGTCCAACGTCGTTTACTTTTAGGTGCCTGGGCACTGTCTGCAGAGTCAGTGTCCACTATATATCTTCACCCTATCCAATCTCTTTCAGTTGAGCATTGCTCTTACTTTAGCTGAACATCATTAATGAATCTGGTTTGTGAATTTTCACACTCATCCTGGTCATCAGTCAAAAAAACGATTATTTTTTGCAAGCTCAAAAGATAAGGCTACTTGTTCGTGAAGACTTTGATCGAGTATTTGAAATTTCCAATCCATTAAATTCTTTAGACAGCCCTAGTAAATCAAAAGATGGTAAAGTAACGGTTATTCTGACACCTACGACTCTGTCCATTGCACCTAAACTGGATGAAATTTCAAATGAGAGTGAAGATTGGGAAGCCGATCGGCTACTAGTTCCTTCTAGTTTGGCAGGCTTACCAAGTTTAAATGTTCCAATTTTCATGAATAAGGGGGAAAACAATGAAAATAGTCGGCTGCCAATAGGTGTGCAAGTAATTGGGCAATGGGGGAGTGATGAGGTTGTACTAGAAATGGGGAAGATAATTGAAGAAGCCATGGACAATCCAGCCCTATGAAAGTCATTATTATTACTATATCAAATTTATGACATATTTATTTGCTCAAAGAAAAAATACATCAATATGATTTGACCACGCTGTCTTTTCCACAATGTTAAAGACAACACAGGGAAAAAAGTGGAAGTTTATAACAGACTCATACTTAAACAATCTGAAGTTGTCAATATATAGCTAATATGTGGAACTAAAAATTGCCTTAATATTTGGCTTATGATAGAACTCGATGCAAGCATTTTTCCTGTTGTCACATTACTCAAAAGATAAAGCAGAAGCTCAAAGGTATGAGAGAAAAATCTTCTAAAATGTCCAACTAAACCGTCAATCCATTTATGAATTTTTTGTGACTTTTGAAAATGTTTTACATTATAAAAATTACATGAATATATATATATTAAGCTCAAATGAGGGAGGGAAGGGAGTAAAAATGGAAATACATAGTAAAATGACATTAAATATGATAAATCATAGCGAAGAAGGTTATTATTGGAGTTCAATACACTTTATGATGTATATGTACCACTTAGAACATCTCCACTTGTTGCATCAAATAATCAGTAACTATTTGCATATTACTGAGTCTTTGCTTACTGATCTGCATGCAACCCCAGTCGTATCAAGTCAATCTCAATTAACTCAATATTATCAAAATATTCATCACTCGTGTTTTTTTGTTCAGCATCAGTAACTCTTTTGTAAACACAACACAACCTTCCACACATTCCACATCTCAATTGAAGTTTCACATAGATCTATACAGATACTACATACTTGAGGAATTCCGGTCAATGGAAGAGGAAGAACTAATTTTATCAACATTACTAAACACTGATGATCTAGAAACTGAAGAGCAGACTAAAAAAAAAAAATCATTCAATGCAACCGCATTGAAGGTTACTATAAACTGATGCGAGACTATTTTGAACACAATTGTACATACAACAATGGAATATTCAAAAGAAGATTCTGTATGAGCAAAAATTTATTCAACAAAATATGTCCTGATTTTCAAGAGCACAACAACTACTGGTTATGGAAAAATGTAAGTTTCATTACACTAATCTATGTATTTTATAATATTAACAAGCTTTATTTCATCTTTGCCACTACCTTTTACTATTCACAAGGATTGTTGTAAGCAGCCAGGTTTAACACCACACCAAAAGTTAACTTGTTGCCTACGCCAACTTGCCTATGGTATTGCAGCAGATTGCACTGATGAATATATCCAAATAGCAGAATCCACGGCACTATAAACACTTAAAATTTTTATTAATAATATTATAAAGTTGTACAAATCAGAATACTTAAGTGAGCCAAATATGAAAGAAAAAAAAATCTTGAACAAATACAAAGAACATGGCTTTCCTGGCTGATTACAATCAATTGATGGTATGCACTGGGGGTGGAAAAAGTACCCTGATGTGTGGGTTGTCCAGTTTCAAGGAAAAGAAGGAACTTCAACTATGGTACTAGAGGGTGTAGCAAGTAAAAACTCATGCTTTCGGCACATCTACTTTGGTTCTCCAGGTGCCCTAGATGATATCAACATCTTCAATCATAGCCACATATTTGACAAATTACTTTCCAGAACACAAGATGAGGTTAGGTTCAAAGTAAACAAACATAAGTATACCTGTGGATATTATCTTGCAGATGGAATTTATCCTTCATGGTAAACATTTGTAAAAACAATTCCCCACCCTGAGGATGAGGCCAGCCAGTACTACGCTGTAGAATGTTCTACTATGCTAAGCAGTAGACACAATGCAAGATGGGTTGGTTCTTTTCAATTTTTAAAAAAGAAGCACCTGCCACGCTTATTTTTAAAGATAGCTCAATAATGTGTAACACTAATATATGACTAGATAGTTTATAAGTTGAGAGATGAGTTAAAAGAAAAGGAAAAACAAATATTACTATCTGGATATTTCTATTCTTAATAGGTGCCAATATTCACAGCTACTCCCTCTTGAAGCACTCTCTTTGAATATGCCTTATTATAGCAATAAAATAACTCTAACAATAATTTTTCTATCTAACTACTCTCTAACACTTAATCACAGAAAAATCCAATCTCTTACTGTTATCAGAGTAATCACAAAATAACAAATCACTATATTTCACAATATATTTCAAAAGTATATAATATGAGGCTCTAATATTTGTAATCTAATAAATAACTCTAATAATAATCTTTCTACCTAATTACTCTCCCTTTTCCATCAGATAGCCCTTTCCTTCTTATGCTTTTTTCAGCGCTCCAGACACAGTTCCCTTGTGGATCTCCAGTTCTGTCTCTAGTGCCACATTAGTAAAACAATAACTCATCCATTAGTAAAATAAATACACCACTTGTAACAACTACAGCGCCTAAACATACCCTATGCCTACTAATACTAGTACCAACTTGCATTACTCATGTTCCAAATGCACGCTTATGACTGTACCTTTTTATTCTTTCAGTGCTACTTCTCACGTTTGACACATTTTAGCACTGAACCTTTGCCTCTTTAACTCTTGGATAGTTTTGTGATTGAGTCCCCATTCTCCTTGCTTTATTACTGAGTCCATAACTTTGACAATCCACCTAACTAGTTAGCCTCTGCAGCTTACCTTACCTGTTTCAGCAAGTTACCACACTAGCTGCAGTGAAGTATACTATGTACTTGAGGTATTTCTTGAGCCATAATTACTTCCTTAATGCATAATACACAATTATTGGAAAGTCCAAATCCAAAATGTTTAGCCTTTGCACTCCTAAGTTGATAGCACACAATTCCCATTGTGCGACACATCTTGCTGTAAAATCCGAGTGCCCAGACCCTAATCCTTCTTCTGTGCTTCTCTTTTCATTTGTTCTTTTGAACACGTAATTAAATAGTTACAATGGCGCAATCTTCTTTGCTATGATTCCCCTTTATTCTTTTGAAACACACAATATGATTGGTCCAAAAATTAGGCTACCTGTGAGACACATACCACATCCTCCCTCTACTCATGACTTTCCACAGGAGCCTATAAAACCCCTGCGCCTCACAGTGTTTCCTTCCTCTATCTTCCATCTTCCAACTTCTTCTCTATTTTTAAATAAATCATCAACATCATCTTATTTTACTTCTTATACCATCTATCATTCTTGTAAACCCTTCTATCTACTAAATAATGCACATGCAAAACACAACCATTAATACCAAGAATACCACTAATGTTGTGGATGCTATTTGACAGTTTTTGCGCATGCAGCCCCCTGTCTCTCCTCCCATGATGCCAGTCACTATGCTGATGGGTAGGACAAGATTCACCCACTGCATGGAAAATGACATAACTCCCTGCCACTTTTCAAAATCCCGCTTTGGCAGCACTTATTTGAATGTTAGTTTCCCTTTGTTTTTCTTCATTTCCTTTCATCCTATCATTACTAACTTCTCTTTCTCTTTTATCTCCTAGTCATGAAATTTTTGCAAAAGTCACAAAAAGAAATGTAGCTATGATGGGCTTCCCACTGTTGCCTGTCTAGATCAAAACACCTCTACTACTGACATGATGAGTCAGATATCCTTCAAGCATCATGGGCCTGCACCTTCTACTCCACCTAGCAAAAAACATGTCAAGGTTGGTCTCCAAGATCTTACTCCCAGTAGTGATGCTTCAATTCCTAGATTTCTCTATTCGGAAGAGAGTATTCATACCGTAAGTTCCTTTCTCTTCTTTTTCCTCTTCTTACCTAACACTAATATCCTTACTTTCTTTTGTAGGATGCACCAGCCACTCCTTATGCTCAGACACCTCCTTCACCAAATGTACCTCTATTCCTTCCTAGTCTTGAAGAAGATCACACCTAGGATGCCACCACTATTCCAGAGTGCATACCTTGTACACTGCCTCCTGACTGGACTACTATGCAACCAGTTGAAGATGCTATAATCCTGGATGATTAGCCCATCAATACCTCTCACTTCAACAACAAGAAAGAGCCCGCCATAGCTCAAAACTGGTAATTTGCAGAGCATATTGCCTGTGCTCCATACAATGTGACTATTCATCAAATGAACAAAATGTTCACTGCAGTCAAGGAATTTCTCGAGGCCTTCCCTGTCTATACTTGTGCCAAGTATAATCAACGTACACAGCTAATCACTTCCTTGCAACAAAACATGCAAGAAGCTGTTAATGACTGGGCTTTCTGTGTCCCAATATTCAATGACGCAGAATAATAATAAAAATATTCTTTTATTTTTTTTATTCTTGTATCCTACTTCCTATAACATGCACATAGTTTGTAAAAGTAATAAAGTATTGTATATTCTCATCTTAATTTTTCTGTGAGAACTCTTCAACTACATGATGAGTTGTCAAAAAAAATAATCCTCTTTCTTCAAAATTTGCCTGCACACCTCTCTTACTTAGTGCTTATGAAAGATGGAACAATAAAAACTTAATATCAGCACTATTCCCCATAACAGCAAATATATCCTCTGTATCATATACACATGAGTCCCCTTGAAATCTTCAGATCTTCGCAATTTATGACTTTCCGTTGACTGCGACAGATTACATTCTTCCCTTGGGTTCCTTTTTATATGAAAAAAATATTTCACCTCTTCATTAGAGACCATTCAGTGCTCAAGTTAAACATTGCGCAACTGATGCCTTTTTTATAATTCCATTCTTAGCCTTTAAATAGCCCATCTAATTATCAACTTTCCATTATTTTAGTATTATGACTCAATACCGCACTATTCCCAGGGACCAAGAGTGCTCCTTTTGCAAATGTTGCAATTTCTATTGCACCTTTTCTAAACCCCGTGGTTATGCCTCCTTTAGACCTGCCTGTGATAATTTTTTTAGATGTCATAAGACTTGTAATACCTTCCTAAATCAAAACAGCCCTCAGCCTACTGGCTACATTTGTTTCCCACCTAGTTCCACCAGTAGCACTCCTATAATAACCACTACTAGTCCTACCATTGTTAATTCTTCTCCCATTACTGATATCCCTTATAAATCATCATCTCTTCCTACTTATTCCAGGCGCAAAATATCCATTCAGCCCAGTGCTTCACTTTCTTCCACCCCTAGCTCCAATGCTTCTATGCATTCAGGCTCTTCCACAGCTGCTCTGGACATGGTTTCTGTCTCCTCTCCATCAGCACTCCTCCATAAATAATTAGCAAGTAAGTTCTTTTCATTATAATTACGCTTCCATTACCTACTGACTCCTGTTCTATCTTGTAGGCTTCACTGAATCCATCTCCCTGGGATGGGTTCCTATTCCACTACCTTTCCTACATTCCATGTGAATGATTTGTCAAATTTGCCATATATATGATTCTATGTCTCTATCCTATAATCACACACCAGCCTTTTCTGACGCTGAGCTCAAAACTCATTGTACCCATATAGGAATGATAGGTCATCTAATTAATGAAATCAGTTCTTCAACTATTCTTGGATTCCCTGCCAATCCTTGTCGCTTTGTCATGCCTGAAAAATGGAAAGGATATCCTAATAGCTTTAACAACAAAACTGAATAATCCACTAGGGCTTTCCCTATAAGCCTTCTTTCTCCAATATCCCTGCTCATAGTCTCCATCTTTTACTATGCCTTTTAAATAAACATCCTAGACATGGTTTGGCATTCCACATCTGGGTATGTCACTTAGTTTTATTTTTGAAGATTAGTAGCAGTTTTCTGGATTATAAGGCTGGATATTTGGAATTTTGGAAGGTGATTATTATCATTAGATAGCCCAGATTTTTCTCTATCTTTTATGTCTAGTTGGTTTTTTATCATATTTTACTGTTTTCTTAGTGTTTTACTTGATTTAGTGACTTATAGTATTATTGGCGGATATGGTGTGCTGATAGAATGGCCACTGAGCTCCAGTGCTCTGGTGCTCTCTGGTGCGCTCCGTTTTGCTCCAGTGATTTCCTGGTGCAAAAGTGAAGTGTACTGGAAAAATTCTGTTATTGTGGCTGAGTTTGGTCATGGTGGCAAAATTATCTCACTGTGGCAAATTTAGCTCACTCTGGAAAAATTAGCTCATTATGGAAAAAAGAGCTCATTGTGGCAAAATTTGCTCAAAATGGGAAAGTCTGGTCACTGGGTTAAATTTTGGTCACTGGACCAAAGTTTGGTCACTGTACCAAAGTTTAGACACTGTACCAAAGTTTGGTGACTGTGGAAAAATTTGGCTATTGTGGCAAAATTTGGTTAGAATTTATTATTCTTATTAGATCAATAGTTTATTGTAGATCCTATGCATGTAGGGTATTGTTGGAAAGGTCAGGAGTAGGAGAATCAGATAGAAAGGGGGGAATCTTAGTCTTCTACATGTTTTTTGTCTTTTTAGTTTCGATAATAAGGGTCTTTTTTGAATATAACTAACAACCACATTCATATTTTCCATTTCTCAACATTATTTAAATAAAAATTGTAATACCCTTATAACATTTTATATTTTTCATACCACCTTTGAAATACAACACAACAATATTATTTTCATCACATGTAGGGTATCTTAAAAAGGTCTTAACCTCGGGGACTTGTTTTTATTGTCATCTCATTAAAAATAAAATCTTATAAAAACATAAAAGTCTTTCTTTACAGATCTTTCACTGGTACACCTTAATTGGTGTAATCAGTAATTCATTCTCAACAGCTGCTATTTTCTAAATCTCAATAAGTGTTTATATAAATCAGAGTTTCATATATATATATCAACCGATTCAAGTAGACTAGAGAGCTTAGTTATTTGAACAACCCTTATTTTACTTAGAAGGACAGGGTTTTCTTTGGTTTATCCAACTCCTTTAGATTCTGCTTACAGCAAGGCAACTGTGAGAGTCTACCTACATATTTGGCGCCCAAAGTGGGGTTTGAAATCTCTAGCTTTTTCTAGGACTTATTTGGATCTAGGAATTCCTTAGCCTGAAAGAGGCTTATTCTTTGGAACTCTAATCAATTTTATTTTATTAGCCTGCAAGAGGCTTGCTTATTTGTAACGGTTTAAATGCTTCCTTACTTTATTGGGATGTCTTCTGCAACTGCTTCTGGATCTTCTCTTCCTCACACTCCTTCAGTTAGGATCGTTCCTTGGGAAGGCCCAAAGTTTAATGGGGAGGAGGTTAAATGGTTTATTAGCAGGTATGAAGCTGCTGCTGCTGTTGATGGTGCTTTGTATGTGGATATTGTGAAGTAGTTTGGATTTTTTATTTCTGATAGGGAGTGGAAAAAGAAGTCATTGCTATGCAGGCTTTCAAGGATAAGGATTGAGAAAGCTGTCTAAGGCTATGGTTAATAGATGGGGTGTTAGGTTTACTATGCTGGACCTTAATAAAATTGTTGGTGATTGGCAGGCAAAGAGTTGTGTTTCTTCCATGGCTGATTTTAAGAAGCTATGTGTTAAATTCAATGATGTGGTTGAGTATCTTATTCTGGTGGACAAATTGGTGCATGAGAATCAAGCTAAGGATCTGTTCTGGGCAGCTTGTATTAGGGATATTTGAATGGAAGTCTTTAAGGATCTCTCAAGAAAGGATTTGAAGAAGGAACTACTCAATGGCAAACAAAAACTGCCAGATTTAGAGGTTATAAAAGAAAACATTCAAGTAAATCTTAAATAAATGGCATTGGACAAGTATCAGGAGTCTTGCACTCAGTATGTCAGCAAGGTTAGTGAAGTTTTGGCTGAAAATAATGATATCATGGTCAAAGCTCAAGAAGCCAAGAAGGCTTAAATATGACTACCAGTGGAAAAGGTTTAGGGAAATGTGGACAACAAGATGGTCAATCATTTGGCCAATTTAACAAATCAATTAAAGATTTTTGTCGAAGAAGCTCAGAAGGCCAATAAGGCCCTAATTGCTTCTTTGTCAATGTCTACTTCTTATCAATAAAGGGGATATGAATGTCAAAATTTTAATGGCAATGGAAATTGTAACCGCTTCTCTGGAAATGGCAGGAATGGGAATGGTAATGGTTGAAATGGTTTTAGAGGTGGCTATGATGAGCCAAAGGTGTGCTCCTATTGTAATAGGAGGGGGCACAGAGCTGGAGTATGTTTTACTCTAGATAAAGATTTGGATTCTGGGAGAGTGTTATTTGATGGCAAGGTTTGTAAATTTCCTGATATATTGTTCATCAAGCCCAGAAATGGACAAGCACCTTCTGATTTGGTTAGAAGGAATATGGCAGCTGAAAGAAGAGCCCAATTTGAAGTATTAAAAGACAATGATAATAATGCCAATGGTGGCAAAAATTGTGATAGTAAAAGCAGTGTTAAAGCTGATAAAGGTAAAGAGAAAGAGGTCAGTAAGGCCACATTTTCAACTTCTTTTGGTGGTTTAGAGCTGGCAACGGTTTCCAGAGTGGAGGGTAACTGTATGGCTGGCAAATATGATGTTGATGCTGCTAGAAGTGCAGCTGCTACAAAAGCTAAAAGTAGCATTCAGCACCAACTAAAGGCTAAACCTGGCAAGGCAATTAACAAGTTGAGAACTTACTATAAGAACAAAATATATAAAATGCAGAAGGGGATGGCTGATATGGGGCCTCCTAGTTATAGCAAGTTTGATTTAAATGGTGAGCCTATGCCAGAAGATGATTCAGATTCTGAGGAGGACATACCCTTGGCGTCGCTTCCCAGACCAAGTTTTAGCAGTCCCATCCCAATGGAGGGAGAAAGAAGGACTAGCTATGGATCAGGATTAGAGAAAGAAGCTGGTGATAGAGCTAGGGTTACCAGTAGTGAAGATTTTATTATGAGGGGTGAAGATGGAAATGTGGGTCCTCAAGGGGTGCCCAGGGCCAAGGTTGTTAAATCAAAATTCCAGTATGAGCCGCCAATAGTATCCGGTCAAGAGAATGCAATGTACAATGTTTTAAATAGGGTGAATCAACTTCAGATTCCCTTATCTTTGGGGGAGCTTTTCACTATTAGTCCAGCACTTGCAGAGAAGCAGAAGAAGCATATGACGAGGCAATGGGTCTCTGCTGGAGAGGTAGAATATATTTGTGAAAATGCTTAAACGTTTAGGGAGAATGTTGAAACACATTACTCTTCTCCCCTGGGTTACCTGGTTGTAACTCTTAATGGTAAAGAGGTAAAGGTTTTGGTTGATTCAGGGTCTCAAATTAATGTAATTTCTTTAAAGCAAGCAACAATTATAGGCTTTCCTATTAAAACTGGTACTGGGAAAAACCTCAGAGGTATTGGAGGGCATGAAACAGAACTGATGAGTATGGCTGAGCATGTCAAATTAGGTATTGGTGGATCTATTGGTAAGGTTCCCTTTTATGTGGCCAGAGAGCAGTTAAAAATGTTCTTGGTGGTCCTTTTTTGATGGATTTTGAGGCCAGGATTGGTTATCAAGCTTGCATGGGAATTAGTTTAAAGATAACTGGAGAAGATATGAAGAGGCTACATATGCAGTAAGAACCTCCTGGAGATGAAGGATAGGAAACACAGCCTTGGATCACTACTCTGTGCCAGTGTTGTACTTGCACCAGGAAGCGGTGTATTAAACAGACAGCTTCTGGTGAATTATATTTAGAGGGGAATTTTGGAGACCCTCATTTTTTGGGGTAGCTGGGGCTGATCACTCTAATGTTGCAATCTCTCCCCAGGATGAGATCAGGTATTGCAATAGGTCAGCTCACTTGGAGATAATTCAAGTGGATTCTCAATTATTTTCTGTTACTAATACATTAAATTGTTATTATGTCTTCAAATTTTTGGTTTTTCTCACTTCTCTGTCAAGGTTTTTGATCACATTCAAGAACGGATCAAGAAGGAAGATGGGAAATATTATGCTGAATAAAAATTGGAATGGTTTATTTTCTGACCTCCAGCAAGAGGGTAAACTGCAATTATTTCATCAAAATTCTATAAAAAATCTTAGTATAATTAAAACACAAAAAAATAATTTTTGTGATAATTCGATTCTGGTCCTCCAGCAAGATGATAAACTGCCAAATATTTTTATGGGTGATTTTATAATGGATAAGGGAATTAAAGGTGTTGGAAAATTTATTGATAAATTAGACAAAGGAAAAGGGAAAAATGTTAAACTTAAAAATGAAATAAAATATCATTCTGCTTATTTTTATTTCAATTCTGATGATGAAGAGAATTCCTTTAACAAAATTTTTAATGGTGACACAAAAATAAACGTTTCACCTCAAGTTTATGTAGATGTGGAAGAAGCAAAATATAAAAAGGTAGAAAATCAAATCTGACCAATTAATGAGCCGTTACCAGCTGAATTAAATCCACCTTTGAGAAGACCAAGGCTATCAAGAGATCCTTATGAATTTCCCTTGGTGGAGAATCCACCCAAATTTTCTGAAACATCAAGAATCACTGTTGATAGATATGGTTTTGTAAATTTTGGACCTGATGTTTGGTTTTCTGGAGAAGAGAAGAATTTGTTGTTGAATGTGATGGTCAAGAAATAGAAGGCAATTGATTTTGTAGAAGAGGAGAGGGGTGTGTTGAAGCATTCCTATGGTGAGCCTTACAAGATTCTTGTGGTATGCCATGAAATGTGGCAGAAAAAACCAATCCCAATTCCAGCTGCATTAAAAGAAGCTTATATCACAGTTGTTAGAGAACAGATTTGCACTGGACTGTATGAGCAATCATCATCAAGTTATTCTAGTCCGGTATTTTGTATCAAGAAACAAAATGGCAAACTTAGAGTAGTTCATGATCTCAGGGAATTAAATAGGGTTACAATAAAAGTTGCTGGTATACCACCTAGTGCTGAGGAGTTTGTGGAAGCGTTTTTTGGGAGAGTGTGTTATGGTTCAGGAAAAATCATGGGGGGATATGATGAGAGAGAGTTGCATCCAGACTCTAGGGCTCTCACTACTTTTGATACACAACTAGGACAATTACAATTGACAAGATTACGTCAAGGAGCAACAAATTTAGTTGCTTTTTATCAAGCTCAGATGGATTGGATTCTTCAAGATGAAATTCCTCAATATGCTGGAATCTTTATTGACAATGGAGGAACTAAAGGACCTTCAACAGATTACAATAATGAAGTGTTGGAAGAGAACCCAGGGATACAAAAATTTATCTGGGATTATTCAATCACTTTAGAGAGGATCTTTTTTAGAATTGAAGAAGCTGGTTTAACTATTTTGGGTTCAAAATTTTCATTTTTTGTGCCAGCTTTAGAGATTTTAGGTCATGTGGTATGTAGAGAGTGTAGGATTATGTCCAAGAAGAAAGTGAATAAAATTCAGTCCTGGCCAAGACCCAAGAATATGACCAAAGTTAGAAGGTTTTTAGGAATATGTAGTTATGTTTGAATGTTTATAAAGGATATTTCTCCATTGGCAGCTCCGTTGAGAAGGTTGACAAGAAAGGATGCAGACTGGGAGTGGGATGAAGAGTGTGAAAGGGCGTTTGAGAGATTGAAGAAGGTTGTGGGGAAGGATTTAGTCCTGCACAAGTTAGATTATGGAAAAGATGCTGGTAGGATTTATTTAGCAATTGACTCAAGTAAGGTTGCTTCTGGGGCAGTTTTGTCTCAGATAGATAAAGCTGGTTACATTAGGCCAGTTAGGTATGAATCTGTGGTATTCACCAAAGTTGAATCAAGATATTCTCAGCCGAAATTGGAACTGTGTGGAGTGGCAAAAATTTTAAAGAAACTTCAAAATGTTTTGTGGGGCCAACACTTTGAATTGCAAGTGGATGTAAAATCTTTAATTAAAATGATTAATTCCCCAAGTTTACCAAATGCACCTATGACTAGATGAGTAGCATTCATTCAACATTTTTCTTTTGACTTAGTTCATAAGCCTGGCAAAAATTTTACTATGCCAGATGGTTTGTCAAGAAGATCACCCACTGAAGATGATTCAGACTCAGAAGAGTTTGATGAAGATATACCTATGATTAAAGCTAGCAATAAAGGAGCTGAAGACTTTCCATACCTCCCCCATGAGGTTAAACTGGCAGGAATGTTGTGTGTAGATAATTATGGTGATGACCTCCACCAAAGGATAAAATGGAAAATAATTTTTATGAGAATAAAATTGATGAAATTGGTAGAGATAAATTTGGTAAAAAAGAGGTAGAAGAAGATTTTGTGTATATAGATGAAGATGGAGTGGTAGTTTGGGATAGTAGAAGGTTAAGGAAGGGTGTATATGTTGGAGAATTAGAAAATTTTGTTAAAAAGGGTGAAGAAGAGAAAGAGGTGTTTTTGAATTTGGTTTCTAAGAGGTCAAAACGTTCAGATGAAGAAAATCAACATAGCTTGATTAAGAATCAAATTTGTGGCCAATGTTTATTGGCTAATTCATGTGCAGGTGATATTGGTGATGGAGAAGTACCCATTAATATTATATTAATTGATTTTCAAGATAAAGTCTGGGGTCAGAATGGGTTTTATTTGTTGTTGGTCAAATATATATTGAATTTAGAAAGGCCAGAAGATTGTGGAGACGATGAATGGGTGGCTATAAAAAGGAAGTCATCTACGTTTTACTTGTCTGGTTGACAATTAATGAAAAGGAGGTGTCCAAATCCTCAAGTAGTTTAGCTCAAAAGAAAGGGCAAGAATTAGTTTTAAAGTCACTGCATGAAGATCTTGGGCATAGAGTCGTTTGAGAAAAGTTCAGAAGAATTTCTGATCAATTTTGGTGGCCAGGCATAAAGATGGCTGCTAAACAGTGGGTTCAGTCATGCAAAGAATGTCAAAGAAGAAGTTATTTAAGGCCAAAAGAACCTGGACACGCTACCGGCAAAAATACTCTCTTTGGAAGTTTTAGCTTGGATGCCGTTCATATTAAGGAGGAACAGTATAAATATTTAATTGTAGCCAGAGATGATTTATCTGTTTTGGTAGAGGCAGCTCCTCTTATTAATTTGACTGCCAAAATTGTGGCAGAATTTATTTTGAAAAATTGGGTGTATTGATATGGAGTTACGAAATCGGTAATGGTAGATGGAGGTCCTGAGTTTGGGACAGAGTTTAGAGAAGCTATATCAAGAGTCGGGTCAAATGTTAGGGTAGCAACCCCTTATTATCCTAAAGCTGAAGGTAAGGTTGAAAGAAGGCATCAAGTAATTAAGGATTCTTTAGTCAAAATGTGTGGGTCAAGTGCTGAAAAGTGGTGGCATTATTTACCTTTAGTTCTATTTGCTGCTCAAATTAATTTCAAAAGGACAACCAGATTCTCACCCTATGAACTTGTTTTTGGAAAGAAAGCAGTTTTACTGGTTGATTTAGAAGCTGAATCATATCTTGGAGTTGACTGGGACATGGTCCAGACTACTGAAGAGTTATTATGTGCAAGAATGATGCAGCTGGAAAAGAAAGAAGATTACTTAGAAAAGGTATATTCACAGATGATGAATATTTGAAATCAGTCAGTAAGATATTGGGATTAGAGGTTGGCACATCAACTTAGTAAACCTTGGAGAACTGGAGATATGGTTTTGGTGTATAACAGTACTTTGGAGAGCCAATGGGGCAAGATGTTCGCATATAGGTGGAATGGACTGTATAAAGTCAAGGAACAAGTATCTGGCGGTTCATATGTTTTAGAAGAGTTGGATGGAGTGGTACTAATAAAGAGGGTAGCTGCTGATCAAGTTAAGAGGTTCTATCCTAGAGGTACTACAAGGACAGAAGTTTACTCCGCAATGAGGATAAACTAAACAAAAAAAATCATTCATTTTCAAGTTTAACTCCAAAATGAGGATAAACTACTTTCTTATTAAAAATATTAAAGTCATTTTACTATGGTATGGGAGACAAAACCGTTAACAAAATTTTATGACATTTATGAAGACATTTGTTTGAAAATTCTTAAAACTCTTAAAAGCAACAAAAATTATGGAGAAGATATATGTTGGATTGATAAATTTTTTATTGGTAGAAGTGTTCACAGGGGAACCTTTTGAATTAATTATTGGAAAGTTTGGAGGTAATTGATGGGCTGGCTGCTCTATACAAAATTACCCCACAATGTTTGTTACCAATTTCTCCCTGTTTCTAGTTGAATCCTGGCTTTTTTTTTGAATTATAGGAAGTCCACTAAGACTATAAACTGGAATAAACAAAAAGACACCACTCTTAATACCAGATTCAAGATTTCTTTTATTTTGTTTAGTTTATTTTCTCTTTTTTGTTTTTGTTTTGTGATTTCAATATATTTCTTTTATAACTTACATCTTTAAAATTATTGTTAAGGGTAATGCTTACTGGTGGTCTCTAATCAGTTTTACAAATTGGAGGGAGCCTACCCAGTGATCATTATTTAAAAAATTTCTATTTTCTAAAAAAAAAAAAATTAAAAAAAAAAACTTTCATTTAATCTATTATATTTAAATTCTCAAAACTGTGTAACCACATCAAGTTGAAATTGGATGTGGGTATGATGTCAAAGGTATGGCTCATCAATTGGCTGGGGGGGATTTATTAAATTTTAAATTTTTATTTTCAAATTTTTCAAAATCTTCTTTTAAATATTTTTCTTTCTTAAACTTTCATTTTAAATCAATATTTTTATTTTATTTCTAAATTAACCCTTTTATCATAAAAAACAATATAAAATAAAATAAAATAAAAATAAAATAAAATAATAGTATAAAAAATAAAATAAATATAAAAATATAAAATTCTTTCTCAATTTTTTTTAATTTTCAATTTTTTCTTTTTTGTTATTTATTTCATAGTATATTTTATACAGGAAAAAGGGTCAAGTGAAGCTCAAGAAAAATTGGATCCCATTTCAAGATCTGTAAGTCCTCCAAGACTTTAAACTGGATAATTTTCAAGACCTTCTTTAAGGTCTTATTTGTATTCAAGATCTTTAGTCTTCTAAGACTTTAAACTGGATAGTTTTCAAGATTTTCTTAAAGAATTCGGTTCTCCTTTAGATGCTGTTAGTCCTTCAAGACTTCAAACTGAAAATTTATGAAGATTTCTTTTAATATTTACGAAATCCTGGTCCACCATGACCTTAAACTGGCAAGTCAACATACTTTGTTCCACCATGACTTTAAAGTGGATTATCAAAATTATTTAATCTTTGGTCAAGCCTAGGCCTTAACTAGGAAGAAATTACTATATCAATGCACATAAAAAATCTTTAGTCCACTAAGACTATAAACTGGCAATCTATTAAAAGTTTGGTACACCAAGACTTTAAACTGGAATTTTAATCTATTTGGTCAACTCAATTCAATATTTTAATTTATCTCTGTCTACCAAGACTTTAAACTGGAAGCTCAAAAATTGTTGGATTTAGGTGCTGTTAAGCTTTAGGAGAATAAAATTTTAGGTGGTAATGATGCTAAAAAGGCATAAAAGTTTAATTAGTTGATAATTGTAGTGCTTTAAAATTGTCTAAAAGATTAAAATAACTTATTGGAAGCCTGGCTAAAAGTATTTTGTAAAATTTTCTGAATAGCAAATGGATGAAAATTGTGATAAAGGAATCAGAAGTCAGGGTGGTAGTTGGATTTATTATTGTTTTATTTTAAAGCCCCAGTGTTAGGCTGTTTGGTGGAAGCTTGGAGGACCTCATGGAAAGATTGGAATAAAAGAATTCCACTCAGTGGGGGGGCCTATGAGAATGGAATCAAGTGTATTCTTCTCATTAGGGAGATCCACTCTCTCATGCTGTGACATAGATGGAAGACTGGTATATGGGAGTCTGAAGGGATTCAAACCTTTCTCTCATTAGTGGAATCATCACAAAAAAATTATATTTATTATTATTTTTATTATGATTTATATCAAGAGCTGGAGAAGAAGACAAACAGTTTAAATTTGTAGAAGACCAGCTGAAACAATGTTCATCAAAAGAAAATAATTAGAAAAGATAATTTCTTTGAAATTGCTCGATATCATTATCAAAACTTTGCATTAGGAGTCTTCTCTTTAGGATATCTTCATGATTATTGGCTGGAGTTTCTTGAAAATAGTTCTTACATTTTGAGCAAGGAAACATTGTTTCAGTGAAATTTATAGGACAAACTGGCATTATAAGATCTAGATCTTGAGAAGGCTGAATTAGGCTGGGATCTATTGAAGAGGATTGGACTTTGGATAAGGAAGCTTTTTTGAACAAATTCTTTTAAAGAAGATCAAGATTAGACATTAGACAGGGTACTTGGTAGTGAGCACATAATTCACATGGAGCAGCTAGTTCTTTAAAGGACATTTTAAAATGATGAGATTGAAGGTTGATTTAGAAGAAAATTGGTTAATGGTGTGATTAGAGATGATGGTGGTTGAAGGGAGAGATGGAAGATTTTGGGTGATCAATTATGCAAAGTTGGGAATGAGGACATTCCATATTGGAGGGAGCATGTGGCATTCCACATCTGGGTATGCCACTTAGGTTTATTTTTAAAGATTAGTAGCAATTTTCAGGATTATCAGGCTGGATATTTGGAATTTCAGAAGGTGATTATTATCATTAGATAGTCCAGATTTTTCTTTATCTTTTATGTCTTGTTTGTTTTTTATCATATTTTACTGTTTTCTTAGTGTTTTACTTGATTTAGTGACTTATAGTATTACTGGTAGATATGGTGTGCTGATGGAATGGAAACTGACCTCCAGAGCTCCGGTACACTCCGGTTCGCTCCGGTGATTTTCTGGTGCAAAAGCAAAGTGTACTGGAAAATTCTGTCATTGTGGCCAAGTTTGGTCATGGTGGCAAAATTATCTCAATGTGTAAAATTTAGCTCACTCTGGCAAAATTAGCTCATTATGGCAAAAAGAGCTCATTGTGGCACAATTTTCTCACAATGGGAAAGTCTGGTCACTGGGTTTAATTTTGGTCACTGGACCAAAGTTTGGTCACTGTGTCAAAGTTTGGTCACTTCCCAAAAGTTTGGTCACTGTGCCAAAGCTTGTTCATTGTGCCAAAGTTTGGTCACTGTACCAAATTTTGGTCACTTTAACAAAGTTTGGTCACTGTACCAAAGTTTGGTCACTGTACCAAAGTTTGGTCACTGTACCAAAGTTTAGAAACTGCACCAAAGTTTGGTGACTGTGGAAAAATTTAGCTATTGTGGCAAAATTTGGTTAGAATTTATTATGCTTATTAGATCAATAGTTTATTGTAGATCCTATGCATGTAGGGGATTGTTGGAAAGGTCAGGAGTAGGAGAATCAGATAAGAAGGGGGGAATCTTAGTCTTCTACATGTTTTTTGTCTTTTTAGTTTTGATAATAAGGGTCTTTTTTGAATATAATTAACAACCACATCCATATTTTTCATTTCTCAACATTATTTAAGTAAAATTTTAATACCCTTACAACATTTTATATTTTTCATACCACTTTTAAAATACAAAACAACAATATTATTTTCATCACATATAGGTTTTCTTTAAAAAGTTCTCAACCTCAGGGACTTGTTTTTATTGTCATCTCATTAAAAATAAAATCTTATAAAAACATAAAAGTCTTTCTTTACAGATCTTTCACTGGTACACCTTAATTGGTGTAATCAGTATTTCTTTCTCAACAGCTGCTATTTTCTTAATCTCAATAAGCGTTTATATAAATCAGAGTTTCATTTATATATTTCAATCAATTCAAGTAGACTAGAGAGCTTTGTTATTTGAACAGCCCATATTTTACTTAGAAGGACAAGGTTTTCTTCTGTTTAGAAAACTCCTTCGGATTCTGCTTACAGCAAGGCGACTGTAAGAGTCTACCTACAACGGAAATATTCATTTACACCTTTTTTCAATATTAGTTGTCTTTTAAATTTGGAGCACCTAACTTTGCTCTCTCTAATTTCTTTAAAAGACTATAGACCCTGTAAAAAAATCATAGAATAAACTTTAAACCAAAAAAAATTTTCTGCCTTTACTGTGATACAAAGAAAAATACACAATATAAATGAGTATTTAACTGTATAGCACTCCATCTATAAATTTTTATTCCACTCCTGATTGATTAAACCATTGGCTAAATTCTCAGTGTCTTTTGCTTTTACATGGTACACATCTCCTTCAATCCATTTACTTATCTCATCATGTCTCCTTGAAAAATGAAAATATAAAATTCCATTTTCTCTATGCCCTCATCTGTGCGCTTATTCCAGTTGCCTATTCAGCTACAGACCCCCTTACTACCAGTTAGTGACCTCTACCTGTCACAACTGTGTCAAAGCCTCCTGTGAGTTCCCTTAAGAAATAAAACTTAAAAATAATTTGTTAGTTTAACCTCTTCCTGGAAGAAACAAAAAACAATCATAAAAAGAACATTGATATTTTAGCCTCTTCTTGGAGGTTATTCTGGTAGTTTTCCCTCATTCCGGAGGTTATTCTGTACCACTTGAACACCCTTCGGGTAGAATATTTTGATCTGATCCGTTGTTAGATGTTGTCTCCATTCAGTAACATCCAATTCCTCCAGTAAATAAGACCCTCCGGCTATTTGCTTCCTTATCTTTTAAGGAATATTCCATCTTTCAGCAAACATTTTACCCCATTGGCTTTCTAGACTTCTATTATAGAACAAAACCAAATCTCCTGGGTTCAATAGATTTCTCAACCTATGTGCTAAGCGCTCATCTCAATATTTAACTGATTTTTCCCGGATCTGTGTCATTCTATCATATGCCTTCTCCACAAACTCTTCTTTCCTTTCAAGTTGTGCTACCCTCACTAAAATTAAATCTTCAGTCAAGCGCACTTGATCCCAATCACATCCTAGAAAAGATCCACCCTCTAGATCAATAGGTAGTACTGCTCTTTGACCAAACATAGGTTCATACGGTGAAAACCAAGTTTTACTTTTAACTGAAATCCTGTCGGCAAACAAAATTAATAACAAGTAGTTCTTCCACTTCACAACATTATTTCCACATAACTTAACCAGCGCATCTTTTATTACTTGATGCACCCTTTAGATCAATCCTTCTGCTTCAAAATAATATTGTTTTGCAATTTTTAGCTTAGCACCTATATCTTTGACTACATCTTGGAATTCTTCAAAAAATTCAGTGCCTCAATCCACAGTTACAATTTTTATTACCCCATACCATAAACTATTCTCTCTTTAAAAATTCAGCTACATTACTCACCTTAAGGTATAGCAATGGTGCTGCTTTTACCCATCCTGATAGATCATCCCTAGCTACTACCAAGTATTTATACCCTCCTTCTTTTTTATGAACTGTGTCTAAACTGATCCTACCAAAAACAGTGTCTTTGCCTGTCCCTCTACCTTTCTCTTTTGGCTTTCTGTAACTCCTATGCTGACATTCCAGACAAGATTTAACCCAATCTCTCACCTTGCTCTTCATATTGGGCCACCAGAATCTTTTCCTGACTCTGCAACATGTCTCATATTGACCTCTATGACCTAAATTCTCATGCAAATCCCTGAGTATTTTCTCCTTCCTTTCCCTAGTTTGAATGACTGATTGAGGAAACAAAGACTGATTCCTCCATAACTTCCCATCTTTAATAAAATAATATTTTGCATGCTTCTCAATATTGCGCCAAACCTTTTCACCACAAAATCTGGTTGACTTCTACCTTCCAGATATAACTTTAAAAATTTTTCTTCCTCATCAGCAAGTGCATAATTTTCAGAATACTCCCCATTCTCTGGATGAGTATTACTATCTTCAATTCCCCATGAGTTGTTTTTGTCATCTGATTCTTCTGCTATCTTTTCCAGCGCACTCCTTGTTGCTAAATTGTCATCAGCGCTCCCTAAATCCAGTTGCAGACTATGTTTGCTACAAACATACTTTGTGTCATAATCACCTAGTTTTTTATCTTTACAGACGCCTTTTAATAACACTATTTTATCATCTTTGTGAATGCTGGCCATTAGTTTTATGTCTTTCCAGATGTCCTTATTCCTAAACTTTTGATAACAAAAGTCTATCCCATTTACCCATTTTTTATCCTCTTTGAATTGCTTGGCTTCCAAGTCTTCTTCACACAATGGCCTTCTGGATAACAAATCTAGCATTGTGAAAGACTTTCCTGGCTAATGCACTAAGTCAAAAGAAAATAAATTAATCCTCACCACCCACCTAGTCATGGGCGCATCTGGCAAGCTAGGGCTACTAATCATATGCACCAACAATAGTGTATCAACCTGTAACTCACAATGTTGCCCCCAAAGCATCCATTGTAGCTTCTTGAGAATTTTTGCTACACCACATAACTGCATCTTATACTGAAAGTACCTAGTATCCACTTTAGTAAAACTATTAGATTCATAAAGGACAGGTCTGTCATTACCTTCCTGATCCTCCTGCATCAAAACTGTGCCTACTGCAGACGCACTAGAATCTACCACTAGAGTAATTTTCCCAGTGCCTGGTCCATATTTCAATCTTTTCAAAAGGATATCTTTTCCTGAAATCCTTTTTAACAACTTGAATGACTCTTTGCATTCCTCCATCCAATCAATACAACTTCTTTCCTTGTTAAGTGCCTTAAAGGTGAAGGCAGAAAAGCAGAATCTCAAATAAACACTCTCTCATATGTAAAAATTCCTAAAAGCCCTCTAACTTCTGTAGTATATCTTGGTTTCAGCCATGTAAGTACCATATTCTTCTGCTTTTCAGCAATGATTTTACCTTCCTTGCATACTACATGTCCCACTATATCTAGTGCTAAAACACAACAAGCAAATTTGGATCCAGAGATTGTTAATCCTGCCTCCTCTATCCTAAATAGCACTCTTTCCAGGGTAATTGCATATTCCCAAACAAACCTTCTAATATATGGATTTTCCTCTAACACTTCCCCATCATAATCACTGGCTGGTCCTTTTATACTGCCATCATCTATGAAAATTCCCACATGCTCTGGAATTTTTTCCTGCAATATCCAAATCATCTGCGCTTGGTATTCTGCCACAGAATTTGTTGCAAGCCTTGTCAACCTGAAACATCCCAGTGGTGTTTTGAACGTAGTCATGGGCCTGGATAATTTTTCCAATTTATGATCATTGTATCCTTGCATAATATCACCTAATCCATAACATGCGCATCCCGCAGAAGAATCCACAAACTTCTCTGGAGTTGGTGGAAATCCTGCGTCCTTTACCATAACCTTGTTCATCTCCCTTAAATCATGAACAACCCTCAACTTGCCATTAGTTTTGATAACACAGAACACTGGGCTTGAGTAACTAGACATTGATTGTTCATACAAGCCAGACCTTAACCTTTACCTAATTAATTCTGTATACATTTCTCTTATAGACGCTGGTATTGGAAAAGCCTTCTTTTTCCATGGCACATGAGGTATAACTGGAACAATATAAGGTTTACCATAATAGTGTTTCAAAAAATCTCTTTCCTCTTCAGAAAACTCAATAGCCTTCTCCCTAAGAACTATAACATGTAACGACAACTTCTTTTCTTCCTGAGATAACCAATCCTCTGGTCCAAAATTAACCATCTGAAGCCTCTCCATCATTATTCTACTAGTAGTCTTGAACTGAGGCCGAAACTTTGTTAAAGGACTATCATAAGAATTCCTAGACAGCACCAGCCAATAAAAAAGGAGGATTGAAATCCGGCATTGGTAAATTTTCTGGTTTAAACTTAACAGCTACTGTTTTATACTTTGATGCCAAACAGCGCTTTCTGCTTCCTTCATTACTTAAAATCAAACCCTTTCTAATATAACTACAGGTTGTATCTACATCCTGTTTTTGTCTTCCCTTTTAATATAAGCATAAAAAATCCATAATCAAAGAAGTCAAAAATCCTAGGTATAATACATTCTACTGTAGTATTACCAAGGCACCTATGAAGCACCACTTTACGTATCCCCTCTTGTTGGACTGAGTGGTCACTATCCGGGTTCCACTCATCCTGGGAGATAGTAAAACCTAAAATACCAGTCCCTAATGAAAATGTTGGCACCCTACTAGTGGTCACCCCATCTCATCCTCTGAGACTTCCTCAAAAATCTCTCTTTCTTTATCTAATCTTACAGCTCCAGAGCACTTAGTTTTGCAGCCACCATCCTTAGGTGCTACAAGGACTTCTGTCACTGGAATACCATCATCACCCATAATTCTTATTCCAATTGTCTTATTTAAACAATAATCAATAGTTTCAGAATAATCCATTAAAAATGGTTTGCATAAAACTGGTTTAACTACACCCATTGGAACATAAAAATGAATATCTCTTGTTGCTCCCGCAACCCTAGTGCGTACATACTGTGCTACACCTATTACAGGCACCCTAACTCCACCAATTCCTGTGACAGTGCCATCACCATCTTTAAAAGGATGACCTAGCTCCACAGCATCATCTTCTGAAACCACATTGATTTGTGAACCTGTATCCACTAATGCTCTAATCTGCTTACCATTTACAGTAATTCTCAAATACCCTAAGGGACCTGCGTAATGTGGCACCCTAGGCAATCCAATGACTTGCTGAAATGACTGCTCTCTTACATCAAATTCAGCGCACTTAGAAATCCTTTGCTTCATGCACTTATCCACAATTTTATTTGCTACATCAGGTGCTACTTCTGTCAATACCCCCAATGGAACCAAAACAGTGGTTTTTAAGCACAGCGCAACTAAATACTCAGCTGCCTTAGGAAAATCTGCATGAACTGGGCAATGAATTTTCCATTCTGGTTGTATCACCTTCACACCAGCTTTTACTCTTCCAGGTGATTTTTTTGGAGTATTATGCCTTGCTCCTTGCATTTCTTCAGCCAGTACCACCCTTCGCTGTACTACCTCTGGCTCCCCCATCATCACGGGTTGCTCTTCTACCTGATGAATCACACCATACCTGCCAGGCTCCATACCATCCATTTCAACATCTTCAATAGGCGCAGGCATATTTTCTTTAGTAGTATAGCCTATTTCCTCCATATCCTCTGGATTCACATACCAAGCACCAGCTCTTCTTGGCCTACTAATTGTTGGTGGGGCCATTTTCTTGTGTTTTGCTGCAAACATTTCCAAACATTCTGCAGTAAGTGGTGCTGCAAAAGATCCTTCTTTCACTTTAAAATCCAACACTGCTTAAGTAACTGCAAAATTGACTGATTTTGCATCCTTGCCTTTCCCTTTAGGTTCAGGCTCCTCACCCTTGCTTGACTCTCCCTCCATAGACTACTTATTAATATGATTGATTACCATGGCTTGCATCCCTTGATCCTTGTCTTTAATGAGCTTAGTCACATTTTCCAACATAAGGGTAGTTCCATCCTCCCAAACTACCCTGACTTCTTTATCCTTTTGAAGCGCATTACACCTCATCCTAGTATGCCCTTCTTTACTTCAATAGTAACATACCATAGTAGCAAAACACAATTTTTGGGAAGGACTCTTGGGCCTAAACACCTCCTTTGATTTCCCTGCTTCAATTATGTTTTTCTCCAATTTGTCAATCCTAGCCATAACAGAATCTGGATCTTTAGTAAAAATTTTAGCTTTAGGAAAAAAAACCTGAGGAGACAATTGCACATCAGATGCATCCTTTTCCACTTCCTCATTATCCAAAGCAATTCTAACTGCAACTTGCTCAACTCGGTGAAACTTCATTTCAGCTTCCACTTCTCTCTGCACTTCCTCTAATTCAGGGTACTGATAATTACCATCCCTCTTCTTGAGAACTTTCTTTTGTTATCAAGCACCTTTTTTCCCAGTATTCCACATCTGGCGCTAAAGCTTCACAAAACCAAGGTAAGGATAAATTATTGTCACTAAAATTTTTGTTACTGACCAAATACTCAACCATTCAATCAAACTCTTCCCTGAAACTTTTAAATTCCTTAGGGCCTTGAACACCCCCTCCAGCTTTGACCTTCTTTATCAAGACATCTAGATCCTTAATTATGTCCCTAGTTTCCTTGGTAATTTTTGGCCATCTCTTAAGAATCTGTTCCATTAGCGCTGACCAATCACACTTATTGTGACCCTTTAGATCCTCCAGTTTGTCCTTGAATTTGTTTGATACAAAGAACAATATTTGGCGCACCATATCATACTTGGTTGCTCCATGAACTTCAGCTGCCTCTTCAAACCTACATAAGAACTTCTTGGTATTAATTCCCGTGAAACTCAAGCTTTCATCTTTACATATAATAATAATAGTAATCTTCTGTGGAAATTACACTGACAAATTGGGTAATTTAACCCTCTCCTGACCTCCCTTGGATTTAGTTGCAGTAGTTTCCATTTTTGAAATAAAAATAAAAAAAGGATCCACAAAAATAAACACACACTTGATGATTCAAACTGACTATATCCATCATACAGTCCTACGCTACCCTCTGATAACTGCTATTGATCCACTTGTTGTAGACCCTACAACTCTTCCACTGAAGTGCTGGCTTGATTACGCCCTCTTGACAGAACCCTGAAAACCAAACAATATAATCAAAACACTAGTTACAATTAAGCCACTGTTGAGACACAAATTGTAGAATGTTCTACTATACTAAGCAGTAGACACAATGCAAGATGGTTTCGTTCTTCTTTTCAATTTCTAAAAAAGAATCACCTGCCACTCTTATTTTTAAAGACAGCGCAATAATGTGTAACACTAATATCCAACTAAATAGTTTATAAGTTGGAGATGAGTTAAAATATAAAGAAAAACAAAAATTAATATCTGGATATTTTTATTCTTAATAAGCGCCAATATCCACAGCTACTCCCTCTTGAAGCGCTCTCTTTAAATATGCCTTATTATAGCAATAAAATAACTCTAATAATAATTTTTCTATCTAACTACTCTCTAACACTTAATCACAGAAAAATCCAATCTCTTACTGTTATCAGAAAAATCACAAAATAAAAAATTGCTATATATCACAATATATTTTGAAAGTATATAATATGAGGCTCTAATATTTTTAATCTAATAAATAACTCTAATAATAATCTTTCTATCTAACTACTCTCTGACATTTAATTGCAAAAAATTCAATCTCTTATTGTTATCAGAGTAATCAAAAAATAAAAAATTGCTGTATATCACAATATATTTCAAAAGTATATAATATGATGCTCTAATATTTTAATCTAATAAGTACCTCTAATAATAATCTTTCTACCTAATTACTCTCCCTTTTACATCAGATAGCCTTTTCTTTCTTATGCTTTTTTCAGTGCTACAGACACAGTTCCCTTGTGGATCTCCAGTGCTGTCTCTAGTGCCACATTAGTAAAAAAATAGCTAATCCATTAGTAAACTAAATACACCATTTGTAACAACTACAGCACCTAAACATAACCTATGCCTACTAATACTAGTACTAAATTGTTTTACTCATGTCTCACATGCGCGCTTATGACTGTACCTTTTCATTGTTTCAGTTCTACTTCTCACATTTGACACCTTTTAGCACTGAAGCTTTGCCTCTTAAACTCTTGGGTAGTTTTGTGATTGAGTCCCCATTCTCCTTGCTTTATTACTGAGTCCATAACTCTGAAAATCCACCTAACTAGTAAGCCTCTTCAGCTTACATTACCTGTTTCAGTAAGTTACCACACTAGCAATGGTGCAGTATACTATGTACTTGAGGCTTTGCTTGATCCATAATTCCTTCCTTAACGCATAATATACAATTATTGGAAAGTCCAAATATATAATTTTTAAATTTTGCACTCCTAATTTGATAGTAAAAAATTCCCTTTATGTGGCAAATCTTGCCATAAAATCTGAGCGCACAGACCCTAATCTTTCTTCTGCGCATCTCTTTTCCTTTGTTCTTTTAAACACATAATTACATAGTTATAATGGTGCTATCTTCTGCGCTATGATTCCCCTTTATTAGGGGGTATCAAAGTTTGAAATTTGTAATTATTTAAAAGGTATTTCACAACACAAAAAGAAAGCCACAAACTTAAATTTAATTCTCATTAAAAAGGTGTTTTGGAGGAACAATATGGCATATTTTAAAAAATAATCATGGTTGATTTGGTGGAAAAACTAGGTGTTTTATAATGGAAGATTTCTAACTTTGATACCCCCTATTCTTTTGAAACACACAATATGATTGGTCCAAAAATTAGGCTACCTGCAAGATATGTACCAGAATCTAAGCCACAAGAAGCAGCCCACAAAGTTATTAATCAAGCATTTGGTGCACTAAGATCTTGATGGGGAATTATTGAGCAACCATGTTGCCTTTGAATATCAGTGAAGTAAACAATTTAATGATGTGTTGTGTAATATTGCACAACCTAATTGTAAAAGATAAATTAGCTTCCAACCATTACCTTATTTAAAAATCTCTTTTAAATGAGAATGAAGAATCACTTTCATCACAAGTACTATCCAATCATTCTCATCCAGCTCTTTTTAATAGGGGGTATCAAAGTTGAGGGATCCACAATTAGAGATCAGGAATTATTTTCCACGGTATCAGACATTATTAATTTCAGAAGACTTTTATCCACTAGCATCAGGGCTAGCGGATAAGGAATCCACAATAATACATTATCTTGCCTCTTATATTCCAATTTCCATTCCTAATTCCTGATCCTAAACTCATCCCATACATGATGGATTTTTAAGAAAGTCACATGACTTATATTTGCTGATACCATCCTCAAGTCTTTCCTCACTCATGCTACTTAATTTTGGTGGAGAACACATGAAGTTTTTTTCTATCTAAACACCCCAACTGCACATTTGGTGGTGAATTCCCACTTCCCTCATCACATAAACCTTTCACCAACAACTATGAAACACCTCTCTACTAGGCAGCTACTTCACTCAACTATGAAGGCTATCTCTTTAATTTTAGTTCTTTACTATAAAACAGACTTTGACTAGGAAGATGCTTTAGCCTATATGTCTTTTCTTTCCAAAAAGCGTTACATAATCCCAAGGGGGAAAAATATTCATCATCATTCCAGATATGATCTCTGCTCCATTCTCAACATTCCCCAACTAAAATTCACTCAACTATTTCAAAATTGTCCCGATTCTTTCTTCAAACTTTATAAACTCATCTCCAAACACCCTATCTTCCATAACAATTCTAAAATAAACAGTGTGATCCTGCCTTTCAACTTGCTGTTGCACTATGTTGCTTTTTCTACCAACAATAATGAAAAACCTCTCTACTAGGAAGCAACTTCACACAGCTATGAATGCTATCACTTTAGTTTTAGCTGCTGACTCTGATTCTGACTATGGTTTGGAAGACACTTTAGCATATAAGTCTTATCTTTCCAAAAAGTGTTACATTATTCCAAGGGTTAAAAATCTTTATCATGATCCCAGATATGATCTCTGCTCCATTCTCAACATTCCTGAAATATACTTCACTCAACTATTTCAAACTTCTCCTGATTCAGTTTTCAAACTTTCTGAACTCATCTCCAATCATCCTATCTTCCATAATGATTCCAATAACAAAAAGCGTGATCCTGCCTTTCAACTTGCTGTTGAACTATGTTTCTTTGGTTCAAATGGAAATGGTTCTGCTTTAAGATTTTTAGATAATCTCTTTACCATAGGATATGTTACTGTCACATTATACACCAAGCGCTGCATGATTTCTATCCTTTCTCTCAAGTCTCAAAAACTTGCTTGGCCAAATCCACAACAGCAACTTAAATCCTCTCAAGTAATTCAAGCCAATGGTTTTCCTGGATGTGTAGTTTTTGTTGATGGTACAACTATACCTATTATTCAAAAGCCTGCTCATAATGGTAACCATTATTTTGATTGCAAGAAAAGGTTTCCTAAAAATCTTCTCCAATTTCACATCCTTCATAAACTAACTTTTAATCTTCTTTGTAGATACTCTATTGCAGTTCAACTTGTCTGTGATGTCAAAAAAAAGTTTATTGCTTTTCATAGTGACTGCCCTGGCTCATGTCATGACTCTTCTCTCTTCCAAAGAATGAGGATTTCTCAAATTTCTGACTCATACTTTGATTAATCTCAGTACCTCCTTGAAGACTCAGCATATACAAGTTGAAAGTACATCATACCTGCTATCTGTGTTACAACTTTAGAAAATGACCCCAAAACCACCTTTAATTATCACCTTGCACAATCAAGAGTGCCAATTGAACATGCTATTGGGATTTTAAAGGGAAGATTTTCTAGTCTCTGGGAGCTCAGCATCCAATTTCAAAAAAAATTAGAGATTAAAACAGAGAATCATTGGATCATGACTTGCATTATACTCCACAATATCCTAGCTTATTTAAACGATTAGTGGAATGATCTTTATGAAGAAAAGGATCCTGAACAAGCGCTAGCTCTCCCCTCCCTTGAATCACAAAACATTCATTCAATCAGCATATGCTCTGTCATTATTCCAATCCCCCTCCACAATTATGACACAACCCTTTTAATTTTTGGTTCCATATTCTCTGAATGTCCACTTTGTATACTTTATTCACCAGGATTAGTATTTTTTTTTGTTGCATATTCATTTTTTTTTTGGAATTTACAGTTAATATATCTTTTTTGAAAGGCTCATTGGTTTTCTTTCACCAGCTCAACATGACATCACATATTTTCAGAAATTGCATAATTTTTCAATGTTTCTTTTTTTCATTCATCTCTCATATTCTTTTCATCTTCTCCTCCAACATCCCTCAAACAATTTGGTTTCATATATTTTCCCATCTCATCTCTCCAGGTATGTCATTTTATTCTTTTTTAATTTTTTATTGCTAATTAAAAATTTTTTTTTTCTGTTTTTTTTTTTGTTTTTTTTCTGTTTTTTTTCTGTTTTTTTTCTGTTTTTTTTCTGTTTTTTTCTGTTAATTCTCTGTTTCATTTCTGTTTCATTTCTATTTCATTTCTATTTCATTTCTGTTTTTTTCTGTTTTTTTTATTTTTTCTATCTAAATTTTTTTGTAAGTGGTAATTTTTGATTTCAATGGTAAAATTTACCATTTTTTTCTCCCCCTCTTTACTTTATTTTTTAGCTTCATCACCCTACTCTTTATCCCTCAATCTTATCTGGATAACAGTGAACTTATTAAACTCCTTTTGTTCTCATCTCAATTACCACTTTTCAAGTTTTTGTAAAATTTTGAAAATCAGACTTGGAATTAGGGTTAGGATTATTTGAATCTAATGATCTTTTTATTGAAGATTCTCTTGAAGGCTACCTTTCATTTTGCACAAACAAATTTGAACCTGATTCAGTGGTTGATGAGATATTGACCGTTAAAGTTGAGCCTTTTTTTCCCAATTTAAATTATTATTTCATTTTTTTATGTAACAAATTAGGGTTAGGTTTATTTAAATCAAATGTCCTTTAACTGAAGACTCTAATAAAGCCTATCTCCTACTTCCCACAAACAGATTTGAATTAGGTTCAGTGGTTGCTGAGATTTTAACCTTTAAAGTTGAGCCTTTTTTTCGGAATTTCACTTATCTTATATCACGTATTTATATTGCAAAATTAGAGAATAATGATTCTAAAACTCTTATATGATCATTATCTTGGATTTTATCTCCCTCTTATTGGAATTTTTATCATCACTGTTCAAGTTTTTGTGCAAATTTTAAATGTAGAGTCAGAATTAGGGTTAGGTTCATTTGAATCAACTGTTTTTTTAGCTGAAGATACTTTAAGGTTAAATAAACAAACTAAATTTTGTGAGTTTTATATTTTTGCCAATTTATTTTTTTGGTTTTTGACACAAATTTTTTTTGTTCAGAGAAAAAAATGTTTATTTCATCAGAATCACCTCTTACTTCTCTATCATCATCCTCTTTATCCTCTTTATCCCCTTTTTCAAATTCAACTTTATTTCAATAATCATCCAAAATATCAAAAAAATGATGTTAGAAGTCAGCAGAATAAAAGAAATTTAAAAAAGAAAATTCACTTAAATTGCTTATTTGGCCATATATCAAATATCAAGTACTATAAAACTAGAGTGGATCAAAAAAATTCTTATCCAAATGAGTTACCAGAAGATTTACAATATTTAGCCAAATCAGGAGACAATGAAATTAAAGCAGTTATCAGTAACTCTTTCAAACCTCAATTTATTAATGAAAATCATTCTTTTAATGGTTCAAAAGATGAAACCTTTAACCAACTATCCGATCTCATAATAACACTATATCAATTGGCTTTAACTCAATTACCATTAAGGAATACAAATTTTTTGGGTAATATTATGATAGGATTTGGTTAGAGACCAGGATTTCTTAAAAGCTATTCCCTTGGTATGTCTGATAATATATGTTTCTTTCTCATAATTATGTCACTAAATTTATATCCATAGACATCTATTCTTTACTTAAAAATTTATCTAAAGCTGAAAGATGATGATTTTCCCTTATGGGACACCTAAACTTCTTTCAATACTTTTATTGCTCTTCTCCTTAAAATACTCTGTAATAAAGCTTTTGAAAAGAATCATCAACTTGCTACCAAACTGGGAATGCCAAATTGGTGTGACTCTGAATGGGTAGAAATTAGCAACCAATATCTTTTATTTTCAAACATTATTATTACTCATTCAGTATTCCACAATAAGATTCATATTTATAGGAATGATGACAATTATCTTAATTTTGGAATTTTCTCATATATCAATCCAATAACTAGACAACCTATTCCTTCCCCAGCTAAAATAAAAGTTCTTGGGTTATACTTTCTGGATCACAACTGTATAATCGATTTATGAATTGGGAACTGGAATTATCAAAACTATTTGGAACTCTTCTAAGGATAATCACCAAACAACAAAAGCTCCCCCTGTTTTGAAATCTTGTCACAACTTTACTCATTTTTGCTGCTCCTTCCAAATTAGTCAAAAACTAATCCAAAAAATAAATAAGGTAAAAAAAGAAGGTAAATTTAACAGATATAAAAAAACTATATATAGATCCAAAAAGTATGGGGATGATTAGAGTCATCAAATATTTTTTATAAATACCTCTTATATTTCAAATTCTTAAAGTAAAGTAATGGGCCAACTACCCTGTGTTGTATAAATGTGAATCATGACAGCATTTATTTGTTTCATGAGGTTCCTCAGCCTACACTTGTGGATAGTCCCAAAAATTTGTTTCTAGATGTATCCACATTTTGGCTAGAGGAATTGTAATTACTTTAAAACTAGGGAAAATGATATTTATTAATTTTTTATATATTAATTTATGTAATTATATTAAATTTAGGTGATTTTCACACCTTACTTCAATTAAATGCAGGAGAGGGTATTGCCAAATTTTAAAATCTGGGATGTGAAATTTCTGACTTAGAAAAATTTTGGTGATACCCACCCCTTGCTTCAATAAAATTCAGGGGAGGGTATTGCCAAATTTTCATATGAGACTTGCAAGAAAAAAATTGACTTGAAATTTTGTTGATACCCATCTCTTACTTCAATAAAATGCAGGGGGGAGTATTGCCAAAATTTCATATAAGACTTGCAAAATTCTTTACTTGAAAGAATTTTGGTGATACCCGCCCCTTAGTTCAATCAAATGCAGGGGTGGGATTGGAAATTTTCAAATGTGACTTGAAAATTTTACCTAAAAAACAATTTTTAAAATTAAAAATTCTTGAAAATTTTATTTAAAAAAGAATTTATAACATTAAATATGAAAATTCAACTAATGATGGATAGAGTAAAGAAATAAAGGAAATTAAAATAAAATTTTATGTACAATAAATTATGAACAGTTGAAGTGTGAGAGAAATAAAACAAACTAGTCATCAAAAAAGTTCTTTAAACATCAATTTCCTCAGCAGATTTATTAGCTTTAACACATTCTTTCAAGAAATCTTTCTTTTTGAAATTTTCTTCATGATCAAGCTTATATTTCATCTGTTCCATGTTATTTTGATGCTTGAGTGTTTTCTCCTCTTTCTTTGATTTTTCAATATCTAGAAATAACTTGAATTTTTTCTCCTTAAAGTCTTGTGCCCTATAATCCTTCCATAAAGAGAGTTTGAACTTCTTTTCATCCAAATCATGTACTCTGTCATCCCTCCTTAAAGAGAGCTCATATTTTTTCTTTTCAAAATTTAGAGTTTCTTTAGAAACTTCCACTTTTTCTAGAGTGATAATAAATATTAACAAAAAGTAGAAGTTAAGCAGAGTAAATTATTAAGAGGCTTGGAACCACTTACCAGCATCACGTTTCTCCAAAAATTCTTTGATAGAAGAAAAAGGGGTTTGAGATGAAATATCACTTTTTCTTCTTCTTTGATAGTGGAAATTTTGACTACTTAAAGCCCTTCACTTTTTGTTCAAGGTCACATTTTTCTCTTCATTATTGTCACTGGCTTCTGACTCAGTTGATTATGGCTCCTGCATTTGTTCTTCAGCCTTTTTATAAATAAGAAACTGTAAATAAAAAAAGAGTTAGTAAGATAAAAGAAAAAAAATGTACTTGAGTTAGATAAGGTTGGTTTATACCGCCATAAGGATCTATTGAAAAGATATCTTGATTTGTGGAAGTTAAATGAGGGGAGACTTGAATTGAAGAAGAAGGAAAAAGATTTCTTTTGACATCATGTTCAGAGATAGAATCTACACCATCCCAAATTTTTTCAGGATTAAAATCAGCTTGCTTTTTGAAAATAGCTTCCATATCTTTTAAGGAAGGACATAAAGAATCAATTTTATTGTCTATGGATTTGATGCCCTTACTGATATCAAGGTCAGTAATACCAAAAACAGTAGCAGATGAAAGAGTCTTTGCCTTCTAGTATTTGGCTTGATAATGCTTGAAGCATTCAGACATCTGTTTAGGTAAAAGATCTATCCTTCCATTGGTCTTATTCTGTAATTAGCTGGCCATTAGAAGATAACCATTAACTTTTGATTCCGAGTGCCATTCTACTTTAGTTTCATTTTCAGTACCAAAAAAAGAATCATAGTTAGATTTAGTTTTCAGAAATTTGATAAGAATGAGATTATAATCTTTTTTTAATTGAACAGTCTTTAATTTCTTGGCTGAGCAGGGGAAAATGGTAGTAGTGCAATTCCAAGAACTGGGGGAAGGCTGCCTTTGAGAAGATCTATGATGACATGGAATGTTAAGATAATTAAATATAAAATGGAGCAAAAACAAGCAGATGAGATAGAAAAGTGCTCTTAATGGAGAGAATGTGAGTTCCCAGAAAGGTAGAACACATATCAAGAGAGTATTCAAAGATTTGGTTATGAATGAAAGTAGGCCAAGATGTGGTTATGACAGAAAGTTGTCCGATATGTGGTTATGAAAAATAGAGTAGAAAAATGTCAGATAAGAGGTAAAATTTGACACGTAAAATGTCTTATAACCCAATTATTAGCAAAAGTAATTGCTGAAGATAATTGGAGTATAAGGCTTTTTATCTGCAATAGTTTAATTGCGAATTGGCCAACTTTGATACCCCCTAATAGTTTAACATCTTATATGCAAAGGAACCAACAACTACATAATTCTTCAGTCCACTTTCAATTGTGTGAAGACCATAAAATTCATAATTTCACAATTAAAGCCAATAAAGAATTATTTTAAGTCAGTAATAGGACATAAATATTATAATGATGAATGATTACCTTTTTATATATTATTATAGATAAGTTGAGCAAAAAAGACCTGCATATTGTCATATGAAATAAGTAATAAAATTAAATTTTATATTATATATATATATATATTATTAATGATAAGTAAAACAAAAAAAACAGTGGAATTCTTCATATGAAGTAAGTAATTAAATTAAAAAAAATTTTTAGTTATGAGAGTCTTGATTGCAGAAACATGAATTGTATCAATAATACAATTAAATAAAATTATGGAGAGATGTAAACATTAAATTTTTCATTTAATAAAATTAGGAAGGAAAATTTAGGGTGAGGTGAGATAAATCTCAATGCTCAAATAAGAAGTTTTATTTTTATTATTATTTATGTGTTTTAAAATATGTTTAATACAAAAATATTTATAAATTTCTCAACTCTAAAATATGTTAAAGTATTATGTTTTATTTAACATGTATTTTAATATATTATTAATTAAAATATGTTTGATAGGAAATTATTTATTAAATTACTCAATTCTTAAATAAGTTAAAGTATTATGTTTTATTTGATATGTATTATAATTGTAAATGAAATGAAGGGATTCGGTTCAAGTCTTAACTCCTTATATATTGGAGAGAACACCTATTGCCTTTCTCCAGTATGGACACCCTCCTTTTCCAAGCTAAATTGAGGCAATAATGCCTCAAGTCAAAAGATTATAGGGGTAAAGCCATGCAACATTATCTCATTATTGTTCTTGGAAATAGTGAGAGATGTTTTAGTTGGGCAGAAAAATAACAACAGAGAATATCAAGAAAGAATTTTGGTAAAAAAAAAGGAAATTAAAATTAATAAAATTACTAAGTAGTAGCTTACCAGCAGGAAAAAAAAAGGAGATGAGAGGAGAAATACACCTAAAGAATTTCGCGCCAAAGAAGGGGTGGAAAAAAGGTGAAGAAAAAAATAGAAAATATAGTGAGAGAACTACCCAAGGTTATCAAAAATAAATTATTCTTGCTTGGAGGTGGAAACAATTTTGGAAAATCTAGCAAGATTAATTTATTTTTGATAACCTTGGGTAAATCTCTTGCTAGATTTTTAATTTTTTTCCCATCTTTTTTACAACCCTTCTTTGGTGAAATATTCTTTTGGTGTATTGCTCCTCCCATCTCTTTTTTTTCCTGCTGGTTAGATACTACTTAGTAATTTTATTAACTTTTATTTCCTTTTTTTTACTAAAATTCTTGCTTGATTTTCTTTTATTGTTAATTTTTTTTAACAAACTAAAACTGTCTCTCACTATAGCCAAGTGTAATATTGAGAGAATATTTTGCAGCTATGACCCTATTAACTATTAGCTTGAGATATAATTGCCAAAATGTAGCTTGACAAAGGAGGATGGCCATACTTATGAAAGGAAATAGGTGTTATCTCCAAAATATGAAGAGTTAAGTCTTTTACTGAATCCCTTCACTTTATTTGCAATTATAAACCATATTAAATAAAACATAATACTTTTACTTATTTGAGTGTCTAATAATTTAAAAAATAATTTCCTATTAAAAATATTGTAATTGATAATATATGAAAATACATATTAAATAAAACATAATACTTTAACTTATTTGAGAATTGAGAAATTTAATAAATATTTTACTATTAAAAATATTTTAAGATACATAAATAATAAAAAAATAATATTTCTTATTTGAGCATTGAGATTTTTCAAACCTCACCATAACTTTTTCTTCCTAGTTTTATTAAATGAAAAATTTTAAATTTTACATCCCTCCATAATTTTTTTGAAGTGTTTTATTGATACAATTCAGGTTTCTGGCATCAAGAATCTCATAACTAACAATATTTTTTAATTTTACTAATAAATTCATATGGTGCATTCCATGGTTTTTTTTTGCTTTACTTATCATTAATAATATATATAAAAAAATGTGAAAATCTTTATTAAATGAAAATTTTAATTTTTACATCTTTCCATCATTAAATTTAATTGTTTTATTGATGCAATTCAGGTTTCTGCTATCAAGACCATGATAACTAACAATATTTTTTAATTTTATTACTTATCTCATTTGAAGCATTCCTTGGTTTTTTTCAATTTACTGATCAACAAAAATATATAAAAATAACTGTTTAAAATTATTTTTTAATTCTTAGATACTTTATATTCCATCTAATACAACAATAATTATTATATATATAGAATTTAATTCCTTAAAAACTTCCCTTTCAAGTTGTCTTTAATTTTATTCAGCATTTCTAAATCTTTCCCAGTTCAACTTTTATTTTACTTCAATATAATAACCTCCTTCAGCTTATTGATATTATTACTTCAAACCTCACTATGGCTTATTTACTTATTTATCTTCAAGTTTATTTTATCAATCTCAATTTTCTCTTGGTTCAACTCAATTTTTGTATGTTCAATAGCAATTTTTACTTGGAAGATGAAGTAGTAACTGGTTCACTGTCTTGATCATCATAACAACTTAAATTTTATTCAGGTATTTTTGGGTTCACAGGTGAGTGCTTCATAGAAAGTAAATTAAAAGGTTTGTTTGTCTCCATTCTCCTTTTCAGTGCAAACTAGAGTTTTCACCATGCTGACTTATTTTGTTCTTGATAGAAAGTGTGGAAACCTAAAGATTAGTATGTCAGTGAGGTTCACTTAAAGATGATATTGAAAGGGTTTTATAAAGATAGGAAAGATCAATTTAAATTTATAAAATTTTTGTTTAAAAGAATATATGATATTTTTGTTGAAAAGGGACTAGTTTTAAAAGTATAGATTAAATAAATATTTTACCATTAAGAAATGTAAGTATAGCCTTAAAAGAGCATAGAAAAAAATTTAGGAGTCTCAGGAACCTTTGGGAATTTTTAAAATTTTTCTATTACTTTAAATAATTTTATAAAACTTTCTGATTATTTTTTATTTTTCATAATTTACTTAACTTTGATGATTTTTAATTAGATGAATAAGGCTGCACCGACTATAAAAATTATGTGGAAATGTAAAAGAAAAATAGCTATATCATCTGTAATTTTTTAGATATTTTATTAAGGCTTTAAGATTTAAATTGAGTCCAAAATTTGGTACATGCTCCATAAAAACTCCAGGATACTCCAGACAAGCTTAGGGATGTTCTGCACAGGGAAAATAGGGCACCTGACCTAACTGTGCATAAAAATCTGTAGACTCAAAATTAGATAAAAGGAGATCATACTATCATATCTTAGAATTCAGACATCTAAAAATAAGAATATCATCTTATCTTATCATTAACAACAACTACTCATAACAACAATTATTAATTTTTAATACCCTTATAAAATAACACTTTTATATAAAACTTTATAAATATTATTCCACAACACATTTACATATACTCATGGTGTATCATCATGAAGGTCTCATCTTCAGGGACACAACTACAACACCTGTTTACAAAAATATAAATATTCAATCATTTATATAACTTTTCTGGTAAAACTTGACTGTTGTATTTTCTTCATCAAAACTCAATGAACACTGATCCTAAATCTCAAATCCTTTATTTCAAAACATTCAACCTGTCTTTCTTTATCAAGTAGACCTATTATCTTAGTTAATTGTGAACCCATATTTTACTTAAAGGAAAAGGTTTTTATTCTGTTTATCAAACTCCCTTTGATTCTGCTTACAGTAAGGAAACTGTAAGAGTATTTCTAGATTGGTGGCACCCAATATGGGGTTAAAATTTTCTAGCTTTTAATAAATCTTACTTACTATCTGTACACTCCTAGCCTGAAAGAGGCTTATTTAATGAACAATTATTTTATTTTAATGGTTTAATATTATACTTTTGGGATGTCTTCTGCTTCTGGATCTGGTGTTGCTGGTAATGGTGTTCTTATAATGGCATTAATTATGAATTTATCTTGGCATGGGCCCAAATTCAATGTTGAAGAAGTTAAATTGTATTTAAGCAGGTATGAAGCTGCTTCACTTTTGTATGGGGCTTCCAATTTGGATATGGTGAAGCAAAACTGATTTTTTATTGTGGGAAGAGAGGTGAAGAAAGAGGTCATTGCTAGGGATGGATATAAAAAGTGGGATTGGTTAAAATTGTCAAATAAGATAGTTAATATATGGGGCATTAGTTATAATATGGTGGAACTCAAATAGATTGTCAGTGATTGGCAGGCAAAGGTGATGTCTCTACTATGGTGGATTTTAAAAATCTTGTTAAACAGTTTGATGAAGAGGTGTAATTTTTGATTCTTGTGGAGGAGAAAGGCCATAAAAATCAGGCCAAAGATATATTCTGGTCATCTTTTAGTAGGGATATTGGGATGGATGTGTTGAAGGAACTGTCTAGGAAAAACTTGATGAAGGATCATCCAAAAGGGGAACAGAAGCTTCCTTCTTTAGAGGTTATCAAAATAAACATCCAGGCATATCTTAAACTTATGGTTCTGAGAAAATATAAAGAATCTTGTACTCAATATTTTAGTAAGTTTGGTGAAGTTTTGGCAGAAAAAAACAATATTATGGTCAAAGCCAAACAGGCAAAGAAGGCTCAGATGAGTCAGCCTTCTACTCATTTTGAGGGGAATGTGGACAACAAAATGGTTGATTACTTGGCTGACTTAACAAAGCAGCTAAAAATACTTGTTCAAGAAACCCAAAAGGCCAACAGAGCACCTTTGGCTTTATCCTCATCATCTTCTACTTATCAATCTAGGGGTTATGAAAGGAGGAACTATTACATTAATGAAAATTGTTACTGGTTTTTTGGGAATAGCAATGGCAAAGGTGGTAGTTACGGGAATGTTAATGGGCAAAATAGATTTAGAGGTGGGAGGGGGAACAGAGGTGGTGATTGTTTTTATTTGGATAAAGACTTGCAAGCTGGTAGAGTCAAATTTTATGGAGAAGTTTTTAAACTTCTTGATGGATCTTTAATCAAACCCAGTGATGAGTAAGCTCCTTTGAATCTGGTTAAGAGTTATATGATGGCTGAAAAAGGGCCAGATTTGAAGAATTGCATGGTGAAGATGATGATGATGTTGAAGGTGGTAAAAAGAATGGTGGTAATGAATGTGAGAAAAGTTGACAAGGGAAAAGAGAAGGAGGTCAGTAAGGCCACATTTTCAAATTATTTTGGTGGTTTGAAGTTGAGCTCAGTTTCTAGAGTGGTTTCACACGTTATGTGACACTTGAAGCAAAAGTACCTCAACTACTTCACTATTCAAGCTCTAACTCCACTAGCAATGCAAAAAAATAAACCATGGGGAAATTAAAATCTATTGTGCTCTTGAATTAGCTGTGCTATTCAATCTTTAAAATTATCTTAAAAATAAAGATGCTTACACTTTTCAAACTTAAGCAATGTATGCGCAGTCTAGGGCTAAGATTGAGGCAATCTTCAAAAGGGGTAATTGTGAGTCTGAGGGTAATTAGGAGGTCTGAGAATTAGGAACAGGTTAGATGATTGGTAAATGAGAACTCAAGTGTATTAAATGGGTCTATGGGTATATGATGGAAGGTTGGTTAGTGGGTCAGTGCATTGATGAATAAGATATTTAAAGGGGGTTACTTTGGTTTGACTTTCTCTAGAATTAAATTATAGAATGTATTTGTGATAGTAGTCTAAATATTATTAGGCTATTATTATATTTGTCATTTTCTTTCTTTATAATCAATTCAATTAAAATATAAATAACTAAATCTTCCCTTTGATTATTAAGTTGCAACCCTTTGTGAGATTTACCACAATAGTTAGTGTTCTTACCATATACATTAATTATTCTTCAAAGATTATCTTGAACTATTATTAGTTACTTAGATCTATCTTTGAACCACCTCCTAAAAGAAGTCCTCTGTGCTTCAAAGTTGTGATTTCCCTCTTGCTTGTATCTCACTTACTTTGAGATCACCCTTGACTCTGTGCGTAGGTTGACCAGTGACAGTATAATTTAATTTTCCATAGTTCTCATTATTTGTACTACTATGAATTTTAGATGCTAGATCTAAATATGGCTCCTATTCAAAACACTACTCCTCCCATGAGTGCTACAACTTGAGCCTGTTCTAAAGATAGGCCAACCTCATTACGTCCTGTTTCTTGCACTCACTCCCTCAAACCGCTTGATTTAAGGGAGAACAAACATTAAATTCAATATGTAGAGGAAATTCATCAGAATTTTGAGGACTCCAGTAAAGAATATGAAGGAGAGAACACCATGCACAAAGCACCATCAGCCCCGGCTTCCAGACCTTCAGGACAATCTTCAGGTCCTGGCCCAACTGCTTCATTAGAGGAATTAATGAAACACCTGGTTGAAAATCTCACTAATCCTGCCTCTTCTGAAGGATCAAAATTTAAAATTCCTTTTATGAAGTCTCCAGAAAATTTTACGGAGAGCATCCTCACAGATTGTGTCCCTTCTTGCAACCATGCAAGCTATTATTCCACAATGACCCTCAAAACTTTAGTACAGATTGTTCAAAGGTTATTTATGCATCTTCTTATTTATCAGGAAATTTCTCACAGTGGCTCAAGCCATATCTACTAATGCTTTCTTTGAAAAAACCTCACTTACTCATTAATAATTAAGGAAAATTTGAGGACCAACTTTTTATGTTGTTTGGTGACCCTATGAAACTGACAAGGTGGATAATGAACATAATTTCTTTTGCATGAGTAATTATGGTAAAGATTTTGAGTATATCTCAAATTTCAGGGCTTTACAAACTTGAGTTAGTTGGAATGATGCTGCTCTTAAATATCATTTGAAAAAGGGACTAACTTTGAGGATTCTGGATCAATTAAATTTTCACAGGCATGAAATGGAGAGTTTGACTGACTTAATGGATAGGACCCTTGAACTTGACAGTGTGCATCAAAGAAAATTTCAACAAAGGCATCACGTTGTAGACAATCCTATAGTACTAGCTATAGTCCTTTACCAACGGAGTTGGTGAAAAACCAGAGAGAAAATCCCCTGTCCCTTTAGAAAATAGAGTGAGATTTACTTGCTAAATTAAGTTGGTTCCTGTTTGCTAAATCCCCTTTTTCAACACACTTGACTGCTAGATGAGCCAAAAAAGTAGTCCCCAGGAAGACTACCAGACCAAAGAACTGAAATGTAGACCAATGTCCACACCAGAGAAAGCAAAGATACTTGATGTAGGCTGCAAATCCACACCAGAGACAGCAATAATACTTGATATAGCTTGCAAGACTATACCAGAGAACCTGTTGCCAAAGTTGAGTTAAATGAAGAACCAACCTTGCAACAAACACAGCCCATTGTGGCCAAAAACAGTGAAAACTGAGTGAGGAACAAGGATATCACCTCCGGATTGTTGTATGATAATTAAAGTTGCCCCAAACTGTCTTATTCACTATATACACACTGAACACTATCTAAGAGCCTATGCACACCAACAAATTTGGTGCCTGTACCAGCCAAATTGAAAAAAAACCCTCCAGAAGCGCTCCCCAACCTTCTAAAACAGAGGTGGGTGGGCTGCCCTGCCTTCCTGAAGCCAGAAAACCAATAAAAACACCTAATCTACTTAGAAAAATTTACTACAACTTCTAAAACCCTTAAAACACAGAATTACGCTATAAAAACATTGTGACATGAAATATAGAGCTAAATTAGCCCTATCTAGTAATACTAAGCACTTAACCCTAAGACTTAAGGTTAGCCTGTAAAACACAAAAAACCAAATTAAACAGCAATCTTTTGTAACTGAAGAATGAGGAAATGACCCCTTGAAACTTAGAATATGAAAAATATTATAAAGACATGAAATATATAGAAAAACCAGGGCTATCCAATGATAGTACCCACATACTCGTAGTCCGAATATTCACGGAATAAAACCAGAAAAACACCCGATTCTCCAACAGATGCCAATTAAGACATGCACAAACAGCGCCAAACAACACAACAAAGGCCCCTGCCAATGTTGGAAGACCACCTCCTCCATCCAATTCAGAATTTCCACATTCTTTCTTCATCAAACCAACATTTTCAACCTTCTTCCCAAATCTACCTCTGAAATGGGTCCTTTCCAATACTGCATTGTCAATAATTTAATCTGCACCATCACACCTCCTGTCCATCCATACAGAACGTCCTGTGATATCTTCCAATCCGGAAAGAAGACCTGCTTCAGACCTGGTCCATTATCTTCTGCAACAGCCTCACCACTATCTCAACCTGGTCCATCTTCTACCAGCACCAAAAGATCTGGGCCATCCATCTTGATTCCCAGATTAATCAAAAAATTACACCCTTACCAGAAAAGTGCCAAAACCACTAAAACAACAAGTTCCACCATCCCTGGTCCATCTGATGGTAAAAACTTCCATTCTTCTTTCCACTTTATAAAACTGATGACTTCTCAGTTCCTTCATCTTTTTACAGTGATGATAACAATGTAGGATCCATTGAACCAACAACAACAAAACACTTTCCCACAATTAAGGCCAAGTTCCAACAACACACATCTCAACAGAAACACCTTCTGCTAAACTACTTCCAATCCACTCTTGCTAGAGATCCACAGGACATTGAGAACAGAAGACACCTCATTCAGCAGTTCAAGGCTAATTCTGAACACTTCATTTCATCTCTTGATACCCTCTGTAATTCCACTAGTACTTGGGCTTAATTCAGAAAAGAAAAATTGACAACACCCTCTATAGGATGTAACCACAAACAACCCTCAGTTTTAAGTCTTGGGGGACCATCCTTATTTTATAGTCTTGGGGGACTCGAAAAACTAAATCATAAACCCAGAACCAGAGATCAACCACATTAAGACACAGAGAAAAAACTAACATTCTGGGGTAATTGTGAATAGAGCTAAAAGCCCATCAATTACCCCAAACTTGCATTTGCTAAATTCAGAGGCTCCCCATGTGGATACCCTCTGCCAATCTTTCAAATCCATTTGAACACCAAAAAACCCATTCCTCAGTTTACAGTCTTGGGGGACTACACCATCAAACAATCCTCAGTTTAAAGTCTTTGGGGACTAAAACAGTGTTCAGTTTATAGTCTTGATGGACTATTCTTGAAACAATAGATTTATCAGTTTAGAGTCATGATGGACTTCCAGAATTTCGCATAAAATAGACCCAGCCAATTTCATACAGAATACACCTACAGCCAACCTGCTGAACTTCCACCTTCACTTCATCATCTACCCATCACTGAAAAAAATCTCCTTCTTATCTCTTTCCATCATCTTTTCTCACCACAGATCATGGCTGGATCAGCTGATTTTTACCCCTCCAATATTCCTTCCTTCACTGCTCCCAAGGACTATGCCTGAAAACAGTCCATCCACATGTGCAGACCTTGAACATTCACTCTTCCAACTCCTGAAGCCAAGTTCTACAACAGGGCCTGTGATTCTTGCTACTCCAAAAAGAAGAAATGTGACAGAGATGCCAACTACCCTATTCCTCCTCCTTCACCTTCTCATAAATACCTCTCCAGATCCCCTACCAGATCCCCAGATCTTGATCCAGCCTCTTCATCTTTATGCTCAGCACCATCAAGAAGATCCCAGAACTCAGCTTCCAGAACTCTCCCATAAAGGCCTGCTTTAACTCCCCAGGAAGCAGCTTTTATCTCTGCTAAATTAGCTCCAAAAGCTTCAAAATAAGCTCCTAGGGTGCTAGACCGCGTCCAGGTGGCCTGCCCACCTCACTAGACAGTGAAAATCAGGCTCAAAACCTCCAAAAACAACCAGAAAAAAGCCAAATTCCTCTAATCAACAAAAACAACTCCACCCAGCCACCTCCCACTGCTCCCAGAGCAAAGCAGCCAACCTTTCTAAGGTCCAAAAACTTCAAAATTTCCCAAAATTTGAGGAGACCTGCCAAAGTACCCCAGGAAGACACCAGAGCACCCAATACTGCACCAAAACAACATATTTTCCCCCAGTTAAGGCAACAAAACTACACCTCTCCTCTTCCAGCCAACTATTCTTCTGACAGTTCCATTCCTTCAAGAGCTCCATCCACAAGAGAATCAAGTATTATTGCTGTCTCTGGTGTGGATTTAAGTATTATTGATGTCTCTGGTTGGATTTGCAACCTACATCTAGTATCATTTCTTTCTCTGGTGTAGACACAGGTCTAAATTTCAGTTCTTTGGTTTGGTAGTCTGTCTGGGGAATACTTTCTTGGCTCATCAAGCAGTCAAGTGTGTTGAAAAAGGGGCTTTAGAAAAACAGGAACCAACTTACTTTGGCAAGTAAATCTCACTCTATTTTTCTAAAGGGACAGGTGATTTTCTCTCTGGCTTTCTCCAACTCCCTTGGTCAAGGCCTATAGCTAGTACTATGGGTTTTTCTACATTTATGGGTCCCAACGTGGGGTTGAACTTGCTAGTTTTTTTTGAATCTCTGTTTTCTTTGGTTGGCTCTTTTTGGTGTTTTGGTCTGGAGGAATGGCACTTGGTTCCTCTTTTCCTGTGGTGACTGTGAGTGGGGGAGATGGTCCTCCTGCTGTGATGGTCAGGGAGTGTGTTAGGATTAAAACTTGGGATGGTACCAAGTTTAATGGGGAGGATGTCAAGTGGCTTCTAGAGAAGTATGAAACTGCTTCTGTAGTGGATGGTGCTTCCTACCTGAACATGGTGAAGCAGATTATCTTCTTCATTGGTGATAGGCAAGTGGAGAAGGAGATTGTGGCCATGTCTGGCTACAAGAAGAGTGATTGTAAGTTATTGTGTAGGGAGATGGTAGATAGATGGGGTGTCAGGTTCACTATGGTGTATCTGAACAAGGTTGTCAGTGAATGGCAATCTTATGGTGGTGTTGGTAACTTGCATAGTTACAGAAAGTTTGTGCTATAGTTTGATCCTGTGGTGGAATACTTGGTGAAAGTGGAGGAGCTGGCACATGAAAATGCTGCTAACGATGTTTTTTGGTCTGCCCTGGCTAGAGATGTCAGGATGGATGTGTTGAAGGAGCTGTCAAGGAATGACTTGATGAAGACTCTTACTAATGGGGACCAGAAGTTGCTTGCCTTGGATAAGGTGAAGGTGGCTGTTGAGGCCCATTTGAAGTTATTGGCTGTGGACACCTATCAGGAGGGGTGTGTCAAATATGTCAGCAAAGTCAGTGAGTCTTTGGCTGAAGAGGAAGTTAGGGTGAAGAAGGAGGAGAAGAATATGGTGCAGGCTCCCAAACAGGAGAGGGACCCAGTGGTGGAGCAGTTGGCTTATCTCACAAAGCAGCTGCATATTTTTGTCTAGGAGGCTAAGACGGTCAATAAGGCACCTTCTCAGCCTAGAGATTTTGATAGGAGGGCTAGTAGCAGTGATCCTTGGGTCTGATCTTATTGCAGCAGGAGGGTGCACAGGTCCAATGATTGTTGGGCATTGAACAGGGATGTGTCTGAAGAAAAGGTGGAATTTGATTGCAGGTTTTTCATGTTCCCTGATAAATCATTTGTAAAGCCCAGTAGGGGGCAGGCTCCTGTTGATTTGGTCAGGCCAAGGGGTGGTCTCAATCAAAGGAGGCCAAGGTTTGGGGAGATTCCTGATCAGGGGAAGTCTTCTGGTAAGGAGGATGATGACTTCAAGGGAAAGGGGAAGGAGGTCAATAATGTCTCTTTTTTTACTTCCTTTGGTGGTTTGGAGTTGTATTACTGTGGTGGACAGTCTAGTAGGGAATACTTGGCTTGTTTTTATGATGTGGAATCAGGGAAGGTGGGAAGGCCTAAGAGCAGTTCTCAGGCCCAACCAAATCCAAATTCTTCAACGGCAGATCCTCAGCTGAGTGCAGCTTGGAAGAGGTACAGCAACGAGGAGCTGCACAAGATGCAGAAGGGTATGGCCGACATGGGCCCCCCTTTTTTTGGTGCGTTGGACATGAATGGTGAGCCAATGCCAATGGAGGTTTATTCTGACTATGAGGAGGATGTCCCTTTGGCTTCATTTCCAAAGCCTGCCGGAGTTAGAGGTTCTGGTGAGGAATCTGGTTTGGTTCCTGTTAATGGTAAATCTGTTGGTGGTGCTGGTCCTCAAGAAGCTTCTAGGACCAAGGTAGTGAAGCAAAGAGCTCAGTTTGAGAGGCCAGTAGTTTCTGGTCAAGTTAATTTTATGGACTATGTCCTGGAAAGTATGAATCAGGGTCAGGTTTCCCTTTCTTATGGGGAATTGTATGCTATCAGTCCAGGGTCGGCTGATAGACAGAAAAAGTTGTTGAACAGGAGAAGAGTTTCTTCTGGGAAGGTGGAATACATCTGTGATTCTGCGGAAAAGTTTGGTGAGGGGTTGAAAACTCATTTTTCTGCTCCTCTGGGATATGTCAATGTCACTCTGAATGGCAGGGAGGCAAGGGCATTGGTGGACTCAGGTTCTCAGATAAACCTGATTTCTTTGTTTGAGGCAACTCATTTGGGCCTCCCCATCAAATCTGGTATTGGTGGGAATTTGAGATGTATTGGTGGCCATGTCACTGAATTTTTTTGAACTTCTGAGTTTGTGAAGTTAGATGTTGGAGGAGCCTCAGGGAAGGTTCATTTTTATATTGCTAAGGGAACAGTTAAAGCTGTTTTGGGTGGGCCATTCTTGATGGATTTTCAGGCAAGAATTGGTTATCAATTTGATTTGGGAATCAGCTTGGAGTTGACTGGTGAAGATGAAAGGAGACTTCACATGAGGTTATCATCCCCTGGAGAGGTGGTTGGGAGACCAGGCCTGGTTTATCTTCAGTGTGCCAGTGCATGGATTGTTGCAGGAGAAGGAAAGAAGTGGGTGCCGCCTCTGGTATTTTTGGAATGCAGTTCAGGCTCTATTGAGAGTCTGTCTTTTTTAGAGTAATGAGGGCTGATCACCCTAGTGCTACAACCTCTCCCCGAGATGAGGAAATCCCAGGTTGTAGTAGGTCAGCTCCCTTGAAGATATACAAAGTGGATTTTCATCTTTCTCTTTATAATATTTCTCTTCTCTGCAAGTATTCATCAAGTTTTTTATCAAGTCTCTGTTCTGTCTCAAGATTCTCAATTATTTTTAATTCAAGCTCAAGGAAGAAGATTGGTTATATATCTTTATTGAAAGATATGCAGAAAAGTTTTGGAGTGGTGAGATTGGTGTCTAAAAGTAAGTCCTCCCAATTTTGCACCCCTAGGGTTTCTTCTACCACTTTCAAAAACATTACCTGGGCCACACCTGTGAGCATTGGGGAAACCCATGGTTATTTTTTTAGGTAAGAAGAAAACTAAAGAAAAGAAGATAAAAATTTCAAGATAATTCCAGAGAATCAAGAAAAAAATCTGAAGATAATGAAAAAAGAAGATTTAAAATATTTTTGAGAAGATTGTCAAGATCAATTTTTGGGCCTCCAGCATAAGGTTAAACTGCAGAAAATTATGAAGAAAGAATATCATCAAGATCAATTTTTGGGCCTCCAGCATGAGGTTAAACTGCAGAAAATTATGAAGAAGGAAGATAATCAAGATCAATTTTTGGGCCTCCGGCATGAGGAAAACTGCACAATTTTAAAAGAGTTGATTCTGAAGATGAATCAAGATTTGAAGATTTGGAAGACGGAAGTGAAGATGAAGATTTGGAATTGCAGAAAAGTTTTGGAGTGATGAGATTAGGGTCTAAAAGTAATAAGTCCTAATTGTGCACCACTAGGGTTTCTTCTACACCTTTCAAAAACATTACCTTGGCCACACATGTGAGCAATGGGGAAACCCTTGGTTTATTTTCCAGGTCTGGTGGTAAATATTTCCTGAACATCCCACAAGTTTAAGGTGGAGCGGCGAAATATAAGAAGGTACTGCAGAAGATTAGGCCTGTCAATGAGCCTATGCCTGTGGGTTTGAATCCTCCCTTGAAGAGACCTCCTTTGTCAAGAGATCTGTACTGTACTCCTTTGGTGAAGAATCCTTCAGAATTTGTAGAGACGGCTAGGGTGACTGCGGAAAGGTTGAAAGTTGTTAATTTTGGTCCTGATGGTTAGTTTTCTGAAGAAGAAAGGAAGTTTTTGTTGCACGTTATTGTGCTAAGGGAAAAATCTGTGGCTTTTTTTGAGAAGGAAAGAAGTGTGTTGAAGCACTCTTATGGGGAACCTTTCTTGATTCCTGTGATTTGTCATGAATCTTGGAAAATCAAAACTATTCCAATTCCAGCTACTATCAAAGAGGATTTTGTGAAGATTGTTAGGGAAAGAGTCAGGAATGGGTTATACAAACAATCAACATCCATTTACTCAAGTCCAATTTTATGTTTAAAGAAGCAGAATGGAAAGTTGAGGGTGGTTCATGATCTTAGAGCTTTGAATAGAGTCACTATCAAGGATGCTGGTATGCCACCAAGTGCAGAGGATTTTGTTGAAGCTTTTTCTGGAAGGGTGTGTTATGGTTTGGTTGATATTATGGGTGGTTATAATGAGAGGGAAATTAATACGGATTCAAGGCCTCTCACAACTTTTGAGACTCCTTTGGGAAGCTTTTTGCTCACTAGGTTGCCTCAAGGAGAAACAAATTCAGTGGCAGTATATCATGCACAGATGGCTTGGATTTTGCATGATGATGTTCCTACTCATGCTGGTATTTTTATTGATGATGGTTGAATTAAAGGACCATCCACTGTATATGGTAATGAGGTTTTAGCAGAGAACCCTGGCATAAGGAGGTTTGTTTGGGAATATGCAATAACTCTTGAGAGAGTGTTGTTTAGGATTGAAGAGGCTGGTTTGACCATATCAGGGTCAAAATTCTGTTGTTGTGTTCCTGCTTTGAAAATTCTGGGTCATGTGGTATGTAAAGAGGGAAGGATTATGGCGAAGAAGAAGATTAATAAAATCCAGCCATGGCCAAGGCCTAAAAATACTACTGAAGTCAGGGGATTTTTGGGTGTATGTGTATATTTCAGGATTTTTATGAAAGCTTTTTCTTTGTTGGCTTCACCTTTAAGGAGGTTGACCAGGAAAGATGCAGATTGGGGATGGACTGAAGAGTGTGAAGAGGCTTTTCAGAAGTTTAAAAGGGCTGTTGGGGAAGATATTGTTCTTCACAAGTTGGATTATGGTGTTGGTGCTGGAAAAATTTATCTGGAAGTGGAATCAAGCTATATTGCTGCTGGTGCTGTTTTGTCTCAGGAAGATAAAACTGGGAGGGTCAGGCCAGTAAGATATGAGTCTGTGGTGTTTAATGAGGTGGAATCAAGGTATTCTCAACCTAAGTTGGAATTGTGTGGTGTAGCAAGAATTTTAAAGAAGCTACCAATGGTTTTGTGGGGGCAGCATTTTGAGCTGCAGGTGGATGCAAAACCTTTGGTTCAGATGATCAATACACCTAGTCTCCCAAATGCTCAAATGACTATGTGGGTGGCATTTATTCAACATTTTTCTTTTGACCTGGTACACAAACCAGGAAAAACTTTTAATATGCCTGATGGATTATCAAGGAGGCCACCTACAGATGAAGATAATGATGCTGAAGAGTTTGATGAAGATTTTCTGGTTGTTAGGGCCAGAACTAAGGGTGCTGAAGATTTTTCTGACCTCCCCCAAGAGGCTAAACTGGCTGGATCTGATCTTTATTCTGGTGATTGGGATGTTTTTGTTGATGAAGATGGAGTTGTTGTTTGGGACAGCTCAAATTTAAAAAAGGGTGTTTTTGTTAGTGAACTGGATTCTCACAAGGTTCCTTGGACAGAGAAGAACGTGCCAAAATTTAAGGATTGGTGTCCTGGTTGGGCTGCTCAATTGGCTCATGTTCATACTGGTGATTTTAATGACAGAGCTGTACCCTTGGATGTTGTTATATTGGATTTTGAAAATGAGACCTGGGGTCATTCTGGGTTTTATTTTATTTTGGTAAAATATCTGTTGACCTTGTAGGGGCCAGATAGTTGTAATGATGATACTTTGTTGGCAATTAAGAAGAAGAGTCCTGGATTTTATGTGTCAGGAAGAAGGTTGATGAGGAGAAGGCATCCTAATTCTCAAGTTGTGAAGACTCTGAAGAAGGGTCAAGAAGCTGTGTTGAAGTCTTTTCATGAAGATCTTGGTCATAGAGGCTTTGGGGAGACTTATATAAGAGTAGCTGACAGATTTTTGTGGCCAGGTATGAAGTTGGCAGTGCAGGGTTGGGTTCAACACACAATATGGGGGGCGAACTTGCTAGCAAGTCTGCAACCTTGGACCCAGAATAACCACAGATTGAACACACATTGAGCTATTTACAAAGGAACCATACAATCAGGTATGAACACCACTCAGCAGAACAGTTTTAGGTGGGTCTTCAAGTAGAGTTCAGTATGGGTTTAATATGAGTTCAGTCTGAGTTCCATCTGAGTTCCATCTAAGTTCAGGTTGGGGACTTGCTAGCGAGTCCACCCCCTATATTACGTAGTGGTTCAATATTGTGAAGAATGTCAAAGAAGAAGTCATTTGAAACCTTAAGAGGTCAGCCTTGCTACTGGTGAAACAACTGTTTTTGGAAGAGTCAGTCTGGATGCTGTCCATATTAAAGAGGGCAGGTATAAATACTTAATTGTTTCCAGGGATGATTTGTCTAGTTGTGTTGAGGCAGTGCCTCTGGTAAATTTGACTACCAAGAATGTGGCAGAGTTTTTGAAGAAGGAGTGGATTTATAGGTATGGGTTGATGAAGTTGGTGACTGTTGATGGCAGGCCAGAGTTTGGTGCCGAATTTAAAGAAGCTGTGGCTAGTGTTGGTTCTAAAGTTAGAGTGGCTACACCTTATTATCTTGAGGCTGAAGGCATGTATGAAAGAGGCCATCAAGTTAACAAGAATTCTTTGGTAAAGATGTGTGAGGATGGTGCTGAAAAGTGGAGGCATTATTTACCCTTGGTGTTATTTGCTGATAGGGTCACTGTGAAGAGGACAACTGGCTATTCTCCTTATGAGTTAATGTTTGGTCAGAAAGCTGCTCTACCAGTGGACTTGGAAGCTGTCTCTTATCTTGGAATTGATTGGGATGATGTTCACTCAACAGAAGAATTGCTCTGTGCCAGGATGTAACAGTTGGAATGTACAGAGGAATGTCAAGAGAAGGCATACTCTAGAATGATGAAAATTAGGAATCAATCAGTCAGATACTGGGAAAAGAAGTTGGCTCATAGACTAAAGAATCCCTTGAACCCTGGTTGTTTGGTTTTGGTGTATAATAGCAGTTTGGAGAGTCAGTGGGGAAAAATGTTTGCTGACAGATGGAATGGACCTTACAGAGTCAGATCTCAGGTGTCTGGAGGTTCTTATGCTTTAGGAGAGTTTGATGGTGCAGTCTTGAAGAAGAAAGTGGCTGCAGATCAAGTGAAGAGGCTCTATTCCAGAGGCACTAGACATGAAGAAGATTGACTCCGCAAAGAGGATAATCTATGGAACGTTCTTTAAATTTTGGAATTTTGGTGTTGCAGAGCCAATTTTGTGTTGGAAACTTTTTGTTAGAAGGTACCCATGGGTGGGGCTTCTAGATTTGATCTTGGCAAGTGTAGGGGTAACTGATGGGCTGGCTGCTCTGTAGAACAATTACCCCAGATTGTCTGTTTCAAACCCTTTTTCTTAATTTGGTTGAACCCTAGTATTGGTTTATTTTCACAGGTTTTACTCCTCTATGACTTTAAACTGGAATTTCTTTTGGTTTTCATGTGCTGGACTCTTAACTCTTATTGGTTTTGTTTTTTTGTGTTGGATGTTGTGTTTTTGTTAGAGGTACCCAGGGAGGGCTTCTAGATTTTATTTTGGCAAGTTTGCGGGTAACTTATGAGCTAGCTGCTCTGGAGAACAGTTACCCCAAAATGTCTGTCTCAAGTCTTTTGTTTTTCCTAGTTGAATTCTAGTTCTGTTGTTTATTATTCAGGTTTCAAGTCAACTATGACTTTAAACTGGTTTGGGACTGGCTTCTTTATTTTTGGTATTTTTTGGGTTGGTGGTGGATCACTGGTGGTCTCCCATCATTTTTACTTATTGGAGGGAGCCCACCCAATGATCAATTCTATGGACTGGAATTTCTCTTACTGGACATTCTCTTAATCTGGGCCATCCATGGAGCTGGACTTTCTTTGATTTTTTAGTTATGATTTTGCTAGATAGTAGTTTCAGATTATTTTCTTTTTTCTCTTTTTTCTTTTAATTTTTTTATGGGGGTTGTTAAGATTATAAAATTAAAAATATAGGGTGTTACCACATCAGGGTCACCTGGATGTGGGCAAGCATTGGTGGGGAAAGTCTCATCAATTGGCCGAGCAATGCTATTTTATCATTTTATTTTATTTTATTTTTATTTTTATTTTCATTAATTTCATTTTTTATCTTTTATTCCCATTATTACCCTTAATTTATGTTTCTTATTTCAAATTATTTAAGGTGTATCCACATCAATGTGCACTTGGATGTGGGCAAGGTATCAGGGGATCAGCTCATCAATTGGCTGGGGGATACCATTTCTGTTATTTTTTATCTTTTATTTTATTTCATTTATTTTTATTTTATTTTATTTATCAATTTTTAATTTAAGTATGTTAGTAGATTGTAAAAAAAAAAGAATTTATAGTTATTAATTGTTTTTTATTATTTATTTATTATTATGTTTCTAATCTTTTTGCAGGAGCTTATTGTCTGGATGATGAAGATTCTAAAGTCTGGTCTGTATTATGATATCATTTTTGTTTTTTGTTGGGGTTGTTGGAAGCACTGTGTTCTTTGAAGTGCATCCTTCTGGAGAGATTATATGGATTATAATGGGCAGAAATGTGTTTGGATGGAAGTTCTGAAGAGGAAGAAAAGAGGCAGGAATGGATTGTTGGAAGTTGTGCCTAATTATCCTAGACATCTTCCAGTGGTTGTCCAATAGTTGTTTCGTCAAGGTTTTCTCAATTTCATTTAAAGGTCCATGGAGGGGCAAAGGCTTTCAGCATGTTTGAGCACATGGTGCTGAGGTGTTATTTCATGTCTCCATAATCCAGGGTCAAAGAAGTTTCTAGAGCTTGGCCAACTCCAATAGTAGATTCAGGAGGAGGGGTGCCAACTAGACAAGAAGAATTGGATCATTAAATATTTTTGTTGAAGAAATTGGATGATTTAATGTGGTAATTACAGATTGGAAGCTCATCAAATTTGTAAGCGGCTGGAATTTGGACTTCTGAAGATTTTTGAATGGTGATAGTAGGTGGATCAATCAGGGAAAGATATGGATTCTCTTGGTCTTTCTCCAAAAGGTTTTGAGAAATTGAAATAGGAGGCTGATGTTCCTTGGGCCTAGTTGGAGTAGCAGGCCTGTGGTTGCTGTTGTTAAAATTTCTGCTTGATTCAGTTAGATGAGGTGCTGGTGATGGAGTACCAGGGTTGTTATAAGATGGGGCAGGAGAGGGTAATCTGGAAGCGGATTGATCTCTTTTAGATGGAGCTTTTGAAGGAATAGAACTGTCAGAAGAATAGTTTTATGATAGAGGAGAGGTGTAGTTTCTTTGCCTTAACTGGGGGCAAAGTTGTTTCTTTGGTGCAGTGCTGGGTGCTCTGGTGTCTTACTGGGGTCCTCTGGAAAGTCTCCTAGAAGTTTGGGAAATTTTGGAGTTTTTGAACCTTAGAAAGGTTGGCTGAATTGCTTTGGGAGCAGTGGGAGGTGGCTGTGTGGAGTTATTTTTTTTGATTGGAGGAATTTGGCTTTTTTTCGGTTGTTTTTGGAGGTTTTGAGCCTGATTTTCACTGTCTAGTGAGGCAGGTGGGCTGCCTGGACGCAGTCTAGAAGCCTAGGAGCTGATTTTGAAGCTTTTGGAGCTAATTTAGCAGAGATAAAAGCTGTTTCTTGGGAATTTAATGCAGGCCTTTTTGGGAGAGTTCTGGAAACTGATTTCCAGGATCTTCTAGATGGTGCTGAGGATAAAGATGAAGAGGCTGGACCAAGCTCTGGGGATCTGGTAGGGGATCTGGAGAGATATTTATGAGAATGTGAAGGAGGAGGAATAGGGTAGTTGGCATCTCTGTCACATTTCTTCTTTTTGGAGTAGCAAGAATCACAAGCCCTGTTGTAGAATTTGGTTTCAGGTGTTGGAAAAGTGAATGTGCAAGGTCTGCACATGTGGATGCACTGTTTTCAGGCATAGTCCTTGGGAGCAGTGAAGCAAGGAAGAGTAGAGGGGTCAACATCAAGGGATCCAGCCATGATCTGTAGTGATAAAGATGATGGAAAGAGATAAGAAGGAGATTTTTGTTAGTGATCGTTAGATGATAAAGTGAAGGTGGAAGTTCAGCAGTTTGACTGTAGGTGTGTTATGTATGAAATTGGCTGCGTTTATTTTATGCAAAACTCTGGCAGTCCTCCAAGACTTTAAACTGTCTGGTTTCAAGAATAGTCCATCAAGACTCTAAACTGAAAAATCTATGGTTTCAAGATTAGTCCCCCAAGACTTTAAACTGAGGGCTGTTAGTTGCCCAAGACTTTAAACTGAGGATTGTTTAATAGTGTAGTCCTTCAAGACTATAAACTGAGGAATGTGTTTTTGTTGTTGGAATGGGTTTGAAAGATTGGCGGAGGGTATCCACAGGGCGAGACTCTGAATTTAGCAAAGGCAATTTTGGGGGTAATTGATGGGCTGGAAGCTCTATCCAAAATTACACCAGAATGTTAGTTTTTTCTCTGTGTCTTAATGTGGTTGATCTCTGGTTCTGGGTTTATGATTTAGGTTTTTGAGTCCCCCAAGACTTTAAACTGAGGGTTTTTGAGTCCCCCAAGACTATAAAATGAGGATGGTCCCCCAAGACATAAAACTGAGGGTTGTTTGTGGTTACATCCTATAGAGGGTGTGGTCAATTTTTCTTTTCTGAATCAAACTCGAGTACTAGTGGAATTACAGAGGGAATCAAGAGATGAAATGAAGTATTCAGAATTAGCCTTGAACTGGTGAATGAGGTGTCTTTTGTTCTCAATGTCCTGTGGATCTCTAGCAGGAGTAGATTGGAAGTAGTTTAGCAGAAGGTGTTTCTGTTGAGACGTGTGTTGTTGGAACTTGGCCTTAATGTTGGGCAAGTGGTTTGGTGTTGTTGGTTCAATGGATCCTACATTGTTATCATCACTGTCACAAGATGAAGGAACTGAGAAGTCATCAGTTTTATAAAGTGGAAAGAAGAAATGATGTTTTTACCATCAGATGGACCAGGAATGGTGGAACTTTTTGTTTTAGTGGTTTTGGCACTCTTCTGGGAAGGGTGTAGCTTTTTGATTCATCTGGGAATTAAGATAGATGGCCCAGATCTTTTGGTGCTGGTAGAAGATGGACCAGGTTGAGGTGGAGGTGAAGCTGTTGCAGAAGATAAAGGACCAGGTCTGTAGAAGGTCTTCTTTCCAGATTGGAAGACATCACAGGACGTTCTGTATGTATGGACAGGAGGTGTAATGGTGCAGATTAGATTATTGTCAATGCAGTATTGGAAAGGACCCATTTCAGAGGCAGATTTGGGAAGAAGGTTGAACATGGTGGTTTGATGAAGAAAGAATGTGGACATTCTTTATTGGAGGGAGGATGTGGTCTTCCAACGTTGGAAGGGGCTTTTGTTGTGTGTTTTGGCGCTGTTTGTGCATATCTTTATTGGCATCTGTTGGAGAATTGGTTGTTTCTCTTGTTTTATTCCATGAATATTGGGACTGCGGGTATGTGAGTACTATCATTGGATAGCCCTGATTTTTTTATATATTTCATGTTTTGTTAATATTTTTCATATTCTAAGTTTTAAGGGGTCAATTCCTCATTCTTCAGTTACAAAAGAAAGCTGTTTTATTTTGTTTTTCCTATTTTATGTGCTAACCTTAAGTCTTAGGGTTAGGTACTTAGTACCTTTGGATATGGCTAATTTAGCTCTATATTTCATGTCTCTATGATGTTATAGTGAAATTCCGTGTTTTAAAGGTTTTAGTAGTTTTAGCTAATTTTTCTAAGTAGATTAGGTGTTTATATGGGTTTTCTGGCTTCAGGTAGGCCGGGAAGCTTCAGGCGGCACCTCCGACGTCGGGCCACCTGCCCATATCTGTTTTAGAAGGTTGGGAAGCGCTTCTGGAGGATTTTTATTTAATTTGACTGGTACAGGTGCCAAACTTTTTGGTGTGCATGGGCTCTTAGATAGTGGTCTGTGTGTACATAGTGAATAAGACAGTTTGGGGCAACTTTAATTATCATACAACCATCCGGAGGTGATATCCTTGTTCCTCACTCAGTTTTCACTGTTTTTTGGCCACAATTGGCTGTGTTTTTTGCAAGGTTAGTTCTTCATTTAACTCAACTTTGGCAACAGGTTCTCTGGTATAGTCTTGCAAGCTATATCAAGTATTATTGCTGTCTCTGGTCTTGATTTGCAACCTACATCAAGTATCATTGCTTTCTCTGGTGTGGAAATTGGTCTACATTTCAGTTCCTTGGTTTGGTAGTCTTTCTGGGGACTACTTTCTTGGCTCATCAAGCAGTCAAGTGTGTTGAAAAAGGGGCTTTTGAAAAACAGGAACCAAATTACTTTAGTAAGTAAATCTCACTTTATTTTTTTAAAGGGACAGGGGATTTTCTCTCTGGTTTTTCTCCAACTCCCTTGGTCAAGGCCTATAGCTAGTACTATAGGATTGTCTACAAAGGAACTCAGTTTCCAGAACTCTCTCAAAAAGGCCTGCTTTAGCTTCCCAAGAAACAGCTTTTATCTCTGCTAAATTAGCTCCAAAAAGCTTCAAAATCAGCTCCTAGGCTTCTAGACTGCGTCCAGGCAGCCCACCTGCCTCACTAGACAGTGAAAATCAGGCTCAAAACCTCCAAAAACAACCAGAAAACAGCCAAATTCCTCCAATCAACAAAAACAACTGCATGCAGCCACATCCCACTGCTCCCATAGCAATGCAGCCAACCTTACCAAGGTCCAAAAACTCCAAAACTTCAAGAAGATCTGCCAGAGGACTCCAGGAAGACACCAGAGCACCCAGCACTGCACCAAAGCAACAACTTTGCCCCCAGTTAAGGGAAAGAAACTACACCTCTCCTCTATCATAAAACTATTCTTCTGACAGTTCCATTCATTCTAAAGCTCCATACAAAAGAGATCAATCCACTTCCAAATCACCCTCTCCTGCCCCATCTTATAACAACCCTGGTACTCCATCACCAGCACCTCATCTAACTGAATCAAGCAGAAATTTTAACAACAGCAACCACAGGCCTGCTACTCCAACTAGGCCCAAGGAACATCAGCCTCCTAGTTCAATTTCTCAAAATCTTTTGGAGGAAGACCAAGAGAATCCATATCTTTCCCTGATTCATCCACCTACTATCACCATTCAAAAGTCTTCAGAAGTCCAAATTCCAGCCGCTTACAAATTTGATGAGCTTCCAATCTGTAATTACCACATTAAATCATCCAATTTCTTCAACAAAAATATTTACTGATCCAATTCTTCTTGTCTAGTTGGCACCCCTCCTCCTGAATCAACTATTGGAGTTGGCCAAGCTCTAGAAACTTCTGTGACCCTTGATTATGGAGACATGAAATAACACCTCAGCACCATGTGCTCAAACATGCTGAAAGCCTTTGCCCCTCCATGGACCTTTAAATGAAATTGAGAAAACCTTGAGGAAACAAGTATTGGACGACCACTGGAAGATGTCTAGGATCATTAAGCACACCTTCCAACAATCCATTCCTGCCTCTTCTTCTTCACCTTCTGAGCTTCCATCCAAACCCATTCATTCCCATTATAATCCTTATAATTTCTCCAGCAGGATGCACTTCAAAGAACACAGTGCTTCCCATAACCACAACAAAAAACAAAAACAACATCATAATCCAGACCATCCTCCAGAAACTTCATCATCCATACAATGAGCTCCTTCAAAAAGATTAAAAACATAATAATAAATAAATAATAAAAATTAATAACTATAAATTCTAATTTTTTTTTTACAGTCTACTAACATACTAAAATTAAAAATTGATAAATAAAATAAAAATAAATGAATCAAAATATAAGATAAAAAATAATACAAATGGTATCCCCCAGCCAATTGATGAGCTGATCCCCTTATACCTTGCCCACATCCAAGTGCACCTTGATGTGGATAGACCTTAAATAATTTAAATGATTTGAAATAAGAAACATAAAATAAGGGTAATAATGAAAATAAAAAATAAAAAATGACATTAATGAAAATAAAAATAAAATAAAATAAAATGATAAGATAGCATTGCCCGGCCAATTGATGAGACTTTCCCCACCAATGCTTGCCCACATCCAGGTGACCCTGATGTGGTAACACCCTATATTTTTGATTTAATAATTTAAACAACCCCCATAAAAAATTAAAAGGAAAAAAGAAAAAAAAGAAAATTATCTGAAACTGATTTTTAGCAAAATCATAACTAAAAAATCAAAGAAAGTCCAGCTCCATGGATGGTCAAGATTAAGAGAAGGTCCAGTAAGAGAAATTCCAGTCCATTGAAATGATCACTGGGTGGGCTCCCTCCAATAATCAAAAATGATGGGAGACCACCAGTGATCCACGGCCAACCCAAAAAAAACCAAAGATAAAAAAGCCAGTCCCAAACCAGTTTAAAGTCATAGTGGACTTGAAACCTGAATAATAAAGAACATAACTAGAATTCAAATAGGAAAAACAAAAGACTTGAGACAGACATTATGGGGTACCTGTTCTACAGAGCAGCAAGCTCATCAGTTACCCCCACACTTGCCAAAATAAAATCTAGAAGCCCCCCCTGGGTACCTTTTAAAAAAACACTACATCCAACACAATTAACCGAAATCAATAAGAGTGAAGAGTACAGCTATTAAAAACCAACGGAAATTCCAGTTGAAAGTCATAGAGCATTAAAACCTGTGAAAATAAACCAATACTAGGGTTCAAGCAAATTAAGAGAAAGGGTTGGAAACAGAAAATCTGGGGTAACTGTTCTACAGAGCAGCCAGACCATCAGTTACCCCTACACTTGTCAAGATCAAATATAGAAGCCCCACCCATGGTTACCTCAACACCAAAAATTCCAAAATTTAAAGAATGTTCCATAGTTTATCCTCATTGCAGAGTCAATTTTATTCTTGTTTAGTGCCTCTGGGATAAAACCTCTTCACCTGATCTGAAGCCACTCTCTTCTTTAAGACTGCACCATCCAACTCTTCCAAAACATAAGAACCTCCACACACCTGAGATCTGACTCTGTAAGGTCCATTCAATCTGTCAGCAAAAATTTTCCCCACTGACTCTCCAAAATTCTATTATAAACCAAAACCAAACAACTAGGTTTCAAGGGATGCCTGAGTCTATGAGTCTACTTCTTTTCCCAATATCTGACTTATTGATTCCTAATATTCATCATTTTAGAGTATGCCTTCTCTTGACATTCCTCTCTATATTCCAACTGTTGCATCCTGGCACAGAGCAATTCTTCTGTTGAGGGAAGTTAGTCCCAATAAATTCCAAGATAAAAGACAGCTTCCAAATACACTGGTAGAACAGCTTTCTGACCAAACATTAACTCATAAGGAGAATAGCCAGTTGTCCTCTTCACAGTGACCCTATCAGCAAATAACACCAAGGGTAAACAATGCCTCCACTTTTCGGCACTATCCCCACACATCTTTACCAAAGAATTCTTGATAACTTTATGGCCTCTTTCAATCATTCCTTTAGCTTCAGGATAATAAGGTGTAGCCACTCTAACTTTAGAACCAACACTAGCCACAGCTTCTTTAAATTCAGCACCAAACTCTGGCCTTCCATCAACACTCATCAACTTCATCACCCATACCTATAAATACACTCCTTCTTCAAAAACTCTGCCACATTCTTGGTAGTCAAATTAACCAGAGGCACTGCCTCAACCCAACAAGACAAATCATCCCTGGCAACAATCAAGTATTTATACCTGCCCTCTTTAATATGGACAGCATCCAGACTGACTCTTCCAAAAACAGTTGATTAACCAGTAGCACGGCCGACCTCTTAAGGTTTCAAGTGACTTTTCTTTGACATTCTTCACAAGATTGAACCCAACCCTGCACAGCCAACTTCATACCTGCCCATTAATATCTGTCTGAAACTCTTCTATAAGTCTCCCCAAAGCCTCTTTGACCAAGCTCTTCATGAAAAGACTTCAACACAACTTCTTGACCCTTCTTCTGAGTCACCACATCATGAGGATTAGGATGTCTCCTCCTCATCAACCTTCTTCCTGACACATAAAATACAGGACTCTTCTTGATAGCCAATCAAGTATTGTCATCACAATTATCTGGCATCTCCAAGCTCAACAGATATTCTACCATAAAAAAAAAACCCAGACTGACCCCAGGTCTCATCTTCAAAATCCAACAAAACAACATCCAAGGGTACAACTCTGTCATTAAAATCACCAGTGTGAACATGAGCCAATTGACCAGCCCAACCAGGACACTAGTCCTTAAAGTTTGGCACATCCTTCTCTTTCCACTGAATCTTGTAAGAATCCAGTTCACTAACAAAAACACCCTTTTCCAAATTTGAGCTTTCCCAAAAAACAACTCCATCTTCATCAAAAAAAACATCCTGATCACCAGAATCAAGATCAGATCCAGCCAGTTTAGCCTCTTGGGGGAGGTCAGAAAAATCTTTAGCACCCTTTGTGCTGGCCCTGACCACTGGAAAATCTTCATTAAACTATTCAGCCTCTGAATCTTCATCTGTATGTGGCCTCCTTGATAATTCATCAGGCATTGTAAAAGTTTTGCCTGGTTTGTGTACCAGGTCAAAAGAAAAATGTTGAATAAATGCCACCCACCTAGTCATTGGAGAATTTGGAAGACTAGGTGTATTGATTCTCTGAAGCAAAGATTTTGCATCCACCTGCAGCTCAAAATGCTGCCCCCAAAAAACCGTCTGTGGCTTCTTTAAAATTTTTGCTACACCACACAATTCTAACTTAGGTTGAGAATACCTAGTTTCCACCTCAACTCCAGCAGGCTTTGTCAATGAAGCCAAAGGGACATCCTCCTCAGAGTCAGAATCAACCTCCATTGGAATTGGCTCACCATTCATGTCCAATGCACCAAAACTAGGGGGGCCCATGTCAGCCATACCCTTCTTCATCTTGTACAGCTCCTCTTTGCTATACCTTTTCCAAGCTGCACTCATCTTAGGATCCACCTTTGAAGCATTTGGCTTTGGTTGGGCCTGAGAGCTGCTCTTAGGCCTTCCCACCATCCCTGCTTCCACATTATAAACACCAGTCAAACATTCTCCACTTGACTGTCCACCACAGGAATACAACCTCAAACCACCAAAGGATGTAGAAAAAGAGACCTTATTGACCTCCTTCCCCTTTCCCTTGACGTCATCATCCTCCTTACCAGAAGATTCCCCTGATCAGGAATCTCCCCAAACCTTGGCCTCCTTTGATTGAGACCACCCCTTATCCTGACCAAATCAACAGGAGCCTTCCCCTCACTGGGCTTCACAAATGATCCATCAGAGAACTTGAAAACTCTGTCATCAAATTCCACCTTTCCTTCAGACAAATCCCTGCTCAATGCCCAAAAATCATTGGACCTGTGCCCCCTCCAGCTGCAATAAGAGCAGACCCAAGGATCACTCCTATTAGCCCTCCTATCAAAATCTCTAGGCTAAGAAGGTGCCTTATTGACCTTCTTAGCCTCCTGAACAAAAATATGCAGTTGCTTTGTGAGATCAGCCAACTGCTCCATCACTAGGTCCCTCTCCTGTTTGGGAACCTGCACCATATTCTTCTCCTCCTTCTTCACCCTAACTTTCACTTCAGCCAAAGCCTCACTGAATTTGCCGACATATTTGGCACACCCTTCCTGATAGGTGTCCACATCCAATAACTTCAAATGGGCCTCAACAGCCACCTTCACCTTATCCAAGGCAGGCAACTTCTGGTCCCCATTAGAGAGAGTCTTCATAAAGTCCTTCCTTGACAGCTCCTTAAACACATAAATCCTGACATCTCTATCTAGGGCAGACCAAAAAACATCCTTGGCAGCATTTTCATGTGCCAGCTCCTCCACTTTCACCAAGTATTCCACCACAGGATCAAACTGTAGCACAAACTTTCTGTAACTATGCAAGTTACCAACACCACCGTAAGATTGCCACTCACTGACAACTTTGTTCAGATCCACAATAGTGAACCTGAAACCCCATCTATCTACCATCTCCCTACACAATAACTTCCAATCCCTCTTCTTGTAGCCAGACATGGCCACAATCTCCTTCACCACTGCCCTATCACCAATGAAGAAGAGAATCTGCTTCACCATGTTAAGGTAAGAAGCACCATCCACTCCAGAACAATTTCATACTTCTCCAGAAAGCACTTGACATCCTCCCCATTAAAATTGGTACCATCCCAAGTTTTAATCCTAACACACTCCTTGACCATCACAGCAGGAGGACCATCTCACCCACTGACAGTCACCACAGGAATAGAGGAGCCAGAATCCATTCGTCCAGACCAAAACACAAAAAAGAGCCAACAGAAGAGAACAGAGATTCCAAAGAACTAGCAACTTCTACCCCACATTGGGTGCCAGAAATGTATACAATACTATAGTATTAGCTATAGGCCTTGACCAAGGGAGTTGGAGAAAAACCAGAGAGAAAATCCCCTGTCCCTTTAAAAAAATAGAGTGAGATTTACTTGCTAAAGTATGTTGGTTCCTGTTTGCTAAAGCCCCTTTTTCAACACACTTTACTTCTTGATGAGCCAAGAAATTAGTCCCCAGGCTGACTACCAGACCAAAGAACTGAAATGTAGACCAATTTCCACACCAGAGAAAGCAAAGATACTTGATGTAGGCTGCAAATCCACACCAGAGACAGCAATAATACTTGATATAGCTTGCAAGACTATGCCAGAGAACCTGTTGCCAAAGTTGAGTTAAATGAAGAACTAACCTTGCAACAAACACAGCCAATTGTGGCCAAAAACAGTGAAAACTGAGTGAGGAACAAGGATATAATTACCAGATGGTTGCATGATAATTAAAGTTTCCACAAACTCTGTTATTCAGTATGTACACACAGACCATCATCTAAAAAATCCATGCACAGCAACAAATTTGTCGCTTTTAACAGCAAAATTGAGTAAAAACCCTCCAGAAGCCTTCCCCAGCCTTCTATAACAGAGGTGGGTGGGTTGCCCAACGTCAGAGGTGCCGTCTGAAGCGGCCCGGCTTCGCTGAAGCCAGAAAACCAATAAAAACACCTAATCTACTTAGAAAAATTTACTACAACTACTAAAACCCTTAAAACACAGAATTACGCTATAACAACATTGTGACATGAAATATAGAGCTAAATTAGCCCTATGTAATGGTATTAAGCACTTAACCCTAAGACTTAAGGTTAGCCCGTAAAACACAAAAAACAAAATTAAACAGCTATCTTTTGGAACTCAAGATTGAGGAAATGACCCCTTAAAACTTAGAATATGAAAAATATTAACAAGACATGAAATATATATAAAAACAGGGGCTATCCAATGATAGTACCCACATACCCACAGTCCCAATATTGATGGAATAAAACCAGAGAAACACCCAATTCTCCAACAGATGCCAATTACGATATGCACAAACAGCCCCAAACAACACAACAAAGGCCCCTGCCAATGTAGGAAGACCACAACGTGAAAAAATCTTATGGTTCCAACTTCAAATCGAGACCCCCTTCAAACAATCATTCCTGAAAATCCCAATCAACCCAATCCAAACCCAGTCACAAGGGAAAGAAGAATTCTAAACCTGAAAGCTCTATTCCTGGTGATATCAGTCAGGTATTGGATCCAAAAGGGAAATTAAAGGAAGCTGAGAGGAAAAGACAGACAAATAATGGGTTATGTATGTATTGTGGAGGGAAACACAAGTTGGAAGATTGTGAAAAATTGAAGGAAAGGGTAGGTAAAAGTACAAATTAAAAAAACTAGAGGATAGTTTACTTGTGTGCAAAGAAAACTATTTTATTTTGCCCAGTGCACAGAACCTCCATGTCTTAAGGATTGGATTTTCCATTAACCGTTTGAGATTTTTTCTTTTTAAGAGGATATACCCTTCAGTTGTCACATTGACTCTGAAGCTTCAATTTAATTTATCAGTTTATCTTTTGCCAAAAAATTAAAGCTGACATTTGTAGATACCAATCAAATTCCAATTTATTAAGTTAAATCAGAGAACCCAAGTATTTGGTTAGTAAGAAAGTTATATGGGTTTTCAATTTTCCAAATTTTTCCTTCCTTTGAGTGAGAATTGATAGCCTTGGATGCCCCAAGGATTGATGATACCATTCTTGGCTATAAAGTTTTAACGCATTCGAATCCTGAAATTAATTGGTCAGAGAGATTGATCAACCCTCCTTCTACGTATATTTCAGATTCTTCAATGAAGGTCAATAGGGAGTTAAACAACACATCTTACCCAGTACTTCTAGAGGACATATCTTATCCAGATGATTTAAAAACATCTGATTTTTCTCTAAATAAGCATTTGGCTAACCTTTCTGGTTCAGTTACTTCACTCAAAGAAGTTCTCCAATTGTGGCAAAAAAACAGTGAAAACTGAGTGAGGAACCAGAATATCACCTCCAGATGGTTTTATAATGATTAATGTTGCCCCAAGCTGTATTATTCACCATATACACACAGACCACTATCTAAGAGCACATGCACACCAACAAATTTGGTGTTTTGAGCGCCAAATTGCATAAAATCCCTCTAGAAACACTTCCCAGCCTTCTAGCACTGAGGTGGGAGGTTTTCCCAACGTCGGGAGGCCCGCCTGAGGTAGCTGGACCACCCTGAAGTTAGAAAACCACCCAAAATATCCAAAATACTAAGAAAAATAAGCTACAACTACTAAAACATTTAAAATACATAATTAAGCTATAAAAACATTGTGACATGAAACGTAGAGAAAATTTAACCCATTATAATGGTAATAAGCACTTAAACTTAAGACTTAAGGTTAGCCCATAAAATGCAAAAACAAAATTAAACAGATATCTTTTGAAATGAAAAATGAGAAATAATCCATTAAATACTTAGAATATGAAAAATGTCAAAAAGGCATAAAATATAGAGAAAACCCAAGGCTATCAAATGGTAATACCCACATCCCTGAAGTCCCAATATTTTCCAAATAATTCCAGAAAAACACCCAATTATTAAACAATTTCATTTAAGACATATCAAAACAACGGCAAATAGACCAACAAAGGGCTCCACCAATGTTGGAAGGCCACAATGGCCTTTTCATGGATGATAGTAAAGTTAAAAAAATATTGGAATGGCCAAATCCAAAATCTGTATAATCCTTACACGGGTTTTTAGGTTTTGAAAATTTATATAGAGGATTTATTAAAGATTATTCCAAAACTATTACAAATTTCACTTCTCTTCTTACAAAAGATATTGCCTTTGTTTTCAATGATACAGCGTGAAAGGAATTCAAAGCATTGAAGTCTGAAATCACCACAGCTCCAATTCTTTGACATTTCAATCCATCTGCTTTGACAATCATCAAGACAGATGCCAGTAATTATGCTATTGCAGGTGCTATATCCCAATTAAATCCTGAGACATAATTGTTTTATCTTGTTGCATTTGAATCTCACAAATTGCTTGCAGAAGAGCTAAATTACAAAATTCATGATCAAGAGTTACTTGCTATTATTCATTGTCTTAAAAAATGGTGTTCTTTTCTTCTCAGTCTTAATAGTCCTTCTCAAATTTTAAAATATCATAATGCTTTAAAATACTTTATGTCTTCCAAAGTCTTGACACAACCTCAAGCCAGATGGGCTGAACTCTAGCTAAATTTTCTTTCACTATTACCTATTGCCTGGTGTAGAAAATCATATAGTACTAGCTATAGGCCTTGACAAAGGGAGTTGGAGTAAAACTGGAGAGAGAAACCCCTGTCTCTTCGAGAAATACCAGGTGAAATTTATTTGCTACAGCAAATTAGAGACTGTTACTATACCCCTTCCAACACACTTCTTGACTGCTTTAAAAGTCAAGACAGTAGCCAATAGCAGAACACTGAGAACTAAAGAACCAGAAACCAGAAATTCAGAATAATCCACACCAGAAAAACAAAACACTGTGCACTTGTTTCACAGGAAACATCAAAAATACTTGATGCATGTTGCAAAGCTACACCAGAGAAATCAGTTGACAAAGTTGAGTTAAATGAATAACTAAACTTGCAACATACACAGCCAATTATGGCCAAAAAACAGTGAAAACTGAGTGAGAGACAATGATATAATTACCAGATGGTTGTATGATAATTAAAGTTTCCACAAACTCTATTATTCAGTATGTACACACAGACCACCATCTAAAAAAACAATGCACAGCAACAGATTTGGCCCTTTTGGCAGCCAAATTGAGTAAAAACACTCTAGAAGCATTCCGCAGCCTTCTATAGCCAAGGTGGGAAGTCTTCCTGCATTTGGTGGACTTCCTAGAAGTAGCCAGACCTCCCTGAAGCCAGAACACCACGAAAAACCTCCAAAAAAGCCCAAAATACTTAGATAAATCTACCATAACTACTTAAACCCTTATAACACAAAATTAAGCTATGACAACATTCAGACATAAAATGTAGAGCCAAATTAGCTCTACTTAATGGTACTAAGCACTTAACATTAAGAATTAAGGTTAGCCGTAAAACTCAAAAAACAAAATTAAACAGCTATCTTTTAGAAATGAAAAATGAGCAAATGACCCCTTAAAACTTAGAATATGAAAAATTCCATCAAGAAATGAAATATAGAGAAAAACCAAGGCTATTCAATTGTAGTACCCACATACCCATAGTCCCATTATTCACTGAATAAAACTAGAGAAACACCCAATTATACAACCAATTTCAATTAAGACATACCAAAACAGCATCAAACAGACCAAAAAAGGCCTCTTCCAATGTGGGAAGACCACACTGGGAAGAAATTGTGTAGCTCCAGATAAATTGTCACATCAGGACAATGTTTAACAAGAGCCGGAGGAGGCATTTTCTAACAAGAACCCATCAAATGTCAAATCTATTTTAACTAATCATCAACTCAATACAATGGAAACTTTAAAAATTCAAAATCCACTATCCAAGATTCAGGAATCTCAATCAAAAGATGATTATTGTGTGTAGTTAAAAGAAAAATACTCTCAAGGCAAGGGGCCAAAAGATTCATTATTGAATCAGGTCTATTTGTATTCAAAGGTAGAGTAGTCATACCTGACAATGAGGATATAAAAATATGTATTTTCAATGGAACACATGATTCACCCTTATCTAGCAATTTTGGGGTTTATAAAAGCTACCAGTTAATAGGAAGGAATTTCTTCTGGCCCAGAATGACTAAAGAAATCAAGACCTATATTAAGGCCTGTTTTGAATGTAATAGAAACAAGGTATATTGACATAGGAAGGATGGGTTGCTTCAACCACTACCAGTTCCCTCTAAACCTTGGGAATCAATTTTGATGGATTTCACTTCTCAATTACCTCCATCAGAAAATTTTGATAGTATACTAGTTAAAGTTGATAGATTCTCTAAAATGTCTATTTTTATTTAAACCGTTACTACTGCAACAGCAGAGAATTTAGAAAAATTATTTCTAGAACACACATTTTCTAAAAATGGATTTCCCATGATATTATTTCAGATAGAGGGTCTTTTTTTTTCTACTTTCTGGACTCAATTATTTCAAAAATTAAATATTACCAGGAGTATCTCTACTGCTTATCATCCTGAAACCAATGGGAAAACTGAAAGATTCAATCAAATCCTTAAACAATACCATCAAGTGTATGTTAATTATCAACAAGACAATTTAACCACATGGACCACAGAAAATTTGGGGGGGTATTGCTAGCAATACCCCTCATTTAAAAATGTTGGGAAGTGGTTGGAAAGCTGTTGGAAGGCTGTTGGGAGTTCATTATGAAACCAGATTTAAATTAATTGGACAAAGATTTGGTAATCAGTTAGACCTAGGTTCAACCAAACTCAATCACAGGTTTCTTGGAGCTTGGTGATTACTTTGATTTTGAGCTGAGCACAGATTGAGAAAAGCTTGAACATATCACTTAACATATCATAATATTCACTTTCCCATCTTGTGGAAAGCAAAATTTGATATTCGTTCTAAGAATATCTACATATATTTTCTTGCCAAGTTGGTAACAGAAGGTTAAACTGTAGTATCTCAATTATTACACTAGACTACATAGATATTTGATAAAACATACAATTCAAATCAATTTTAATATTATTGAGATCACCATAAGTGTCTTTCCAAAGACTTACAAAAAGTATGTTAGTATCAAGACATCGTTCTGGGTAGTAGTTTCAATTTGGATTTTGAACTGACATCTAAAGCATTTTACTATTATACAGAAACATAAATAAGTGTAATAAGAGTGAAATTATTCTATTTTGTGATTATAATGTAACAATAAAGCACATTTTTATTGTGAAAATTTTTCTTCCTCCACAAACCAAAATTTACTCTATAGGCTCAAGATTTATTTTTAAGCCATATTATTCATTTCAGTTATCATTGATTTACTTCCAATATTTATTAAAAAGATAATAATAATACATGTGAAAGAATTATGAGCTTAGCATAGCATATGCTAAAAAGTTATTTTGTCGTTTTATTCAAAACTGATTCTTCATTTTTTGCTTCAATTCATCTTTTAACAACCACTATCTTCAGATACTATTCTTACTTAATATGTCAAGTCTCAGATGTGTTGGACAGTTCTCAATAACAATCGATCAAATTTATATGAATGTAATTTCAAGATTTCAAAACTCACCGACCCCCACGATTTTACAGCAACGCCATTCGAATGTTCATATTTTTGGACTATTTGAAGAAAGAAAACCAACCCTTGTCAGTAATCTTTCTCAAGTGCAGAGTCAGCACATTGGACCACTATTGGGTGACATTGGCTCTGGATCTCACCATTTAAACCAAAGAAGTGCCTTGAATCCTATGAAGCCTTTCTATTTTCATGCTTACTTGGTTCCAGTTTTTGGTAATCAGTATCAACTTTGGGGATGCCTCTTTTCTTCAAGTACACTAATCAGTCTTGCTAAAGAAGCATTTTCTTCTGCACAAATCGATTTATGTCCAATCCTGAACTACGACTCCACTATCTTTTTTAATATCCCGCATGTAATTTTTGAAGGCTTTTTCCAAATATCTCAGAGTACTCAAGATTGGAAAGCTGATCAACTTATCCGAGGAATCAAAACAGTTCTCAAAACACATCAACTTCCAGCAATAAATTTTATGATTGACAATGAACGAATGTTAAAGGAAAAGTTGGATATCATGTGGAGGCACCAGGACAACCATTGGCTTAGAACTGGATTCGATGACTATAAAGATCAGTTTCCTAACAATCAATTAACGCCTGAAGGAAACGGGTCAATACTTGCTGATGATATGGGTTTGGGAAAGACACTTTCAACTCTTTCTCTTATAAGTGCAACTCAAGGTGAAGCAAGACAATTCCAGGTATCAGAAAATCAAGAAGGTATTAATCGGAGTTCAGCCACACTGATTATATGCCCCCTGGCAACACTATCGAATTGGATCAATGAAATAAGTGTGCACTTTGAAGATAATGCGCTTCCTTTTAAGGTTCATTATGGGAAGGATTGTCAAAATACTAATGTCAATGAGCTACAGGACACTGCTATTGTTTTAAAGACCTATGAAATAGCTAGCCCAACAATGTCAAAAAATCAAAGCCAAAAAAAGATACCGGTGACTCAAATGCTTTTTTGGTATAGAGTTGTTTTAGATGAAGCTCAGTTAGTGCCCATTTCTATATCTAAAACTTAAAACTTAATTTTTATAATCAATTTTTATAAATATTCTTTTAGTTACATTAAAAATCCTTACTCGCAGAGGGCTCAAACAATATTTGACTTGGAATCCCAACACCGACTATGCTTGACTGGAACTCCACTTCAGAACAGGCCCACTGACCTTCAAAGTCTCATATTTTTTCTTAGAATCGAAAAGTGGCAAGAAGACTGGTTATGGAAGAATTTCCTTTTTCCAGGTTTGCAAAAAGGAAAGGCTAATTCTATTAAATCAATCAATCACTTAATGAAAGTCATAAGCCTACGTAGAACAAAGGATACAATTTTGTCTCTTCCAAAAAAGATTCAAAGGGGGATATCGGTTCAATTAGCAGATCCATGGAGGTCTAAACTTGATGTGCTTCAAGAAGGATTCACTGAGCAATATGGGCCCTCCAGAAGCACTGACTTCCCTTGGGACTCATCTGAGTTTCTAAGAGAGCTGATGATTTTAAGAAAATTCTGCAACCATCCAATCTACAAAAATCTGGATGAAACTCCAACTTTTGATTTCACCTGGCAGCATTCCGCAAAGATTTGTCATCTTATAGGCCACTTAAAAAACTTTTTGTCTGGTGAAAGGGATATAAATTTTCCAAAAGCTGTTATATTCTCCAACTTTGCAGACTTTTTGCAGATGTAAGTGATTCTATAATGAATTGTTTTACAAAATTGTGTTGGCTTATTAAAAACAATTTTCTAATATTTCAAAATAGAATAAAAATGGCTTTAGATGACCACAATATTAGGTATACCAAGCTTACGGGTGAACTCAGCAGGACAAAGCGAGACAAAAATATGCATGAATTCCATTTTAATAAAAATTGCTAAGTTTTGGTTGGAACGATTCAGGCTGAAGGAGTGGGTATAGATCTCAGGTGTGCTCAAAATGTATATATAATGGTGAGCTCAATGTCTTTTATTTCATATTAAGAACAAAAATATTAAATTTTTTATATGTTCAATGTTGAAATAGGAGCCAAATTGGAATCCAGCAGCTGAGCAACAGGCTGTTGATCGGCTGTATAGAATGGGGCAGCAAAATCAAGTAAATGTTTTGAATTATTTTGTACAAGGAAGTATAGAATTCAGCATGTATAAGATTCAAAGGAAAAAAATGGAGCTAACAATGTAAGCCAAATTTCATTTCTATAAATTTTAATGATAATAGTAATCATTAAAATTATGTTTTTGTTTTCAAGGCTAAGTGTCCCAAACAGTGGAAATGAGGAGTATGAGTGTGCAAACCTATTATTAAGGGAGTTTGTCAATCACTCACATTAGAGGAAGAAAGAATTTCAAGGAGAGCAGGTAAATTTATGGGATTTTGAGGATTTAAAAGTCTGAGTTGTTGAGGATTTAGAGATGCAAGATATAAGGGAGAATAACAGTCATTCGGCAAACCCCGGGGGACATGAGAAGGATTAAGGTTAGGGGATAATGTTGAAACCAAACTGATTCTTTTGTACAAGGCCAAGTCCTTTAGCACACTTCCAGAGTAGGTTGAATTATCTCGAATATCAAATTGTTGTTGGTCAAGATATTGTGCAACTTTAGAAAAATCTTCAGACCTCCATTGCATTAAGATATGTCTTAACGATCCATCATTATCAATTTCGGTGTCTGAACAACACTTGATGTTTGTGAAAAGGTTGTGATAAGTTTCACAATGTGGAAGTTGTTTAAGAAGTTTAGTTCGGTTAACTGAATTCTAAGAATCTTTGTTATTTGAAATAAAGGTCATAAATAAAAACGGTTGAAAAAAAAGGGATTTTCATACTTTTTTTTTATTCTATATTTATGCTTTCTCACTTTGATTATTTCTTGAGAGCTATGAGAATCCTTCCCAAGTCTTAATCTATCAGCATGACCTAAAAACCAACGGTGAAGAACTCCTATTTGATTTGAGAAGCTAATTTGAGTTGAGTCAATTGGATATGCAATCAAATTATTGGTTTTTAAGGCATTGTCCCAGTGTTTAATGAGAATATTTGCCAAGACCTGGTTCCATTTGTCAAACCAATCTAGGTTCCAAGCGAAAGTTGATCCTGGGAAACCACACATGCGAAGGTGCTCAATAACAGATTCACAGAAAATTGGTGGAAACTTTTCCAAAACCGCTGAATTTGATTCTGGATGAGGTAGTTCAAAGGCAATGTTGCAATAATTCATGTTGAATGATGAAAATCTGTCTAATTGCTCTTCAGTAGGGTTTTGTTTCCATCCATTTGATTCTGGTGACATATCCAAAAGTGAACGACAAAAATTGTGTATAGATCTACAAAAGTGAGAATTGAATGGAGGCAAAGTCTCATTAAAAATTCTATTAAGTGTTCTTGTGTTTGTGGGCAGGTTTCCATGAGGAAAGTAAGAGCTACTAGGGTTCATAAATAATTAGATTAAGAAAGTGTTCAATTAAATTAACCAAAGAGGAAGGATAAATTGTTGAGCTCCAAAACTTTATGATCAAAGTTGATTTAAGGAGAAATATCACAAAAATTAAGAATAAGAAATATTTCAACTTTATGGAATTATAATATGCATAAATTATATTTTTATATGCAACATGAACTCAAAAGGAATGGTATAAAATAAAGAGAATGATTATGCGATAAAAGCAGACTCATTTAAGAAACGGATTTTTTTTTCTTTTCAAAAAATTCTTCCACAAAAATAATTTGTTAAATGTGAGGCTATGTTCATTTTTTGATTACCAAAAAATTATTTTTGGTCCAATATGATAGTAATACATATTCTATTGAGTAATTTTTTTCAACCTGAATAAATAGACTAGAGTGTCACTTCATCACATTTATGTATGAAAAGTTATACAAGGTTTCAGATTTTATGTAATTCTTTAAGGTTTACACTTTTGTAGCATCTATTATTTGAGTATTTTTGATATTTTCTTTATAGAAAATTCTACCTAGTACAGACCAATTTTCAAATTGAAAGAAATATGTTTGTGATTGTTTTTTACAAAATATTAAACTTATTTTTGGGTTTAACTTTAATTTTTGGGGTAATTTTTTAAAAATTATGTTAAAAATATGGATTACTTTTCTTATAGTCCATAACTAAGAATTTTTATCAAAATCAAATAATTATAGGGTAGTTAGATATAACTCAGAAGGCATTTGATAGAAAAATAATTAAGATGCTTGTGCGTACAACAGAATTTTTTCTATGATAGAAAATATTCTGATAAACATGCATGCATTGTTGTACAAATGCAGAGAGTATACAGAATACAAATAAAGTAGACTGCATAACTTTAAATTAATATATAATTTATCCGATTAAAAATTAAACATTTAAACTTAAATAATTTCAACACATATTCCATCATATTCTTTTGATAAAAAAATGTAGCTTATATTAGCTAGTGCCTTTCAAAAAAAGGAATACCTTCAATCGGTAACTTCAAATAGCTAACTTATTCCTACAATTATCACAATTACAATGCCTCCATTTTTTCATGTATGTCAATGTCAAGATCTTGGATGTGTCAATAGAAAGTATCAAACTTCTTCTGGGTCCTTTGAAGTTGGTATGGCTTTCAAAAGCTCTAATTCTTATGCAAAACATCAAGAGGAAAGAAATAGGAAGGCCCAGATGGTTATTTCTTCCAACAATCCACTTAACATTGGAAGTTCCAGCTCCACAGAAACAGTAAGCTGTATATCTATAGTTCAATGTAGAATTAAAGTCTTTATGATGTTTCAATGATTTATTACATAGGGGCAGTTGCTATTGGGGGCAGAAGTATCTTCAACAGTCTCTAGAAATTCAAATCTTGGGGAACGGTATAGCCAAATAATTATGTGGCAGGCAGAAAAGCTTTCTCTGATTCATCATTTGAGCAAAGAAGGTTGTACTCAATTTTTGGATGAAGAAATTAAGAAGCTCAAACTTCTAGGTGATAGTGGAATACTGGATTCTGATAGCATTGTCCACCTGGTCCCACGCTCGATAGATACAGTTTTTAGTTGATTAAAGCTCAATCAATCATTTTTCACTAAAACATGCTGTCCTAAATGCTTTGCTCTTTATGAGTATAACTCTGAATCTCAACCATCTATACTATGTTGCAATCAACCGTTTCTTTCATCATCAAAGCGCTATTTAAAAATGTTTGGAGCAGGACAAATTGCAGTTAAATGTGATGAAAGGCTGTATTTGATGGAGGAACATCAAGAACATGTAAAATACTTATCTCTTAAAACATTTCATAACCATTCTTTTATTGACTGGCTTAAGGAAAAGATCAAACTGTTCAAATTTTAGCTTCTGATTGAGAAGAAAACCCCTGTGGCAGAACATGTAGAGTGTGATTTGATGAAGGATGTTTGTGATGGTTCAATTTGGAAAAACTTTCCCATAACCACTCCAGCTCTGGATAGCAATGATGATGAATATACAATAACTTCAGGAAACTTAATGTTTACTTTATATGTCGACTGGTTTAGGCCTGGTGGCAATAGGATTGGAGGTCATCAGAAGTCTGTAGGCAATATTATGATGGTGTGTATGAACCTACCTCAAGAAGATAGATACAAAATGGAAAATCTTTTTTTGTATTCTATTATACCCGGACCAACAGAACCCACAAGTGAACAGCTTAATCACCTTCTAAAACCACTGGTTAATGATCTACAAACTCTATGGGATGGTATATTGATTGAAAAGACACATCTTTATCCACGAGGCTGGAAATTAAGAGTTGCATTGTTCTCTTTGATAGGTGACATTCCTGCAATACGAAAATTGTCTGGCTTTTCGAGTCACTCTGCAAAAATGTTCTGCTCTTTCTGTAATATCTCTAAAGATGAAATTAGTAAAAAGAATGTGGGAAATTTTTCATTACGGAATCATGAGGATCATATGTGCTGGGCAACAAAGTGGAAAAATTCTAAGTCACATTGGGAGCGTGTATCAATTGTTCAAAATCATGGGGTACGATGGAGTGAGCTGAATAACCTTGAATATTGGCGTCCAACTGAATATTGCTCAATTGATTTTATGCATTCACATATGCTTGGCAACCTAAAAGATCACAGTCTAAGCTATTTTCAAATCCAAAATGCAGCAAAAGATCTAGAAAGAAAGCTGGAAAAGGATAAAAATTGGCATGTAAGAGAAGAAGATGATGATTTCTTTTCTGATACTTCACTGCACAAACATTCGAAAAAACGTAGAAGTAGCTTAAGCACCACGAATAATGATGATGATGATACAGGACACACGAGACAGCACCAGCGGCAAAGACGTACGAGTTCAAGACAGTCATCAAGTCATCATGGACTAGATAATGAAGGATTGGGAACAAATCAATCAAGAAGCCAGAGTAGGTCATCCAGCTCCAAATTTATTCCTCCATATAGCGATGTGGCCTCAATACAGTCTCACAGCAGTGACAGTAGGAATTCATTGTATAACTTAAGGCAAAGAAGCATTAGCATATCACAGAGTGAAGGATCTCACTCATCAAATGAGACAGCTAGAGATGAAGAAAAAAAAAGGAAAGGTAAGGAGAAAGAAAATGAAGGTAGTAGTAATCCACGAATCACAGCAGCAGAGCTACAGGTTGTATGGAAGATGATTGATAAAGTAAGAAGACCTTCCTGGCTAACACAAGTTCCAAAATCAGTAGGATCTAAAAAGGCAGGATCCCTCAAGGCAGCAGAATGGCCCATGCTGTATACTCTCTACTTCCCTTTGTCACTTATACCCCTTTGGTTTGAAAAATTTAAAGAATCTGAATCTTCAGCTTCCTCAGCTGATAAACCAAGAGAATATTATCTTCTCAAGTCACTTGTAACATTATGCTCGATCACCAATTTTTTGACATTAAAAAATATACAGACTAATGAGCTTAAAGATCTAGATCAATTTCTGTTAGAGTATCGTGAGTGCCTTGAAGAGGGTTGGAAGAATATTAATGCAAAGCCAAATCTGCATATCACTCAACATTATCCTGAAATGATAAAGCGTCTTGGTCCACCATCAGGTACAGCTACTTGGTCTGGAGAGCCGGTGAATCATATATTATCTGAAATTCCAAACAATCACCATCCACGTATGTAATGTTTGTAAGCAATGATTTAAAAACTCAGCTGTGCTAATATATTAATATTTACCACAGGAGAGATACCGCTAACAATGCTCAAACATTGGTATTGGAAGTCTAGGGTATTATATCTTGGTGAAGCTGAAGATAATGATCAATGTGAGACTAAAAAAATCCATATTGATCTCGATAAACAAAACAAATGGATCCATCTAAGTATGACATTATTTACTAAATGGGTAAGGGCACGAATGGGAAAAGAAACTTCAAGACGGGCTTTGACACCATCGGAGAAAAGTGGGGATCGGGTAGTTGAAAATGTAGCAAGCATATTGATACATGGAAAGAGGTTTACTAGTTACCATCGACACATTGCTAATTCAACAATTGAATTCTACTATGGAAAAGATAGCCATTTTGGGCAAATTGATGATCTTTTCAGATCAAAGGAAGAGAATGATCAAATATATTTAATAGTAAGTCCTTTCAAAGAGCTCCGTCCAGAAGAAACATCAAAGGATCACTATGAGCTTTTCCCACAAGTGCATTGTCGGTTAGTAAGAGTAGCCAAAGCAACTCAAATTGTGATTAAGAAAGATGCAATAATTGGACATGCAGCTACTGTCGAGCACAAAAAAGGTATGTTTGGAATCAAAGACAAGGTTGTCACTGCCATTAGACTGCAGACAGTAGTGAGTGAAAAAATTAATCAAATTTATTTTCTGTTGACTAACATCTTTGTGTTAATTTGGGATTGGGGAAGTTTGTAGGATTGGTGATATTTGTAAATGGTGAAAGAAATAATTCAATGCTCGATTAAAAAATGCAATGCATCCAACTTACCTTATCATAAATCAGTGAACAATTACTTTGGTTGCTTTTATTGCGAGAGAACCCATGCTTTCAATGAGTCATTTTTATCTTAAATGTAAGAATGAAAGAAATAAAATCATGATAATGAGAAATATGATAAAATTTTTACTTAATGAATGATCTTCTTGCTCATTCATCTACTATAAATAGTTTGACCTTCCAACTTTAGCTGATAGCTATATATTATTCACTTTATTTTTCGACAAGAGAACATACACGTTTACAAGACTATATACATAGTATCTTTTTTTACTTTAGCTTTGATAGGTATAAATTTTAACAACTGATTATTTTTATTTTATTTTATTTTATTACAGTTCATTATGGATGATAATTTTGAAGGGATGTCTGTTGACCCAACCGATTCTGATTGTTTTCCGCCTCAACATACTAATACTGGAAATACTCCTCCACCACCCTCTGCTGATCCACCTCCAGATGCATCTCAATCTGTACCACCTAATCCTAACCCACCACCTAATCCCAATCCAGGCCAAGAGTCTCATTCAGAACCGAGAAATTTTAATCCCAATCATCCTTCTGCTTCTGAAAGTGCTAATCAGCAAGCTGATCAGCTAGGAAGAGATTGGGCTAGTGAAGTATTGAGGGAATTTTTCGGAGAACAATCATCATCTGCTCAGCCTAACCAAGGAGCAAGCACAAGTGGAGCAGGTAAGTCAAATTTGTAGTGTATTCTTTTATTGAAAAATAACCAATTTAATTAACTTATTTGAATTGTTAGTGAATCCCTCAATCATTATGGGTATCAGTGATTACCACAGACTCAATTCAGCAGAGTCTCATGAGCGAGAACGGGGGTTAAGGGCTGTAAGAGGCTTAGTTAGAAGGAATGATGTTCCCAGGAGCTCGGACAGTCTAAATAGAAATATTTACCACTTTCTGAAGTATTGTCTTGGGGGACCAACACAAATATCAAAATATCCTGCGAGCCCAACACCTTTGGAGATTGAAAATTGGAAAGATTGGAGCCAATTCAAACTAAAAACCATTCAAACTGTCCTAACCCAAGTCCAATCTTCTAACCGTGCCAATTCTGCAGCTGAGCGACAATTTCTGATAACCAATTCTATAGCCTTCTTGCGATCCAAAATTCGACTACCCGAATTTTTTCCAGCACCTGAGCCTCGAGGACTAAAAGGAGGAGCACCGATCCCACTTTCTGTCAAAAGAAACTTAGAGCATGAATTGCAAGAAAAAGGTTTTCGGAAATTCGCGTTTGATTGGACTTGCCGTGATTTTTCAGAATCAACTTGGAATCAAGTCATGGGAAGCATAGTATGCGACCACTGTACCAGATGGCTCACCACCTTGAATACAATCGATCAGTCAAAGCTTCAGTTCACTCAATGTGTTATCCAGAAATGGGTAGTTAATAAGGGGAAGGAGATGATAAGGTTGTTTGGGCAAGAAGAGGAAAGGGTAGCAAGAGAAAAGATTGAAAAGAGGGCAAGGGCACAAGTAAAACGTTATCGGACCAAGGTAAGTTTTTTATTTTACTTTGCTTTTTGTTATTATGAAGCTGATTTAGTTGGAATTCAGATTGCTAGTGCACGCTACAAGTTAGCAAGAGATCTCTGCAGTGATGTGCCAGGTTTTGTTGTGCTTTTTCATGATACTAGGTGCATCTCTGATATCGAGGAAGGCCCAGCACCAGCCCCAACTGCACCTATCCGACCTATTCCTGGATGGCGAAATCCTGAACTCAATGATTTGTTTAAAAAAATGGATAAGATGACAAAGGACTTAGCCCATACACCAGCTCAAAAAAAAACAGCATTAAAAACATATTCACGGTCATCAGAAAGGACAGTTGCACAAAATGGTATATTCAATGTTCCCAAATACCTCCCCAAGAATTGCTATTCAGCAACATTTTTGCAAGGATTATCTGTGAATGAACGTGAGTCACTTGGGGTTGGAGCTGATATTGATCTGGTAAAGATTCGGGAATCAATTAATAGAGCATCAACATCATCATAACTTAGGTATAACGGTGATCTTCTGTGTAATATAGCTATCTTATATTGAATTTTATGTATTCTGTTTTTTTTCAAAGCAGCTTGGTAAATGTTATAAAGTGATATTGAGAGAGAGTAACATTTTATTTAAGAAAAACAAATAATGTATGAGATATAAAAATGTATTTTCAACAAATTGATGGTCCATACCTCTTTATGTCACATTTATGTATCCATATTAATTTCAATCGAATTTAATGTTGACCAATACATAGTGAATACACGCTATGCCACTTATACTTGCCAGGCATTGCTACCATTAAATATGCCAGTATCAAAAATTAATTTCGATCGAAATTAATGAGCATGATAATCATGAATTTCTGGAGTCAACTGCTTATTTTTATGCATGGTGCCTTTCCAACATTAATTTCCATCGAAATTACTTTTGATACTGGCATATCGCATGGTTTCTATTCCTGGAAAGTGTAAGTGGCATAGTGTGTATTCATTACGTATTGGTCAACATTAATTTCAATAGAATTTAATATTGACATTTTCATATTGAACCCAAACCAGCAAACGACCCAAAAAATTCTTCATAAAACTTCTCATTAATTTCGATCAAAATTAGTGAGCACCATATACATATTGAATGGTAGTTATATCTGGTGTGTGTAAGTTGTAAAGCTTGTGTTCAATGTTTATTGGTCAACATTAATTTTGATTGAAATTAATATTAATGTGTAAATGATATTTACATGCTCAATATGCATTGTAATGTGTTTACTTAAGAATAGAGTGCCCTACTTTTCATCTTACATAAAAATGCTTGGTGGCATGTCAAATTCAATTTTTATAAAAATTAATGTTGACATGTTACCATGCATAACAGTAAGCAACTGACTGAATAAATTGATGATAATCATGAACCTTAATTTCGATCAAAATTAATGTTGCCAAGTGCAGATTGAAAAAAAGCTATGCCACTTACACTAGCCAGGCATATCTACTATTTATTATGTATTGGTCAACATTAATTTTTATAGAAATTAATATGGATATGTAAATTTTATATTTACCCTCAACATGTATAGTAAATTTCAATACTTAAAAATACTTGCCGTCCTTTACATGTCATGCAAAAAAGCATTATATCATTTCAACATTAATTTTGATCAAAATTAATGTTGGCATGCCATTATGCATTGAAACAACTAACTGACTGAAAAAGTTCATGATCAAAATGCTCATTAATTATGATCAAAATTAATGTTGACCAATACATATTGAATATAAGTAATCTCTGCTTACTCAGACCAGATATAACTACCATTCAATATGTATATGGTCAGCCTTAATTTCAATCGAAATTAATGGGAAGTTTAATGAAGAATCTTCTGGGTTTTTTTCTGGCTTGGGTTCAATATGCAAATGTCAACATTAAATTTGATCGAAATTAATGTTGACCAATACATAATGAATACACACTATGCCACTTACACTTTCCAGGCATATATACATGCAATATGCCAGTATCAAAAGTAATTTTGATCGAAATTGATGTTGGCAAGGCAACATGCATAAAAATAAGCAGTTGACTCCAGAAATTCATGATTATCATGCTCATTAATTTCGATCGAAATTAATTTTTGATACTGGCATATTTAATGGTAGCTATGCCTGGCAAGTGTAAGTGGCATAGCATGTATTCATTATGTATTAGTCAACATTAATTTCGATCGAAATTAATATGGACATGGACTATGCATAAAATTCCTATAAGTATAGGTAAGCTAAGCAGTTAGATAAACTGGTTTGATCAAGTACACCATATAAAAATTGATGTTTTAATGCCTTGGTTAATTTCGATCAAAATTAATTTTAAGCCATGCATGTTGAATTTTATCTATGTCTGTGTAGTCCATGTGAAATGGCTTGTATTCAATATGCAGGGGTCTATATTAATTTCGATCGAAATTATGAGGTTCATTGCCTCATAAATTTGATGGTTTCTGTCAGTGTTTCATGCATGGTGCCATGTGATACTTGTTGATTCCTATAAAAATTAATTTCAACACCAATATATTGAATACAAACCATGGCACTTACAGTACTTGGTCATAGCTAAAATTCAATATGCTAGTCTCAAAATTAATTTCGATAGAAATTAATCAGGATCCATGAAGTTTATCAATAGTGTATGAGTTAAGTTTCAAGTCATATGTTTCATCATTTTCTTGCACCCATTTCTAGGTTATCTCAACAATTTTTTTCAAGTTTTATTATATTAATCAAAACTGTGGTAAGTTGTGAAAAATTAGCTAATCCAAATCTCAAATTGAATATTAATATTTTAATAATTTTGAATGTTGCTTAAGGTATTTCATTGGGTGATTCATAATAATATTTTATCAACTTAGTAGTCCTATAACTTTTGAAAAGTAACAATTTTGGTATAGTTAGGGACAACAATGCAATATCTTGTGCAGACTAAGATATATTGCAAAATAAAACTATTCAATTTTTTTTCCCTTAGTTGTATCCAAGTTTATCAAAGGTTTAGTCACGGTGCCCACACCCTAGCGTGACACTCCTCCTGTCACTTAAAAAACAAATTCTTATCTTAAATTCTAATGTTACCAATTTTATATTTATAATTCATTTCTTGTTTGATGAGGCATATCAGTATATATGTGAATCTCGCATTGTCATCTGAAAGTAAATTTAACAAATATTCATAAAGGATTATCCTTTTTTTTTCATATAATATACTAATTAAGTGTATCTCCACTGTTTAGGAGTAAATTCTAATTTAAAAAATTTTGTATTTACCCGTGCAATTTGCATATGGGATATACATTTGTTATTATTTGTTTTTCACACTAAAAGTCCCCAAAGAATTACTAGTATTTTCTGTTAGCTACATCAAATTTCGCTTCAATATAAACAGATTGTGATTTAGCATGTTACTCAGTTTACCCCACTATGAATAATACATGTTAAAAAAAGCTCAAATAATATAAAATCCCCCTCTTTATGTTTTCTGTTTCTTTCATCCTCACTTTAATTTTAATCTTATTCAATTTTTTATCCTATTAAATTATCAACTTCAATTTTCTAGAATAGAGTTTCTTATAATTATTCATCATATTACATCATAATTTTTTGATATCGAATACTTTTTTTTAATATTCATTAATCAATATGTCTAGTATACAAAATCCTACACCTCCACTTTGTATGTATATCATGTTCCTCTCTCTTAATTTATATATTTCACTTATGTTCTATATCTTTTTTTTTCAAAAATTTGATTTTCCAGCACCCAAATGTGTTTCATCCCACTCTCTGATTGATACTCGCTTTGAAGCTTTTGAGCTTGCACCATGTCTGCCACATGGCATGGCACCTAACCCTCCTGTACTTAGCAATGAGAGGCAGGAAATAACAAGAGTTCAGTATCGCAATTTACTTGAATTGGCTAGAGATAAAACAGAAGAGCTTGTCAAGATCCTTAACAATAATCATTCTCCTTCATATTTATCTAACCCTTGTAATGACTTACTCCAATATGTGAAAAGCCTTGAAAAATGTATGTTCATCACCTTTTTTGTCTCCTTTTAAATTAGTAGATAAGATTATTAATATTTTTTTTTCTTCATATATATTTGTAGCTTATGAGGAGGGTATGATTCCTCCTGATGAAGTCATTGTCATTAGGGATGATGATGAGACAGATGAACCATCAGCTTCAACTCATGCTTCAACTTCTAAGGAAAATCTTGAAACACCTGTTATCCGCTCCAAGAAAAAGAGATTATCCCAAGGCTCCTCTTTTGTTCGACGTATTAAACCGGCTTCTGCTAATGAATTTTCTGATGTATCAAATAATAAATCTCAAAAAAAAAGCAAAGGTTTTGATAATGAGTAAATTCTTGTTTCATTTTTTTTATTGTTATTCTTTTATCTTTAAAATTCAATTATATATCTCTTTTATTGCTTACATATTGTAATTTTTATCTTTCTTTTGATATTTTGTACCAGAAACTCACCTGCTGTAGATTGTTTCATCCATAAACGCCCTCTCCCTGATGAAGATGATGAAAAGAGCAATGAAAATAGCGATGATCAACTGTCAGAATATGAAGCTATGCTTGTTCATCAAAAAAAGCAAAGTTTAAAATCTTCTTCAACACATGTTGATATGTTTGATAAAGATGATGATTCAAACAGCTCATCACCAAATTCCTTCATTTCTAAGAAGCAATACCCATCACCTCCTAAATTACCTACTTTGACCTCTTTGAAAGCTTCTCTACCAATGAAATCAACTCCAATCAAGATATCGAAAAAACCTATAACTTATTCACCCTCAGGTCTAAAAGAATCTGATTTGCAGGAGGAATTCTGTAAAATTCATAATTTTTATAAAGGTAGAATCAGCACGGCAAAGGTCCTCAGGTCGTGGTTGGAAATTGTTACTCTCCTTGAATTACACTCTTCTACTTCTTCCCAAGAACCCATGTCAAATATTCCAATGTTTACTTTTCATTGGGAAAAATCTTGTGGAGAAGATTGGCTTTCAAAACTTACTGAGTTATGTAAGTTACCATAATTTTTAGTCTTGACTTTTGTTCTTTTACTTATTTTTTTTTCCTTTTGTAGCAAATATTTTTTTAGAGATTGATAGCTCACAGCTATGGGTACTCGATAATATTGATTTCAAAAAAATGGAAGTTTTATGTGATCCTGATGGTTTAAATACTGAAATTCGTTCCTCAACAAAGAGAACGGATCACCCTGAATCCAATCTTATCCGAATGCTCATGAGATTAATGATCCCAAGTGACCACTGCCGTTCTTCATGGGTATCTCTTATATCATCTTCACTTTATCTGACTGCACATGAATTCAGCCAGCTTCCATCACATCAAAACATTAACTCAGATTTTCCAATTGAAGGTGGTCTTCAGCTTCTAGCTCACCTTTCAAATCTGAAGAGTCCGATTTCTGATGGCTTAGAAGTTGGTCCCACTGCACTTCAAACCCGTGATATATCAATGTCAACTCTTCTTCAAATCAGCAATATTATCATTGATATAATTATGTCAATTATCATTCTTAAATCAAAATATTGTGCTGCAACAATATCAAGTGGCAAGACTAGTGAAGCTCAACAATCAAGTGAGAAAAACGAAAATACTGAACTGACTATAATGAGAGAGAAACAAAAGGCTGCAATAAACAAAATAAATTCTGAATACTCCCACCACCGATATCAATCTTTCACATTCTATATAATTGATGGTGTCCGTGGTTTATTTCTGAGCTCTCAAGATCATAGATTGGCTTCAGCAGCTGATTGCTTGGAGGTAATATCAGAAGTTAAGTTTCTTAATTTACATGAAAAAAAAATCATTTGATCGAAGAAATAATTTGGAAAAATTTAAATAACTATATTTTAACATTAATAAAACCTTTTATAGGCAAGTGTGATCCATTTCCTTTAAAATTTGATACCCCAAGTCCTCCGGGAATTGCTAGGGCTATTTCTGCAGAATTTCTTAATCACTGGAGCTCCATTCAGCCAGTATCACCTTTTTTTGCTAAACATAGCCTTTCAATAAATTAATATTCCAACATGTAAATAGATAAAGTTCTGTCTATATGATATATCTTGTATAATTCAAGTTATTTTCCTTCAAATACGTCAAAAATGTGACCATCTTTGAAATTTATTAAGTAAACTTTGACATGATTTTCTAAATTAATTATTAAAAAAAATTATTGTAAGTCCAGCAATAACAAAGATTTTAAAATCTACTTATATGATTTCAAATACTTGTATTAAATTATTAAATATTTTATTGTTTATATAAAAATATGATAACTGCTCTAGTTTTGTTACTTTACCTTTAATATTATATAATCTATTAATTATTACAAATATTTTCGTTGATTGTAACATTTTTAATCAGAAGTAGAACAATTTAAATAATTAAATGAGTACACTCTTAAAAAAATACAATTTAATCTATTATTGATTCAAAATTCTTTCTTCAACTCTTTATTATTAACTTTTTTATTAATAAGCCTGTTTGACCTAAAATACTATACAGTTAATTTGGTAGCATTAAAAGCACATTTTTATGGCTAATATATTTCAAATTCTTTATTATAGTTTTTTTTATTTTAGAACCTTTGCTACCAAATTAATAGAAATGACATTTAAAGATTTCACAACTTATATATTTCCTCAAAAGTAAATCAAATTTTCTTATAATATTATGAAAAAAAATTATTTTATTTCACAAATAAAAAAAATAGATAATACTATAATTATCAAAACTGAAAATGTTACAGCTACTCCCAGTATTTATCATGTTTAAATTTGCATTAAGTTGTGTATATATAATATAAATTTTTAATATTTATATATCTAGATTTTTTAGATTTGTCTTAACATTAGATAAATAATACTTTGCTGATTCTATTTCTTCCTCTATTAAGTCATCTCTTTTCAAAAAAACTCTCAAAGCACTAATCAAATATTCTAACCTAAATTTTTCTTTTTTAATTTCTAAGTATTCTGAAATATCAATATCAAAAACATTAAGCTTTTCTATAGCATGAAAAAGTCTAGTGCTGATTTGAATAGAAGAAACTATCCTAGTGAAGCCAGGAATTTCATGACATCTTGAGGTGAAATGCCTTAGTTGATTGGCAGGCCATAATGTCACTGTTATTCCATTAGTTGCTTCAAAGTTGATTTTACTTTGAATTTTGGGAAACATAAGCTCTCCACCTATTTGTCGTGGTTGGGTCTTATCATACTTCATATGAATGGTGTTTTTTTCTGTATCTTTAGGAAAAAATATTCCTAAAGTATACTCACTTGCATCCTTATCGAGATGAACCTCATTAGAGAACCCATTACCATTCCCTCCAGATGTACAAGTTAAATTACTAGCAAATGGTACACCCTCTTCTTCACTAAAAACTTTTGAAAATCCAGGAATACCAAGTTTTGTGCAAAGATTAGTTGCCTCATTGTACTTTACATATGATATTTTTTTAAAAAAATATTCAAAGTACATTGCAATCCTCTTCATTCGTTTTTTATATTCATCCGTTTTTACAATATCATCAGTGTATTCATCTGCAAGGAAAAGCATTCAAAAATTCAGTATTTAAATTAAAAAAAGTGATACTTACGAATATGTAAAGATTTCTTTCTATCTAAAATAAAGCCACCACCAAACATTTTTCCAAAACCACCAGCTCTTTGATGATAACCATTATTTTTAATTTCATGTTCGCAGTAAGAAAGATCCTTAATGCATCGCACCGTAGCTTCTAACATATCTAGTTCTTTGAGCTCATGAATTTCAAAAGTCTGCACAAGAACATTAGGTATTAAGACACCTTTTGGTTTATAAATACTACATATAGGAAAAAAATTGTAATAATTATTGCAATCTGTCATATTATTTGCATAAGATCATGAATAGAAATGTGGCTTCTTCCCGTTTGTATCCATTCCAAGAGCGTTTACAAGTTTCATTCCAGTAGCAATGTCTTTCGCCCACCTATTGTTAGAGTTCTTCCCTGGCCGTTTTTTTTTTTCAAATTGTTACTCGTTGATGGTTCAATCCTAAGAAAATTCAATTTTGATTTAAAATAGAAAAAAATCAAAAATTAGAAAATAGTAACAGAATTTCAATTATCAGTCAATGATACCTTTAACTTTATCATATCTTCAATATTAGAAATACAAAAGTTAGCATATCTACATATTAATAAATTTATATACTTTTTCTTTATTTCAAATATTAAGAAAGCGTTTCAAAGGTATACTTTATTAAATTATACATATAAAGAGTATAGCTTTATCCTGTATGCATTCAGCAAGTACGAGATTTGGCTCTACACTTAATATTAATAATATAATGAAAGTATAACTCACCACGCAATATGGGGGGCGGACTTGTTAGCAAGTCCGCAACCTTGGACTCAAGTTCACCACAGATTGAACACACATTGAGCTATTGACAAAGGAACCATACAATCAGGGATAAACACCACTCAGCAGAACAGTTTTAGGTGGGTCTTCAAGTAGAGTTCAATATGAGTTCAGTATGAGTTCAGTCTGAGTTCCATCTGAGTTGTGCCTGAGTTCAGGTTGGGGACTTGCTAGCAAGTCCACCCCCTATATTGCGTAGTGACTCCAATACACTAGTAATATTAAAAAATTTACGGAATTATGATATCCACATATATAAAATGAAAAATCTTGCTCTGATCAATATAATGACTTAGAAAGTTATACTTCAATAAATTATTAATTTTTAAATTGTAGCATTGTCCTGTATGCTTTCAGCAAGTATGAGACTTTGAAACAACTTAAAAATCAATAAATTAAAGGTAAAGTACAAACAATCTAATTATTATTATGAAAAGCAAAACATTATCCTGTATGCTTTCAGCAAGTACGAGATGATGTTTTACTTTTCATATTAATAATATAATGGTTGAGAAAGTATTAAAGAAATATAGAAAAATGATAAGCAAAACATGAACTTACATGTCTATAAAATCTTCTTCCATTAGTAGCTGATTGATCAAAATTAATTATAAAGTTTATTTTATAATCACTGTTTTAAAAAATAAATGGTTAGATAAATAAATTGAACATTTTTGATAAGGAATAAAGAAAAGTAAATTGACAAACAAATAAAAAAACTTTAAGTTAACTGAAAAAGAATTATTTTATAATGAATCGAAAGGGTACAGTAAAAGATACCATAAAAATAAATTCAGAATTAGAATCATTAGATCAACTTGTCAAAAGTGTAAAAAAGTGTAACAAACCAAAATGATATGAAATGCAATAGCAAGAAAAATTTGCTTACCGGTAATCAGATAAGGTCAAGAAAATAGTACCAATAATTCAAAATGATAAAGCAAAAATATGATTGATAATTTTTGAAAAAGGTAAGTGAGAAAGAGAAAGGAAAAATAAATTGGGTGGCAAACAGATGTATATATCATGAATCTTCACTGATCACATTTTCAAAAAAATGCAGCTCTCCAAGTCATATGATAAACTTCATCTAAATTCCAAGAATGATGTTGCCAAGGCACTGTACACAGCATGATCATTTTTTCCTATGCATATACTTATTCCAGCTAGAATTTACTTGGCTGCATGTTGTACAGATGCACATTTGTGGAGCACTGAATTTCACATCTAAAAAAAATTGACGCCACATAATTCTAGCTACCATGTTTCACGTAGCTAAAAAACATACACTCATCACATTTAAATTTACATTGGGCCAAAATTAATTCATTTTTGAATTTTTTTAAAGGAAACTATAATGTGCACCACCTATCACTACGCAATATAGGGGGTGGACTTGCTAGCAAGTCCCCAATCTGAACTCAGACAGAACTCAGATGGAACTCAGACTGAACTCATAATATACTCATACTGAACTCTACTTGAAGACCCACCTAAAACTGTTCTGCTGAGTGGTGTTCATCCATGATTGTATGGTTCCTTTATCAATAGCTCAATGTGTGTTCAATCTGTGGTGAATTTGAGTCCAAGGTTGCGGACTTGCTAACAAGTCCACCCCCCATATTGTGCGGTGTATTTCTAAAATATGAACCTCTGCACCATATTAAATTGGGAGACTTTTAATTATGCAATTTTTTTGCCGTGACCTTTTTCCTGATCTTACTTGGTTCAAAATATTGAAACATGGCCAATGTTGATGAAAGAAACATTTGATTTTGTTTCTATGTGTAACAATAGAAGGCTGTTTCTTACTGGCTGAAGAGTGTTGTATATTTTATTTGAACACATTTTTATTTTTTTATGTATTTTATTTAAAAAATTTACTTTTTATTGCAGCCAGATTTATACTGGCTGCTTTTTAGAAACCTTAATTTATGACCCAAGCCTTTGAAATTGGCTTGGGTCCCTTACATTGCAATTTAGTACTTCCAGCCAGGTTTCCCCTGGCTGGAAGTGTCTCTTTCAAGCAATCGAAATCGCTAAAAGCGTCTTCGATTGCTTGCTGTAATGTTTGCCACCCTCCCAGCTAATTTACTAGGCTGGGAGGTGGCCAAAGCAGTGTGCAACGCGCGTTGCACAATCGCTACCATATTTCATGCAGCTGATATCAAGTCATCTGCATGAGATATGCGCAGCATGTGCAATGCACGCTGCATGCAGCAGAAACGCGCGTTGCATGCAGCAGCAATTCAGGCTGCATGTGCTGCATGCAACGCGCATTTCTTCTGCATGCAATGCGCATTACTTGCAGCAGCAATGCGTGTTGCATGTGCTGCATGCAGTGTATTGCACAGCCAGTTTTTTTCTGGCTGTGCAATGCACACAGAGAAACCAAAGTCCCTGCAAGGGACTTTGGTCTCTAAAATGGAAGCGACTTTCCCTACCAGGTGCAATCTGGTGGGAAAGTGAGAGAAACGTTAGACCGAAGCTGTTTGAAAGCAACTTCGGCCTTAAAAACATTAAAAATCATAAAAAAAATGAGAAATGTAGAAAAAAAAAAAAAATTAAAAATTAAAATGTGAGTATAAGAAAAAAAATAAGTTCTAGTGATACCAAAAATCCAAGCCAATTTCATTTGGCTTGGTTATTTAATAATTTTTTTTAATACATTAAATTTAAAATTCAAACACCATAAAATATATGAATTTTTTTTATATGAATATTATAAATTTAATCTACCTCTTTCTCATAATTATATTTATAATTTTGTTTTTTTAATTTTTGACATTTAAGTTTATTTTTTGGAAATACAAAATTAAATTTTCAACTAAATTTTTTAGTAAGGTAAAATAAATTATAAATTTGACATTTTGTAATTGAATAATGAAAAAAATTTTTAATTTATTTAAAAAATATTTTTGTTAGAAGAATACAAATATTTTAAGGGTAGAAATATGGTGCAAATTGTAAGTAAAAAAAATTATATTTTTTTTTGTGAGGGGTTATTTCTATTTTTAAAAATATTTTTCAAAAACATTCATTAAATACTGAATTAAATTACTTTGAAACTCAAATTTTTTGTAAAATAATTTAAAATGAAATAATAATATTGTTGTATTTGATATAAAATTTGAATTGGTAATATTAATGTCTCTTTAAGTAAATTTGAAAATCATTTAAAAAGACCATGTTGATAAGTACTTCATTTTTGATATACAATGGTTATATATATATCTTATATATATTTCTTGAGTTTTATTTTTATATACATTCAATAAAATTTGTAATATAAAATGCCATTTAATAATTAATTAATGTTCAACTTAGTTATAACAACTTCATATTTAATACCAGCCACTAGTATTTACTTTTTAATTTAAGACTCCAATATAATATGAGAGTATCCTTATTTTGTCTGTATGTAATGAACAACAATAACAGACCATAAATGAGTGGGTAATTAATTACAATAAATAGTTGAAGAATAACCTATAAGAAATGATAAGTTTATCAAAAAGAGTACATTAAAAAAGTATACTTTTGAATTTTTTTTGATATAATTTGGGTAGTTAAATGAAAATTTAAATTATCAGACATCAAAATGGATAAAATCTAAAAGTAGTGTTTATATAATAAGCCTCATATAAAAAAAGGATAAAAAATCTACTATGTAACTAAATTATTAAATATTAAGGTATTATTAAACTTATTGAAAAACTTATTTTACAGTTATAATGAAATCTAAATGTGAAAATAATGGTGGGATAATAGTAAGACTATGTGGAAACACTTTAATTTATACATACTTTCAACTATGTTCAGATAAAAAAATTGTTAAAATTGTATAATAACATCTAGTTAATAGTGATGCAATTTTATTTAGATCAAGAATAAATTTTTCTGAGGAAAAACTAATTAAATTGAGATATGGCCATCTCCTTTCAAGAGATAGAATAATAATAAAAATTTAAAAAATTATAATAAGTATTCTTAATCACCATTTTTGAAAAGTCTCTAGTAAAATTCATTATAATATATCATTCATTGATTACATTATATGGAGTTTCATCTTGAAGTAGTGATGTGCAGCTTTGAACTTATGTTATGAAAAACAAAAAAGTTAAAAAATATATAGTTATACTAATGAAAAAGCCAAAAATAAAAATACTATTATAAATTAAAAAAATAAAACTACATAAATTTTATTCTGCTCTAATGATGGAAGGGTACTATGTATGAATTTCCACATGTTAAATCTAAACCTGCTTTAAGGCTAGTTTACAGGTAGAGCTATTAAGTTTCCTTAAATTCTAAAAATAACTTATGCATTTTACTAATTATTTTTTTCTTGTTTTCTTTCCAAAGTTTTTAGAGTTGCTTAATTAATACTGTTATCTTGATTGTAAGATATATAATTTTTTTTGAATACATGATTTATTGTTTCAAAAATTATATTATAAATTTAAATCATTTATTTCATTTTCTAAAGCTTCATTGTCAAAGACACAACTCCATTTTCTATTACTTAACAAATATATAAAATGTGATAGTAAAATTTGAGGAATTTTCTTTTTGAGAGGGTCAAACTATATTGTGAAGATTTTTATCTAGAAATTCTTGTACTCTAAAACCAAATAATTTTCTCCCTTAAGTAAGCCATTTCAAAAATATGAGAATATAAACAAGAATATTAACTTATGTTATTTTTATTTTCTTTACTGAAAGTTTTAGTTCAATCCCTTTTTTTATATGACATTAGTATAAAAACATGGTTAAATGCTACTATATAATTAATTTTTATTATATATATATATATATATATATATATATATATATATGAAATATTTAGAAGGTCATCCTTTTTTATTTACTTGAATAAATGGCTCAATTATAATACCCAACACTTATTAATGTTTCCCAAACTCAATAACAAATTTCTCATATGAAATATTAGCTTCTAATATAAGAAGTTTATCTATAGATGATATTCAACATGTGATTTTACTTTTTAGATTCAGCTAAAATTAAACAAAAGGAGAAATCATGCATATGTGTATAAATGGTAACCATATGTTACTTAGAGGATTGTGAAATTCACTCATCAGAATGGTTTAAGTATTAAATTAAATTGAGGTCATTATTTTCTAGTATTTGAAACTAATTAGGAAATTATTCTAAAAATATATTTTAATGTGTATCATGTTTAAAAAGTTGGAAATATGATTTTTGAAAATTGTGAGTTTCTTATGAGATACCAAGCTTTAGTTTACATTGTTTCAAGTAGAATAGAATTTTAGTATTAGAAATTGAAAGCAATGTACCATTATCAGATTTTAACTGTGTTCTACTTATAGAATGATTACATAACATTAAACATTATTTAAATCAAAAAGGTTTAAAAGATATTTAGAATTTTACCAAATTTCACCATTTATTAATCTTTGATTTGAAAACAAACTATGATGTACACTCACTAGAAATAAGCAATCCCAATTTTAACATAATTTATCAATCCAAAAATAATGAGTCAATTAACATGAAAATATATATTATTTCAAAACCAATTCTCTAGATTTAAAATATGATGCTTTAATGAAAAATTATTACAGAACTTTAATGCAATGTAGTCTCTTAAAAAATTCAAAAATAGAATATCAAAACAAGTAATTTCTGCAAAAAAAACTACTAACTATTGTAGGTAAAGCATAAAAATAAGTCATATTTTTTAAAAAAATGATCTAACAATATTTATTTTTGTTAAAAAAATCATAACATTGTTAAGTTTGCTTGTTATAATAATGTTAAAATCCACTAAACATTATCTAAAGGTGGTAAAATATGTTAAAAATAAGTTGAATTTCATGAGATAAAAATCAACAATTTTGTATCATTTCCTGTTGTGCTATGACTTTATTCCACCCTTTTTATCTGATTCTTCCAGTATTACTTTGCTATGATCACTAGTTTTCAAGTTAAAATTTACAAATGTTCATTATACTTGATAATATGAAAAATAACTCAGACTTTTATAACTACAAAATAAGATTTTGTAACTCCTTCTTTCAATCAATATTTGAAGAAATTTTTAGTTTATTTGAGTAATGATTTTAAGAATAACAAAAAATTTGAAATTCACAAGGAATTATTTCCAGAGACTATAATTATTTACTTGTGTAATGCATGAGCTACTTATCAATGATGTAAAACATCAGAAAAGTAAGTTATAGTTATAAATCTACAGATTATACTGTTTCTGGTATATATATCTTCAATAAATCTTTTAAACTTATCTTAGCCTACATACCACACAATAGAAAATCATTATATTAAAAAAGGAACAAATTCTATGATAATATCATAAAGAATGATAACCATGGATTAATATTCCATAAAAATGGTTAATAATATTTTAAGAGAACCTAAATCAGTATTCTTTCATCAAAATATATCCTTTTTGTCTTTGTAATTTATTCCAAACAAATTTTTTGAAAGTTGAATCTATATATCTAATGCCAAAACCACTATTAAGTTCCCTCTTAGACTTTTTAAGAAATTATATATATATATATATGTATATATATATAGTATTTATCAAAAATTGAAATAAAGAATAAAAACATAATTTTATTTACCTTTAATTATTTAAATATAGAGTATTTTCAGAATGCATTGTGGTTACTTGTGAAGGTTAGAAGATTTGAAGTTGGATTTATGAGTTTTTAGAAGGGCAAATATTGTAAAATTCTTTCATAAATATTTATTTCATAGCTTCAAATGTTGAAATCTACAAACTAATGGGATTTAAAATTATATTGAGATTTAAAATCTGTTTTCTACTCAAGTAAAATAAAATAAAATGATGATATCAAAATTGAAATTAAGTTTAAACTTTTGATATGCTCTATCTTCAATTTTATTGATAGTGCATCAAAAATTTAATAAATTTTTTTTCCTTCATCACTTTTTACATAAAAGATAGTTTTATAATTTTATGAATTAAAGATTTCTTATATAAATTTAACATCTATGTCAACTGTTTATGACTATTAATCTATATAATAAATTTTTTAGAAGAAAAAATAACATCAGTATATACTGACTTTGAAATTATTCAATTTAAAATAGTTTACAGGTAGATAATGAAGGGTGATTTCATTTTCGAATATGAATTATAGAAGTCTTATATTGTCAATTTTAATTCTTTTTGAGCTCAAATGTATCCACCGCAACTTATGTAAGAATAAAAATTATTTTTATTGAAATTTACATGAGAAAGTATGCCTATTATTCAAAATCAAACTTGCTCTAATGGTGTTTTTCAATCATTATTTCCATTCATAACAATAAAAAACATTTCAATTTGCTGATGTTTTAGTTTTTGATATCCCCAAGTTTATATCTCAGGTGTACTATTCACAAAATTATTAAAAATATAATTTTCGAAATACATGATAAACTTGAAAGTGAGGGGGCATTAAATTTTTAAAAATGAATTCTAAATTCAGGATGGATAGTATTTTTTCTATTTTCACAAATGAACAATTTTTTGTTTCAATTAATCCAGAAAGAAAATTTTGTTGCAAGCATATTATATTATATTTATTATGATTTTAAATACTATATTTTCAAGATTTGTGTTTAATATTTCCTGTGAAAGTTAATGTTAATGTGAATTTAAAGTAAGCTTGAAGAAATTTAATCAATAGGCATATTGGATATTTAAAATAATATTTTGCTCCAATCTTGAATCATCCTGGGCTAAAAAATATCCCAAATAAGGTTTTTGTGGGTCAATTTGGATTTAAGTAGGATTAAGTGAGGTTTAATAAAGGACAGATAAAAGGCTAAATTCATTACTAGTGACTTTTTTCTCAAAATAGTTATAAAATATGTATCATTCTGGAATCAAGCTTCAATAAAGTTGAATTGAAACAGAGATAATTTCTAGCAGCACAACACCATATTTACAAAGGTGTGAAATACCTCAAATATTACTCATAATATAGGAAGGCAAGGAATCTACAAAATCCACATTTCAAACGAGGATTTATATTTTGAATTTGAAATTGAGAAATGGAATATTATTTTCCAATTTAAATATCTATTAGTCATTTTACCAAAAGTTTTCAGTAATCAGATTGAATTTTGATGGTATTTTGTTGTAGATTAATCATTTTGATGAGACATTTACTCAAAATTACTGGTTTCGTTTCTAATATTCCATGTGAAATTCATTACGAATCTTTTTGAAAGTGAATAGTTGACATATTGGATATGCAAAAGCTTATGTTAGATCAAAGTGAGATCAAAGGGAGTTTAACTGATGATCAAATTAGGATTTTACAAGATCAAATGGTGATCAATGTAGGTTCATCTTGAGCTCAATTTGTGACAAATCTCTGACTAAATGTAAGGCCAAACAATTTCCTACATGGTGATGATGTGTGCATAATTCAAGCATAGATTTGTGGCTCAACGGAGTTCAAGCAAGGGGTATTGCTAGCAATACCCCCCCCCATTTTTTCTGTGGTGATGGTTACCATTGGCCAAATTTGTGTATAATAACTCAACAAATTCTTCAAAAAAACAATCTCCCTTCAAAACTATCTATTGATGACATCTTCAATTCAATCTTATTCATGTAGGAATAAATTATCCTGCTGAAAATTATCTTTGAACAAATTCACAACTTCAAGGTGATCTTCAATCTAACCTGGAAGCTGCAAATCAAATGTATAAGTAACAAGCCAACAAACATCAAGAAACTGCTCCACTCTTTAAACAAGGTGACAAAGTATGGCTCAACACAAAAAATATTTGAACAAATTGACCATCTAGGAAACTATCTGAGAAATGCTTGGGTCCATTTGAAATTGACACTTAAATCTGAAAAAAGCATTTTGACTCAAGCTACCTGCAAAGTGGCAATCAATTCATCCTGTTTTTCAAATATCTCTCTTGGAACTGGCTTGAAAAATTACCAGGCAAGTGCCATCCTCCTCTGGAACCAGTAAAAGTAAAATAACATCTAGAGTGGGAAGTAAGCCAGATTCTTGATTCAAGAAGGTGCAAAGGGAAGCTTCAATACCTTGTGGAATGGGAAGGCTACCTTGATGATACTAATAAAAAATCCTGGGATCCAGCCATTAACATTTCTAATACTCCTGAACTTATCAAATCTTTTCATTTAAAATATACTTCAAAACCTAAAACTTAAATTCTTTTGTTATTTTCTTTATTCCTCTGTTTTTTTCTTTTTATTTTTCTTTACTTAAAAAATAAAAATCCTAAATCTTTAACATATCTTTCAAACTTAAACTTAAAACTTCATAATCATGTAAATCTTAAATTTTTCTATCTATTTTTTTCAATTTTTAGTTTTAGTATACTTCTTTAAAATAAATTTACATCTAAAATAAAATAAAATAAATAAAATAAAATAAAATAAAATAAAATAAATAGAATATTCTCAATTATCTCCATCAGATAATTTTGTTGGTATACTAGTTATAGTTGATAGATTTTCTAAAGTGTCTATTTTTATAAAAATTGTTAAAACTGCAACAGCAGAGGATTTAGAAAAATTATTTCTAGAATAAGTTGTGGTCTTCCAACATTGGCAGGGGCCTTTGTTGGTCTGTTTGGCGCTGTTTTGGTATGTCTTAATTGACATTGGTTAGATAATTGGGTGTTTTCTATTTTAATTCAGTAAATATTGGTACTATGGGTATGTTGGTACTACCATTAGATAGCCCTGGTTGCTCTCTATATTTTATGTCTCATTGAAATTTTTCATATTCTAAGTTTGAAGGGGTCATTGGCTCATTTTTCATTTCTAAAAGACAGCTGTTTAATTTTGGTTTTTGTGTTTTATGGGATAACCTTAAGTATTAGGGTTAAGTGCCTAGTACCATTAAGTAGAACTAATTTGGCTCTATATTTTATGTCTCAACGTTGTCATAGCTTAATTTTGTGTATTAAGGGTTTTAGTAGTCATGGTGGATTTTTCTAAGTATTTTGGGCTTTATTGGTGGTTTTTGGTTGTTTTCTAGCTTCAGAGAGGTATGGCTACTTCAAGATGGGAGGGCTGCCCGCCTCGGCTATAGAAGGCTTTTATTCAATTTGGCTGCCAAAAGCGCCAAAGTAGTTGCTGTGCATGGATTTCTTAAAGGATGGCCTGTGTGTACATACTGAATAAGACAGGTGAGGGCAACTCTAATTATCATACAACCATCTGGAGGTGATATCATTTTTTATCACTCAGTTTTCACTGTTTTTTGGCCACAATTGGCTGTGTTTGTTGCAAGGTTAGTTCTTCATTCAACTCAACTTTGGCAACTGATTTCTCTGGTGTATCTTTGCAACCTTCATCAAGTATTATTGCTGTTTTCTGTGCAAAAAGTGCAAAGTGTTTTGTTTTTCTGGTGTGAATATTTATGCATTTCAGTTTTCTGGTTCTTTGGTTCTCAGTTTTCTGCTATCGGCTACTGTCTTGACTTGTAAAGAAGTCAAGAAGTGTTTTGGAAAGGGAATAGTAACAGTCTCTAATTTGCTGTAGCAAATAAATTTCACCTGGTATTTCTCAAAGGGACAGGGGTTTTACTCTCTAGGTTTACTCCAACTCCCTTGGTCAAGGCCTATAGCTAGTACTATAACATTGTCTACAATTTTTTTTCTAAACATGGATTACCCAATAATATTATTTCAGATAGAGGGTCATTTTTTTTTCTACTTTCTGGAATCAATTATGTTGACAATAAAATATTGCAATGAATCTTTCTACTTCTTATCATCCTGAAACTGATGGGCAAACCAAAAGAGTCAACCAAATCCTTGTACAATATCTTCAAATGTATGTTAATTATCAACAAGAAAATTGGACCACATGGTTGGCATTGGCCAAAGTTTCTAATAAAAACTTGACACATTCTTTGACAAAATAATCTCCCTTCAAAACTATTTATAGATAAAATCCTTGATTCAATTTGATTCATGTAAGAATAAATCATCCTGCTGAACATTATCTTTGAACAATTTCACGACTTCAAGGAGAACTTCAATCTAACCTGAAAGCAGAAGATTTAAGGTATAAGGAACAAGCCAATAAACATCAACAATATGTCAGACTCTTTAAACCAGGTGACAAAGAATGGCTTGACACAAAAAATATTTGAACAAAACAACCATCTAGGAAACTATCTAAGAAACGCTTGGGTCCATTTGAAATTGACACTGAAATCTCAAAAAAAGCATTTTGACTCAAGCTACCTCCAAAGTGGCAATCAATTCATCCTGTTTTCACTTATTTCTCTTGGAAATGGCTCAAGAAATATACCCAGGAAGGAACCATCCTCCTCTGGAACCGGTAAAAGTAGAAGATCATCTAGAGTGGGAAGTAAATTGGATTCTTGATTCAAGAAGGCGAAAAGAAAAACTTCAATATCTTGTGGAATGTGAAGGCTACCTCAACAACATTAATAAAAAATCCTGGGAACCAGCCATTAATTTTTCTAATGCTCCTGAGATATTAAAATCTTTTCATTTAAAATATCTTTCAAAACCTAAACCTTAAAATTCATTCATTTTCCCTTCTTTCTCTGTTTCTTTTATTTTATTTTTCTACTCTTCTTCCTTTTCTTTTCTGAAATTGAAAAATCTTAAATCCTTAACATATCTTTCAAATTTAAACTTAAAACTTCATAATTATTTGAATCTTAAATTCTCTTATCTATTTCTTTCAATTTCTAATTTCTATAAATTTCGTTAAACTAAATTTAAAACTTTTAATCAAAATAAAATAAAAATTTAATAAAAATATGATGAAATAAAATAAAATAAAAATAAAAACAATAGAAAAATAACAAAAATAAAATTACAAACTAATTAAAACATATATTAAAATAAATTCATTTTTTTTTCTTTTTCCTGAAAATCATTTTCATATTATGTTATCATATTCTTTTCCTAAAATTCTTTTTCTTTCTTTGTTCTTTCATCATTCAAATTCAAATTCTTTTAATTTATTTTCTGTTTCCCCAAACTCATACCATCAAAAAAACTTTCTTCAACAATCAATCTCGAATCAACTTTCTTTGAAAATTCAAAAAAATTTCCTTTTCTCAAAATTTTCTTTCTTAAACACAAATTTTTTCTTTCTTCTCTTCTGCTTACATAATAATTCTAAAAATAAATACAAATAACAAAATAAAACTATATAAAAAATAAAATTTTTCTCTTTTATTTCTACTCTAATTTTTTCTCTTTTTTCTAAACTATTTTTTCTTCTAATTTTCTTCAAATTAACTCCTTTGTCTTTCCATTAATAGCCAAATTCCTTTTTGACTCTTCTAAAACACTTCACCACCTTCAGAAAATACCACCTCCCCAATATCCAGCAATTCTTTAGCTATATCATATGAGGCCAAATCCACAATTTTTTTGACATCTTCACATAAAACCTTGAAAAAGAAAATTTGACAAGTTTGGGGGGGTTTCTTGGACTATAATTGATCAAAGACTTTGACCAATAAGTTGGTTTCCTCAGTGTTTGACAGACCATTTGCTAGTGGCTGTGTGACCTCAGCAGGAACCTCAGGGACTGTTCCACTGTTCAACACTATGGGAATCTCATCTGTTGTGGTCTTCCAACATTGGCAAAGGCCTTTTTTAGTCTGTTTGGCACTGTTTGTGTATGTGTTAATTAAAATTGGTCAAAGAATTTGGTGTTATGTTGCTTTAATTCAGTGAATTTCAAATTTTTTGTTATTCTCAAAATCATTACTCAAATAAACTCAAAATTTCTTCAAGCATTTATTGAAAGAAGGAGTTTCAAAATCTTATTTTGTAGTTATAAAAGTTTGAGTTATTTTTCATATTATCAAATAAAATGAACATTTGTAAATTTTAACTTCAAAACAAGTGATCATAGCAAAGTAATACTGGAACAATCAGATAAAAAGGGTGGAATAAAGTCATAGCGCAAGAGGAAACAATAAAAAATTGTTGATTGTTGGCTCACAAAATTAAACATATTTTTGACATATTTTGCCACCTTTAGATAATTTTTAGTGGATTTTAACATTATTATAACAAACAAGCTTAACAATGTTTTTGATTTTTCTAACAAAAACAAATATTTTTAGATCATTTTTTTTTAAAAATATGACTTATTTTTATGCTTTATCTACAATAGTTTGTAGTTTTTTTTTCAAAAAATCACTTGTTTTGATATTCTATTTTTGAATTTTTTAAGAGAGTTCATTGCATTAAAGTTTTGTATCAATTTTACATTAAAACATCATATTTTAAATGTAGAGATTTGGTTTTGAAATAATATATATTTTTATGTTAATTGACTCATTATTTTTGGATTGATAAATTATGTTAAAATTTCAATTGCTTATTTCTAGTGAGTGTACATCATAGTTGGTTTTCAAATCAAAGATTAATAAATGTTGAAATTTTGTAAAATTCTAAATATCTTTTCAAACTTTTTGATTTAAATAATTTTTAATGTTATGTAATCATTCTAAAAGTAGAAGACAATTAAAATCAGATAATGGTACATTTCTTTCAAATTCTAATACTAAAATTCTATTCTACTTGAAACAATGTAAACTAAAGCTTGGTATCACATATAAGAAACTCACAATTTTGAAAAACCATATTTCCAACTTTTTAAGCATGATACACATTAAAATATATTTTTAGAATAATTTCCTAATTAGTTTCAAATACAAAAAAACAATGACCTCAATTTATTTTAATACTTAAACCATTCTGATAAGTGAATTTCACAATCCTCTAAGTAACATATGGTTACCATTCATACACATATGCATGACTGCTCCTTTTGTTTAATTTTAGCTGATTCTAAAAAGAAAATCTCATGTTGAATATCAGCTATAGATAAACTGCTTATATTAGAAGCTAATATTTCATATGAGAAATTTTTTATTGAGTTTTGGAAACATTAATAAGTGTCGGGAATTATAATTGAGCCATTTATTCCAGTAAATAAAAAAGGATGACCTTCTAAATATTTCATATATATATATATATATATATAATAAAAATTAATTACATAGTAGCATTTAACCATGGCTTTATACTAATGTCATATAAAAAAAGGGATTGAACTAAAAATTTTAGTACAGAAAATAAATAAAGGTAAGTTTATATTCTTGTTTATATTTTCATATTTTTGAAAAGGCTTAATTAAGGTAGAAAACTATTTGGTTTTAGAGTACAAGAATTTCTAGATAAAAATCTTGAAAATATAGTTTGACCCTTTAAAAAAAATTCTAAAAATCTTGCTATCATACTTTATATATTTTTAAAGTAATAGAAAATGGAGTAGTATCTTTGTAAATGAAGCTTTAGAGAACTAAATAAATGATTTAACTTTATAATATAATTTTTGAAACAATAAATCATGTATTCAAAAAATAAAATTCTTATAATCAAGATAGCAGTATTAATTAAGCAACTCTAACAACTTTGGAAAGAAAACAAGAAAAAAATAATTAATAAAATGCATAAGTTATCTTTAGAATTGAAGGAAAATTTTAGATCTGCATGTAAACTAGCCTTAAAGTAGGTTTATATTTAACATGTGGAAATTCATACATAGTACCCTTCCATCATGAGAGCAGAATAAAAATTATGTAGTTTTATTTTATTAATTTATAATAGTTTTTAATTTTAGGCTTTTTCATTACTATAACTATATATTTTTTAACTTTTTTGTTTTTCAGAACATAAGTTCAAAGCTGCCCATCACTACTTCAAGTTGAAGCTCCATATGATGTAATAAATGAATGATATATTATAATGAATTTTTCTAGAGACTTTTCAAAAATGGTGATTAATAATACTTATTATAATTTTTTTAAATTTTTATTATTATTCTATCTCTTGAAAGGAGATAGCCATATCTCAATTTAATTAGTTTTTTCTCAGAAAAAATTTATTCTTGATCTAAATAAAATTGCATCACTATAAACTAGATGTTATTATAAAATCTTACCAATTTTTTTATCTGAACATAGCTGAAAGAATGTATAAATTAAAGTGTTTCAACATAGTCTTACTATTATTTCACCATTAATTTCACATTTAAATTTCATTATAATTGAAAAAGAAGTTTTTCAATAATATTAATAATACCTTAATATTTAATAATTTAGTTACTTAGTTGATTTTTTTTCCTTTTTTTTATATGAGGCTTATTATATAACAACCACTTTTAGATTTTTTCCATTTTGAAGTCTGATAATTTAAATTTTCATTTAACTACCCAAATTATATCAAAAAAAATTCAAAAGTATATATTTTTAATGTACTCTTTTTGATATACTTATCATTTCTTATAGGTTATTCTTCAACTATTTATTGTTATTAATTACTCACTAATTTATGGTCTGTTATTGTTGTTAATTACATCCAGACAGAATAAGGATACTCTCATATTATATTTGAGCTTTAAATTTAAAACTAAATACTAGTGACTGGAATTAAATATGAAGTTGTTATAACTAAGTTGACAAATAATGAAAGATTAAATGGCATTGTATATTACAAATTTTATTGAGTGTATATAAAAATAATGCTCAAGAAGTATATATAAGATATACATATAACCATTGAATATCAAAAATGAATTATTTATCAACATCGTCTTTTTTAAAGATTTTCAAATTTACTTAAAGAGACATTAATATTACCACTTCAAATTTCATATCAAATATAACAATATTATTTTTTTAATTTTAATTATTTTACCAAAAATTTGAGTTACAATGTAATTTAATTCAGTATTTAATGAATTTTTTTGAAAAATATTTACAAAAATAGTAATAACCCCTCAAAAAAAATATATAATTTTTTTTACTTAAAATTTGCACAGTATTTCTAGTTTTAAAATATTGGTATTCCTCTAAAAAAATATTTTTCAAATAAATTTAATTCATTTTTCATTATTCAATTACAAAATGTCAAATTTATAATTTATTTTACCTTACTAAAAAATTTAGCTGAAAATTTAATTTTGGATTTCCAAAAAATTAACTTAAAAGTAAAAAATTAAAAAACAAAATTATAAATATAATTATGAGAAAGGGGTAAATTAAATTTATGATATCGATATTAAAAAGTTTCATATATTTTATGGTGTTTGAATTTCACATTTAATGTATTACAAAAATTATTATTAAATAACCAAGCTAAGTGAAATTGGCTTGGGTTTTTGGTATCACTAGCACTTATTTTTTCTCTTATACTCATGTTTTAATTTTTTTTTTGGTTTTTTTCTACCTTTCTCGTTTTTTTTATGATTTTTAATGTTTTTATGACCAAAGTTGCTTTCAAACAACTTCGTTCTAACTTGTCTCTCACTTCCCCACCAGATTTCACCTGGTGGGGAAAATCGCTTTCATTTTAGAAACCAAAGTCCCTTGCAGGGACTTTGGTTTCTCTGTGTGCATTGCACAGACAGTTTTTTTCTGGCTGTGCAATGCACTGCATGTGCTGCATGCAGTGTGCATTGCATGTGCTGCCCATATCTCATGCAGCTGATTTCAAGTCAGTTGCATGAAATATGGAAGCAAGTGTGCAATGGGCATTGCTTGCTGCAGTAATGCACGTTGCATACAGATTTGGCAACCTCCCAGCCTAGTAAATTGGCTGGGAGGGTGGAAAATGTAAAAGTGAGCAAGAAAAGTTGCTTTTAGCAACTTTTGTTTCCTGAAAGCAGCACTTCCAGCCTGGGGAAAGCTGGCTGGAAGTACTAAATTTTAATGTAAGGGACCCAAGCCAATTTCAAAGGCTTGGGTCATAAATTAAGGTTTCCAAAAAGCAGCCAGTAGTAATCTGGCTGAAATAAAAAGTAAATTTTTTAATTAAAATACATAAATAAATAAAAATGTGTTCAAATAAGATATACAATGCTCTTCAGCTGGTTAGAAATGGCCTTCCATTGTTACACATCAAAAAAAAATCAAATTTTGCTTTCAGCAACATTGGCCATGTTTTGATATTTTGAGCCAAGTAAGATCAGGAAAAAGGTCAAGGAAAAAAAATCGCACAATTAAAAATCTACCAATTTAATAGGGGGTGTCAGTTCTGGAAAATCTGCACTTAACTTAAGTGCGGATTTCAAACCAAATCAGCACTTACAAATCAGCACTTAAATTTTGCAAAAAAGTCACTTATTTCAAAAATGGGTTTCAGTTATGACCTCAAATCAGCACTTTTTTCCCGTTTTTTTTCACAACAACATGTTGACCACAAAACATACCTTCCTTTTTTTACACCATCCCTGTCACATGTGACACACTGACCTTCCTTGCTACCTACCCATCAATCCTCGGCACACACCCCTTTCTAAAATTTTCAACATTTTATTACAGTTCACAATTTAGATAAATAGATATGTGTTTGTATATAACTATAGTTGAGTGTTGATTATTTGCTTGATTATTTATTTACTTTTAATTTAGACCAGAGTGTTTTGTTATTTACGTGATATAAGTATTTGTCTGTTAGACCAGCTACAACGACTTTGCCCCCTTTTAATTTTCTCATTACTTTGTATATTCTTCCACCTTTTAATTTTTTAATTTGATTTTATTTTATTGGTTCATTAATCATCATAAAATCAGTTCAAGGTATATATAAGATATATATGGTAAATAGCAGGGTTTGGTGGATTTAAAAGTGCAAGGGAATAGATGACAGTCAAACAACTCTTGAAGCCAAGGACAAGATTTTACTCCAACCCTTTATAATAGAGATGAAGAAGAGAAAGAGAAGCAAGTTAATGATGAAGATGATAATAGATTACCATACATAAACAATCCAAGACCAATGACAGAGATTAACCTTTTCTCTTAATTCACTAGCAACCACACTGTTAATTTTAGTGCGCAAGAGTTCGTTTTTCTGGTTAATCAAGACAGCAGCATTGTCATCAAAACTAATGGTGCGACCATCAGGGCCAGAGAACTCTTTCTTGGTACAAATGACAACAGCTCTACAAATATCACCACAGAGGACTTTATTGGAGGCAGAGATATGTGAGAAAGAAGAGGGAGAGTGGGTGTGAGGGATGGGTCTTGCCCGCTTGATGACACAGACAATTTGGTCGCCTTTTGAGAGATGGAGAGAGATGATGGATACACGTCAGAATGAAGGACAAGAAGCAGCAAAACCTTCTCCACCCAGCGACTGACCGAAAGAGGAAAGACCAGGGCATCCCTTGAGCTTGATGAAGTTGATGCACTCAGCCACCAGCCCACCAGAATTTTCAATGATGAGCATCTTCGCTTTGAGGACGAGCATGATGAGAGGAGAGGGAGGAAGGTAGAGATGATGAGAGTGACGAGTATCAGTGAAATGAGATTTTATTGTGAAATCAGAACTTTTGGTTAAGAAAGTGCGGATTTGAGTGAAATAAGTTAATTATTTCATTTTGAAATCCGCCAGTATTGGGGCTAGTGTGTTTTGGAAATCCGCACTTATTTAAGTGCAGATTTGCCAGAACTGACACCCCCTAATATGGTGGGGAGGTTCATATTTTAGAAATAGGTGATGCACATTATAGTTACCTTTAAAAAAATTCAAAAATGAAATAATTTTGACGCAATGTAAATTTAAATGTGATGAGTGTATGTTTTTTAGCTACATGAAACACAGTAGCTAGAATTATGTGGCATCAATTTTTTTATGATTTGAAATTCAGCATTCCACAAACCTTCATCTTTACAACATGCAGCCAAGTAAATTCTAGCTGGAATTAGTATATGCATAGGAAAAAATGATCTTGCTGTGCACAGTGCCTTGGCAACATTATTCTTGGAATTTAGATGAATTTTATCATATGACTGGGAGAGCTGCATTTTTTGAAAAAGAGATCAGTGAAAATTTATGATATCCACATCTGTTTGCCACCAAATTTATTGCTCCTTTCTCTGTCTCACTTAACTTTTTCAAAATTTATCAATCATATTTTTGCTTTAACATTTTGAACTATAGGTACTATTTTCTTGACCTTATTGGATTACCAGTAAGCAAATTTTTCTTGCTATTGTATTTTATATCATTTTGGTTTGTTACACTTTTTTACACTTTTGACAAGTCAATCTAATGATTCTAATTCAGAATTTATTTTTAAGGTATCTTTTACTGTACGCTTTCAAATAATTATCAAAAAATTCTTTTTCAGTTAACTTAAAGTTTTTTTATTTGTTTGTCAAATTACTTTTCTTTATTGCTTATCAGAAATGTTCAATTTTTTTATCTAACTATTTATTTTTTAAAACAGTGATAATAAAGTAAACTTTAAAATTAATTTTGATCAATCAGCTACAAATGAAAGAAGATTTTACAGACATTTAAGTTGATTTTTTGCTTATCATTTTTCTATATTTCTTCAATGCTATCTCAACCATTATATTATTAATATGAAAAGTAAAACATCATCTCGTACTTGCTGAAAGCATACAGGATAATGTATTACTTTTCATAATAATAATTAGATTAATTGACTTTACCTTTAATTTATTGATTTATAAGTTGTTTCAAAGTCTTGTACTTGCTGAAGGCATACAGGACAATGCTACAATTTAAAAATTAATAATTTATTGAAGTATAATTTTCTAAGTCAATATATTGTTCAGAGCAAGATTTTTCATTTTATATATGTGGATATTATAATTCTTTAAATTTTTTAATATTACTAGTGTATTGGAGTTATACTTTCATTATATTATTAATATTAAGTGTAGAGACACATCTTGTACTTGCTGAATGCATACAGGATAAATCTATACTCTTTATATGTATAATTTAATAAAGTATACCTTTGAAACACTTTCTAAATATTTGAAATAAAGAAAAAATATATAAATTTACTAATATGTAGATATGCTAATTTTATATTTCTAATAATGAAGATATGATAAAGTTAAAGTTATCATTGACTGATAATTGAAATTCTGTTACTATTTTCTAATTTTTATTTTTTTTCTATTTTAAATAAAAATTGAATTCTCTTAGGATCAAACCATCAATGAGTAACAATTTGAAAAAAATACGGCCAGGGAAGAACTCTTACAATAAGTGGACAAAAGACATTGCTACCGGAATGAAAATTGTAAACATTCTTGGAATGGATACAAATGGGAAGAAGCCACATTTCTATGCATTATCTAATGTAAATAATATGAAAGATTGCAATAATTATTACAATTCTTTTCTGGTTGTAGTATTTTTAAACCATAAGGTGACTTAATACCTAACTTTCATGTGCAGACTTTTGAAATTCATGAACTCAAAGAACTAGATATGTTAGAAGCTACAGTGAAATTCATTAAGGATCTTTCTTACTGTGAACATTAAATTAAAAATAATGGTTATCATCAAGGAGCTGGTGGTTTTGGAAAAATGTTTGGTGGTGGCTTTATTTTAGATAGGAAGAATTTTTTATATATTCATAAGTATCACTTTTTTTAATTTAAATACTGAATTTTTGAATGCTTTTACTTGCAGATGAATACACAGATGATTTTTTACACACGGATGAATATAAAAAACAAATGAAGAGGATTGGAATGTACTTTGAATATTTTTTTTAAAAAAAATTTCATATGTAAAGTAGAAAGAGGAAACTAATCTTTGTGCAAAACTTGGTATTCCTGGATCTTCAAAAGTTTCTAATGAAGAAGATGGTGTACCATTTACTAGTAATTTAACTTGGACATCTGGAGCAAATGGTAATGGGTTCTCCAATGAGGCTCATCTTGATAAGGATGCAAGTGAGTATACTTTAGGAATATTTTTTCCTAAAGATACAGAAAACAATACCATTCATATGAAGTACAATAAGACCCAACCATGACAAACAGGTGGAGAACTTATGTTTCCCTAAATTTGAAGTAAAATCAACTTTGAAGCAACTACTTGAATAAAAGTGACATTATGGCCTGCCAATCAACTGAGGCATTTTACCTCAAGATGTCACGAAATTCCTGGTTTCAGGAGGATAGGTTCTTCTATTCAAATCAGCACTAGAATTTTTCATGCTATAGAAAAGCTTAATGTTTTTGATATTGATATTTCAGAATAATTGGAAATTAAAGAAGAAAAATATAGGTTTGAATATTTGATTAGTGCATTGAGAGATTTTTCAAAAAGAGATGACTTAATAGAGGAAGGAATAGAATCAGCAAAGTATTATTTATCTAATGTTAAGACAAATATAAAAAATTTAGATATTTAAATATTAAAAATTTATATTATATATACACAACTTAAAGCAATATTAAACATGATAAATACTGGGAGTAGCGGTGTGGTGATCCAAACCTGGGTAGGCCTTTGGAGTGCATTTTTGGGGGTATTTGGTATGTACGGTGTTATTGGGGTTATGGTGTTATTAGTGGATTTTTTCATCTTTAGGTGGTAGTTAGTAGTGTTTATGGAGGCTTAAGATAGGGTCACTTATTATGTCTCAGCTTAATGTCCTTTCTTTTCTCTTCATTTTGGTATCCCTTATGGGTGGTTACCTTGTTTTATAGGGTAGTTATGGTGTTGTTATTGATATTTATTGGATGTTTATTGCTTAGTGGTGCTTATGTAGGCTTAAGCTAGGGTCACTTATTATGTCTCATCTTATTTTCCTTCATTTTCTTTTCATTTTGGTATGTATTATGTGTGTTTATTTTGTTTATTAGTGAAGTTATGGGTTTTTAGGGTGTTTAGGGTTTTTATGGGTTGTATGGGTGTTTTAGGGCCTAGAAGCGGCCGCCCGCTTCAGGCGGCACCTCCGACGTCGGGCGGCCCGCCTGCCTGGGCACTGGGGAGGCGCTAAAATGTACTTTTATGCATGAAAAAGGCTGGGAATGCTGGATTTTGGCTGTGGGAATTGGTCAGGATGGTCTGTGCACTGGCTGTATGATGCATGTGTGGGAAGATTTTTAGGGGAATCATCTTATCTCCTTACTCATCTCCTCTCTGTTCCTCACTGTCTCATTGGCTGGTTTTTTGTTGGAATATATTACTTTTCATTTCAACTTTTTCTGGAAGTCTGTCTGGGACTATTATCTTCACTTTTAAAGAGGTCAAGAGTGTTTAATTAGAGGGTCTAGAAAACAGATCTCCAATTTGCTGCAACAGGTAAATCTCACTTGTTTTTCTAAAGGGACAGGGGTTATTCTTTCTGGTTTTTCTCCAACTCCCTTGGTCAAGGCCTATAGCTAGTACTATAGGATTGTCTACATTTCTGGTGCCCAACGTGGGGTACAAATCTGTTGGCTTTTTGGAATCTCTGTTGATCTAGGCTTCTCTTTTTGGTGGATTTCCTTTGGTGGATTTTGTATTTTTTTCTATATCTCTTTGTGGTTGGTCTAGGGGTCTTCTTTTCTGTTGGATTTGGTACCTCCTAGGTCTCTAAGGCTCTTGGGGGGGACTTTAGCTATCTTTGGTGGAGATTGGAAGCAGTAACTTGGAATTCCTAGGATGGTTAGGATTCAGTCTTGGGATTGTTCAAGGTTTTTGGGAGAGGATGCAAAGGGGTTTTTGGCTAAGTTTGAGGTTGCTGCTGAGATTGATGGGGCCTCACTTTTGGACATGGTTAGGCAAGTAATCTTTTTCATTGGCAATAGGGTGGTGGAGAAGGAAGTTTCTGTTATGGAAGGATATAGGAGTCAGGACTGGGGAAATTTGAAGACTGAAATGATTAAAAGGTGGCCTACTACTTTCTCAATGCTGGATCTTCATGGTATTTTAAAGAAGTGGGAATTAGAAGGTGGTGTAACTTCTCTTTCTCAGTATGGGGAATTTATGGAGGAGTTTGGGGAGGCTCTGGATTATCTGGTATATAATGATATATTACCACATGAAGATGAAGCCAAGTATTTATTTTGAAGTGCCATGGGTAGGAATGTAAAGGTGGAGGCTTTGGAGATTCTTTTCAAGGCTGACTTGATGAAGACTCTTCCAAATGGGGAAAATAGGATTCCTGGTATGGCTATTCTGAAGGAGGTTATTTTGGGATATTTGGATAATATGATGGGTAGGGATGTGGAATCTGAAGAGGAAATCCTGTTGGATGGAGAGGTTCAGGAGACTGTGGTGGAAAATTCTGTTTCTAGGGAGGTATTGGTTCCATCAATTTTGGAAGATGGGGACTCTGATGATGTTTATGAAAATGATTTTTTTTTCCAAAGGATGCCATGGGATCTCAGGAATGTGCTTCACTGGATGTTTTTGAAATGTACACACTAGAGGATCAGTGTATTTACTCAAGGTTGGGTGAAATATGTGGGAAGGAGGACTTGTCTGGTCATGAAGAAGGATTTTGGGATATTGAGAAGGAATCTGTTGTGGATGAATGGTTGTTGAGGGATGATTATTTTTCTTTCTCAAGTTCAGATAATGGCTTATTGGAAGAGGATCTATCAGTTGAATTTTAAGATGGACAGAAAGATTCTGTCTTGGATCTTTTTCTAATAGAGGAAGATTATTTTCAGGTGGTTCCCTCAAGATCAGAAGGTCTCTGCTTGGAGGAGGATTTTTATTTTGATGTTTTTGATGTTATACTGGAGGATTTTGCAGATTCTAAGCAAGATTCCTGTAGGAAAGGGGAAAATTGTAATGTTTTGGATGTCACTGGTATGGAGGTTGATTTTAAAGATGTGGTGGAGGTTCCAGATGTGTCACAGGGTGGAGAATTTATTGATTCTGGTAATGTGAAATATGGAAGACTCAGTGTATGGAGGAGGATGGAAGATTTGTTTGGAGGTCTGATTTTGGGATATCAGAATTGGAAGAGGAGCTTAGGGGTTTCAAGCCCTAGGGGCAAACTTATTGGTTTAAACCTTGGGATTTCAAGAATCTGATTCCTCCAAAATGAGGATAAACTACATAATTTGTTTTGGTTTTGCTTAATTTAGCCTCTATGTATTTGGTCAGGATTTTTTTTTGTTTTTTCCAATTCTTATCAGTCTCTCTGGTTCAAGTCTCTATATAAAAAAAGGGAGGCTGGGCCGCTTCAGGCGGCACCTCCTACGTCGGGCAGCCTTCCCGTAATGAAAAAAAAAATCTTAGTATAATGAAGATGGAAGAAAAGAAAATTTCAAGTGAAGATTAATATTTTATTTAAAATAAAATGAAGATAAAAATGAAGATTATTGGTTTTATTTCACCTCCAGCAAAAGGTTAAACTGCAAAATTTTATTTCTAAATTGGATGTTTTAGGCTTTCAAGAATTTTAATGGTTTTTTAATAGTTTTGGTTTTTTATGGGAGAAGATTTTTGTTGAAAATCCTTTTTGTTAGAAGGTACCCAGGGGTGGGGCTTCTAGATCTTATTTTGGAAAGTGTGGGGGTGACTGATGGGCTGGCTGCTCTATCAACAGTTACCCCAGAAAACTGGATTGTCTTGGATGTCTTTTGGTGCTTTTGGATTGGTGGTGGATCACTGGTGGTCTCCCATCATTTTTACTTATTGGAGGTAGCCCACCCAGTGATCTCTTCTGTTGACCTGGAGCTGGATTTGATATGTGGTTCTAGGGTGTTGGCTGTGAAAGTGGTGGATTCATAATTATTCTATTTTTTTCTCTTTTTTTTCTTTTAATTTTTTTATGGAGGCTATGTTTGTTCAAAGGCTCAAGATAGGGCTCTGGAAATGTTTTTGGTAGAAGAGGAGGAGTCAAAATAAAAAATAAAGAGATTTTTTTTTTCTAGGTGTGACCACATCAAGGTGCACTTAGATTTGGGTAAGGTATCAGGGGATCAGCTCATCATTTGGCTAGGGGATACCATTTTATTTTGTTTTATTTGTTAAAGTAGGTTAAATGTTTTGGCTCTGATGGTTTTTGGTTTGGGGATTTATGAGATATATCTTCAAGATTTTTTTTGGAAAGTCCTTTAAGACTTTAAAATGATCTTTTAATTACGGGCACAAGATTTTTTGACATCCATCAAGACTTTAAACTGAAAATTCTGTTATTCCTCCAAGACTTAAAACTGGCTGGTTGTTAAAGATTTATTCAAGCATTTAATTTTACAACTGTGGATCTAGTAGTCCTCCAAGACTTTAAACTGGCTGGTTTTAAGATTTTGTCCAGAAGTAGTCCGTCAAGACTTTAAACTGAACACTGTGTTAGTCCCCCAAGACTTTAAACTGAGGATTGTTTTTGGTTCAGTACCCTAAGACTATAAACTGACGAATGGGAGGCAGTGTGGTGTGGAAGTGTAAAGGCAGAAGGATCCAAGGGGGAACTTCTGAATTTTGTAAAGGCAAGTTTGGGGGTGACTGATGGGCTGGCAGCTCTATATACAGTTACCCCAGAAAGTTAGTTACTTCTCTAAATCTTTTTCTGGTTGATCTCTGGTTCTGGGTTCTGTGATTCAGGTTTTTTCAGTCCCCCAAGACTATAAACTGAGGATTTTTGGAGTCCCCCAAGACAATAAACTGAGGGATGTTAGTCCCCCAAGACTTTAAACTGAGGGCTTTTAGTCCTCCAAGACTTTAAACTGAGGGTTGTGAGCCCCCCAAGACTATAAAATGAGGAAATTTTTATGCTGGTAGAAGGTTATAGTCAGGAAGACTTTTCAACTGGATATCACTTTTTATTGTTGGAAGCTGGTACAGCCAGATTTGGAATTCAGGAACAGAAGAAAGAGATTCTTTTCACAGAGATAGATTTAATCTAAAGGCATGGTGCAAGAGAAATTTTAAAGAAGAAGCTTGGATTGCTGGTTCAGAAGTTCACTTCGAATGGAATAGGATCTGGTGGAATAGAGAAATGGGCTGTTTGTAAAGATTCTGGAGAGGTGTTCAAACATGGCTGTTGGCAAAGGGAGAATGGGGTCATTCTTTATTGGAGGGAGGATGTGGTGATCCACACCTGGGTAGGCCTTTGGAGTGCATTTTTGGGGGTATTTGGTATGTAGGGTGTTATTGGGGTTATGGTGTTATTAGTGGATTTTTTCATCTTTAGGTGGTAGTTAGTATTGTTTATGGAGGCTTAAGCTAGGGTCTCTTATTATGTCTCAGCTTAACGTCCTTTCTTTTCTCTTTATTTTGGTATACCTTATGGGTGGTTACCTTGTTTTATAGGGTAGTTATGGTGTTGTTATTGGTATTTATCAGATGTTTATTGCTTAGTGGTGCTTTTGTAGGCTTAAGCTAGGGTCACTTATTATGTCTCAGCTTATTGTCCTTCATTTTCTTTTCATTTTGGTATGTCTTATGTGTGTTTATTTTTTTTTTTTAGTGAAGTTATGGGTTTTTAGGGTTTTTAGGGTTTTTATGGGTTGTATGGGTGTTTTAGGGCCTAGAAGCGGCCCGCCCACTTCAGGCGGCACCTCCGACGTCGGGCGGCCCGCCTTCCTGGGAACTGGGGACGCGCTAAAATGCACTTTTATGCATGAAAAAGGCTGGAAAAGCTGGATTTTGTCTAGGGAATTGGTCAGGATGGTCTGTGCACTGGCTGTATGATGCGTGTGTGGGAAGATTTTTAGGAAAATCATCTTGTCTCTTTTCTCATCTCCTCTCTGTTCCTCACTGTCTCATTGGCTGGTTTTTTGTTAGAATAAATTACTTTTCATTTTAACTCTTTCTGGAAGTCTGTCTGGGACTATTATCTTCACTTTTAAAGAGGTCAAGAGTGTTTAATTAGAGGGTCTAGAAAACAGGTTTCCAATTTGCTGCAACAGGTAAATCTCACTTGTTTTTCTAAAGGGACAGGGGTTATTCTTTCTGGTTTTTCTCCAACTCCCTTAGTCAAGGCCTATAGCTAGTACTATAGGATTGTCTACAGCGGTAACATTTTCAGTTGTGATGATTATAGTATTATCTTTTTTTTTATTTGTGAAATAGAATTTTTTTTTTCATAATCTTTTATGAAAATTTGCTTTACTTTAGAGGAAATATATAAGTTGTGAGATCTTTAAATTTCATTTTAATTAAATTGGTAGCAAAGGTTCTAAAATAAAAAAAACTATAATAAAGAATTTGAAATATATTAGCCATAAAAATGTGCATTTAATACTACAAAATTAACCGTATAGTATTTTTGGTCAAACAGGCTTATTAATAAAAAAGTTAATAATAAAAAATTTATGAAAGAATTTTGAATCAATAGTAGATTTAATTGTATTTTTTTAAAAATACACTCATTTAATTATTTAAGTTTTTCTACTTCTGATTAAAAATGTTATAATCAATGAAAAAAATTGTAAAAATTAATAGATTATTCAATATTAAAGGTAAAGTAACAAAACTAGGGCAGTTATCATGTTTTTATATAAACAATAAAATATTTAAGAGTTTAATACAAGTATTTGAAATCATATAAGTAGATTTTAAATTCTTTGTTATTGCTGGACTTACAATAATTTTTTTTAATAATTATTTAGAAAATCATGTCAAAGGTTTCTTAATAAATTTCAAAGGTGGTCACATGTTTGATGTATTTGAAGGAAACCAACTTGAATTATACAAGATAAATTATATACACAGAACTTTATCTATTTACATTTTGGAATATTAATTTATTGAAAGGCTATGTTTAGCAAAAAAAGTGATACTGGCTGAATGGAGCTCCAGTGATTAATAAAATCTGCAGAAATAGACCTAGTAATTCCTGGAGGACTTGGGGTATCAAATTTTAAAGGAAATGGATCAAACTTCCCTATAAAAAGTTTTATTTATGTTAAAATATAGTTATTTAAATTTTTACAAATCATTTCTTCCATAAAATGATTTTTTTTCATGTAAATTAAGAAACTTAATTTCTGATATCACCTCCAAGAAATCAGCTGCTGAAGCCAATCTATAATCTTGAGAGCTTAGAAATAAACAACGGACACCATTGATTATATAGAATGTGAAAGATTGATATTGGTGGTGGGAGTATTCAGAATTTATCTATTTTAGTGCAGCCTTTTGTTTCTGTTCCATTATAGTAAGTTGAGTATTTTTGTTTTTCTGACTTGATTGTTGAGCTTCGCTAGTCTTTCCACTTGATATTTTTTCAGCAAAATATTTTGATTAAAGAATGATAATTGACATAATTATATCAATGATGATGTTTCTTATTTGAAGAAGAGTTTACATTGATATATCACAGGTTTGAAGTGCAGTGGGACCAACTTCTAAGCCATCAGAAATTGGCCTCTTCAGATTTGAAAGGTGAGCTAGAAGCTGATGACCATGTTCAATTGGACAATCTGAGTTAATGTTTTGTTGTGATGAAATCAGGCTGAATTCATGTGTGGTCAGATAAAGTGAAGATGATGTAAAAGATACCCATGAAGAACTGCAGTGATCACTTGGGATCATTAATCTCATGAGAATTCAGATAAGATTGGAATCAGGGTGATCTGTTTTATTTGTTGATGAAAGAATTTCAGTATTTAAACCATCAGGATCACATGAATCTTCCATTTTTTTTGAAATCAATATTATCGATGTAGGCAATCCTATAGTACTAGCTATAGGCCTTGACCAAGGGAGTTGGAGAAAAACCATAGAGAAAATCCCCTGTCCTTTTAGAAAAATGGAGTGAGATTTACTTGCTAAAGTAAGTTGGTTCCTCTTTTCTAAAGCCCCTTTTTCAACACACTTGACTGCTTGATGAGCCAAGAAAGTGTTCCCCAGAAAGACTACCAGACCAAAGAAATGAAATGTAGACCAATGTCAACACCAGAGAGAGCAAAGATACTTGATGTAGGCTAAAAATCCACACCAGAGACAGCAATAATACTTGATATAGCTTTCAAGACTACACCAGAGAAAACAGTTTCCAAAGTTGAGTGAAATGAAGAACTAACCTTGCAACAAACACAGCCAAGTGTGGCCAAAAACAGTGAAAACTGAGTGAGGAACAAGGATATCACCTCCGGATGGTTGTATAATAATTAAAGTTGCCCCAAACTTTCTTATTCACTATGTACACACAGACCACTATCTAAGAGCCCATGCACACCAATAAATTTGGCGCCTGTACCAGCCAAATTGAGTAAAAAAACATCCAGAAGTGCTCCCCAACCTTCTAAAACAGAGGTGGGAGGGCCCCCTGACGTCGGAGGTGCTGCCTGAAGCAGAATGACCTCCCTGAAGCCAGAAAACCAATAAAAACATCTAATCTACTTAGAAAAATTAACTACAACCACTAAAAACTTTAAAACATGCAATTTCACTATAACAACATTGTGACATGAAATATAGAGCTAAATAAGCCCTATCTAATGGTACTAAGTACTTAACCATAAGACTTAAGGTTATCCCGTAAAACAGGAAAAACAAAATTAAACAGCTATCTTTTGTAACTGAAGAATAAGGAATTTACCCCTTGAAACTTAGAATATGAAAAATATTATCAAGACATGAAATATATAAAAAACCGGTGTGGTAGCCTAAAGTTTAGTACGGCACCTAAATATGTAAATGGAGTTATTACGGCGTGCAAGATTGGCGTTATTATTTTTTTTTAAAAAAGGGTTTTATTTAATTTATTTTGGAGTTTAAAATATGAAGAAATTGGTCACGAGCGAATGCCTACACAAATACAATTTATTTTACGGAGAAAATTTATTTTTATGGTCTGAAAAACTTATAAGTATCAAGTCAAGTCACTCAAGAACCTTGGGAAATTTTCCCAGAATTTTTACTATTTTTTTTTATATTTTTAAATGAATTTTAAAGTTTTATAGAAATATTTACGTTTTCAAAAACTACTTAACTTTGATGAATTTTCACGGGGTAATTAGAGCTGCGCAGACTACGAAAATTAGTTTGGTATGTAAAGGGGAAGTAGCTCTATTATGTGTAATTTTTCTAGATTTTTTATTATGGTTTTAAGGTTCTAAATTGAGTCCGGAAGTCCGGACGGACTCCGTACGGACTCCGCTTTGACTCTGTACGGACTCCGTATGGACTCCGTTCCGGCTCCGTACGGACTCCGTACGGGCTCCGGATTGACTCTGGAAGAGCTCTGGAGGGGAAAACTTAGGCACGTGACTAGGAATACTTAAGCGCTTCTCAAACTCGAAATTGAGAGGGGGGAACACGTCATACAGCTTAATCATTAACTACCACGGTCTCATTTTTTATTACTCAACAAATTAAATAAATTTGTAATACCCTTATAACTTTATATTTTATATATAACATTTTTAGAAATACTACTCAACAATTTAAATCACACTTCATACAGGGTATCTTTAGAAAGGTCTTCATCGCTGGGACTTGATTATTGCTGTCTCATAAAAATTCAAATTATTATAAAAACATAAAAGTCAATCTTTACAGATCTTTCACTGGTACACCTTAATTGTTGTCATCAGTATTTCTTTTATCAACAGCCACTTTCTTTAAATCTCAATAAGCGTTAAATATTTTAGAGTTTCATTATTTTTATCAATCAGATCCAAGTAGATTGGTTAGCTTAGTGATTTAGAATTCCCATTTTGTTATTTTTATTGGAAGGACGGGGTTTTCAGCTAAATCCACATATCTCCTCCGGATTCTGCTTACAGCAAGGCGACTGTAAGAGTTTACCTTACCATAGTTGGCACCCAACGTGGGGTTCGAATTCTCTAGCTTTCTTTAAAGACTTACTTGGATCAAGAACGTTCTTAGCCTGCAAGAGGCTTATTTTCTGGAACTCTAATTGGATTTTTGTTATTGGCCTGCAAGAGGCTTGTTATTTTATCGATTGTTAACGCTTTTCATTACTTATTGGGATGTCTTCTTCTGCTGTTGCTTCTGGATCTTCTAACCCTCTTACTCCCTCAGTTAGAATTGTTTCTTGGGATGGCCCAAAGTTTGATGGGGAGGAGGTTAAATGGTTCATTAGCAGGTATGAAGCTGCTGCTGCTGTTGATGGTGCTTCTCATGTGGATATGGTGAAGCAAGTTAGATTTTTTATTGCCGATAGGGAGGTGGAAAAAGAGGTTATTGCTATGCAGGCATTCAAGGACAAGGATTGGGTTAAGCTTTCTAAAGCTATGGTTGATAGATGGTGTGTTAGGTTTACTATGATGGACCTCAATAAAATTGTTGGAGACTGGCAAGCAAAAGGTGGTGTTTCTTCTATGGCTGACTTCAAAAAGCTCTGTGTTCAGTTTGATGAAGTGGTGGAATATCTCATACTGGTGGACGAGTTAGTGCATGAGAACCAAGCAAAAGATTTGTTTTGGACAGCATGCAGCAGGGATATTCGTATGGACGTCTTGAAGGATCTTTCAAGAAAAGATTTGATGAAGGAACTGCCTAATGGTGAGCAGAAACTGCCGGCTCTGGAGGTTATCAAAGAGAACATTCAGGCCCATCTCAAGTTATTGGCGTTGGACAAATATCAAGAGTCTTGCACTCAATATGTTAGCAAGGTTAGCGAGGTTTTGGCCGAAAACAACGATATTATGGTCAAAGCCCAGGAGGCCAAGAAGGCTCAAATGGGATTACCTGCTGCTAAAGTTGAGGGTAATGTAGATAATAAGATGGTCGATCACCTGGCCGATTTAACTAAACAATTAAAAATATTTGTTCAAGAAACCCAGAAGGCCAACAAGGCCCCAATTGCTTCTTCGTCGACGTCGACTTCTTATCAGTCTAGAGGTTATGAACGTCGAAATTATAATGGCAATAACAACGGTAACCCCTTCCCAGGCAATGGGAGAAATGGTGGGAATGGTGGTAGTAATGGATATAGAGGTGGCTACGATGAGCCAAAGGTGTGCTCCTATTGTAATAGGAGGGGTCACAGAGCAACATTTTGTTTTGCTCTTGATAAGGATATGGATTCTGGGCGAGTTTTATTTGATGGTAAAGTTTATAAATTTCCTGATGGTTCGTTCATCAAGCCCAGTGATGGACAGTCTCCTTCTGATTTGGTCAGAAGAAGTTTAACGGCTGAAAGGAGAGCCAGATTTGAAGAGGTGACGGATGAAGATGTTAATGCCAAGAGTGGCAAAAATGGTAATGGTAATGGTGGTAAAGCTGACAAGGGCAAGGAGAAAGAGGTCAGTAAAGCCACATTTTCTACTTCTTTTGGTGGTTTAGAGATGGCGACGGTTGTCCAGGTGGAGGGCAGCTGTATGGCTGGCGAATACGATGTTAATGCTGCTAGAAGAGCAGCTGCTACTAAGGCGAAAAGTAGCATTCAGAGCCAATTGAGGGCTAATCCTGGCAAGGCCAATAACAAAGTGAACCCTTACTCTAAGGACAAGAATTCTAGTGCTCAAACTGCCTCCAACAAATTGAACCCTTACTCTAAGGACGAATTATATAAAATGCAGAAGGGGATTGCTGATATGGGGCCCCCTAGTTATGGCAAGTTTGATTTAAATGGTGAGCCTATGCCAGAGGATGATTCGGATTCTGAGGAGGACGTACCGTTGGCGTCTCTACCCAGACCAAGTTTTAGCGGTCCCATCCCAATGGAGGGAGTAAGAAGGACTAGCGATGGATCAGGATTAGTGCAAGAAGCTGGTGACGGAGTTAGGGTTATAGAAAGTGAAGATGTTATAATGGGGGGTGAAGATGGCTCGGTTGGACCTCAAGAGGTACCCAGGGCCAAGGTTGTTAAATCAAAGGTCCAGTATGAGCGGCCAGTAGTTTCTGGTCAAGCTAATGCGATGGACGCAGTTTTGAATAGGGTGAATCAACTTCAGATTCCCTTATCTTTGGGGGAGTTATTTACGATTAGTCCGGCGCTTGCTGAAAAGCAAAAGAAGCATTTGACGAGGCGTCGGGTTTCCACTGGAGAGGTGGAATATATTTGTGAAAATGCTGAAAAGTTTGGGGAAGATGTAGATACACATTTTTCCGCTCCCCTGGGTTACCTGGTGGTAACTCTTAATGGTAAAGAAGTAAAGGCCTTGGTCAATTCAGGGTCTCAAATTAATTTAATTTCATTGGAGCAAGCGACGAGTATAGGCTTGCCAATTAAAAGTGGAACTGGGGGAAACCTCAGAGGTATTGGAGGGCATGCAACAGAGCTGATGGGTACAGCTGAGCATGTCAGGTTAGGCATTGGTGGATCTGTTGGAAAGGTTCACTTTTATGTGGCCAGAGGAGCAGTCAAAACTGTTCTTGGTGGTCCTTTTTTGATGGATTGTGAGGCCAGGATAGGGTATCAAGCTGGCATGGGGATTAGTTTGGAGATCACTGGTGAAGATATGCGGAGGTTACATATGCGGTTAGCGCCTCCTGGAGATGAAGGTTGGGAAACACGGCCAGGGATTACTACTCTGTGCCAGTGTTGTGTTTGCACCAAGAAGCGGTATATAAAACGGACGGCTTCTGGTGAATTATGTTTGTTGGAAAGGGATGGTTGCCCTCATTTTTTGGGGTAGCAGGGGCTGATCACTCTAATGTTGTAATCTCTCCTCAGGATGAGATCCCGGATTGCAATAGGTCAGCTCACTTGGAGATAATTCAAGTGGATTCTCAATTATTTTCTGTTAATATTACTTTGGAGTGCAAATACGTTATGGACTTTTCTATATGTTTATTGGATTTACCCTGTTTTTCTATAAAATTTAAAAACGGTGAAAAAGGCAAAATGGGCCAAATTAGGTTGGATAAAAATTGGAAGGGTATGTTTATGGACCTCCAGCAAGAGGGTAAACTGCAAATATCACATCAAAATCCGATTAAAAATCTTGGTATAATTAAAACACAAAAAAATAATTTATGTGAAAATGTTATTCCGGACCTCCAGCAAGAGGGTAAACTGCAAATATCACATCAAAATCCGATTAAAAATCTTGGTATAATCAAAACACAAAAAAATAATTTATGTGAAAATGTTATTCCGGACCTCCAGCAAGAGGGTAAACTGCAATTATCTCATCAAAATCAAATAAAAAATCTCGGTATAATTAAAACACAAAAAAATAATTTTTGTGAAAATTCAATTCTGGTTCTCCAGCAAGAGGTTAAACTGCCAACTTTCTTTACGGGTGATTTACTGTTGGATAAGGGAAGAAAAGGTATTGGAAAATCTGTTTATAAATTAGACGAGGGAAAGGAGAAAAGGGTAAAATTTAAAAATGAAATAAAATATTTTTCTAATTTTTCTTATTCTGATTCTGGCGATGAAGAAGATTCATTTGATGAAAGTTTTAATGGCGATACAAAAGTAAATGATTTACCTCAAGCTTATTTAGATGTGGACGCAGCCAAATATAAGAAAGTAGCAAATAAAGTTCGACCTATTAATGAACCGCTACCTGCTGAATTAAATCCACCTTTGAGAAGACCAAGGTTATCAAGAGATCCTTATGAAAGTCCCTTGGTAAAGAATCCGCCTGAATTTTCTGAGATGTCAAGAATCACTTTTGAGAGACTGGGTGTTGTTAATTTTTTACCTGATGGTTGGTTGTCTGGAGAAGAGAAGAAGTTGTTGTTGGATGTGATGGTCAAGCGAGAGAAGGCCATTGCTTTTGTAGAAGAGGAGAGGGGTGTGTTGAAGCATTCCTATGGGGAGCCTTACAAGATTCCTGTGGTATGTCATGAACCGTGGCAGCAGAAACCGATTCCTATTCCGGCTGCATTAAAAGAAGCCTATATTGAAGTTGTCAGAGAACGGATACGCACTGGACTGTATGAGCAATCAACGTCAAGTTATTCTAGTCCTGTATTTTGTATCAAGAAACCGAATGGCAAGCTTAGAGTTGTTCATGATCTTAGGGAATTAAATAGGGTTACAATAAAGGATGCTGGGATACCACCTAGTGCTGAGGAGTTTGTTGAAGCGTTTTCAGGGAGAGTGTGCTATGGTTTGGGAGATATTATGGGTGGATATGATGAGAGAGAGTTACATCCGGACTCAAGGCCTCTCACTACATTCGATATGCCACTTGGACGTTTACAGTTAACAAGATTACCTCAAGGAGCAACTAATTCGGTTGCAGTTTATCAAGCTCAGATGGCTTGGATCCTTCAAGATGAAATTCCACAATATGCTGGAATCTTTATAGATGATGGAGGAATTAAGGGACCAACAACCGACTATGATAACCAGGTGTTGGAAGAGAATCCCGGGATACGCAAATTCATTTGGGAGTTTGCAATTACTTTAGAAAGAATCTTGTTTCGAATTGAAGAGGCTGGTTTAACTATTTCAGGTTCAAAATTTTCATGTTGTGTGCCAGCCTTAGAAATATTAGGCCATGTGGTATGTAGAGAGGGTAGGATTATGTCCAAGAAGAAAGTTAACAAAATTAAGTCCTGGCCAAGACCCAAGAATACGACCGAAGTTAGAGGGTTTTTAGGCGTTTGCGTATATGTTAGAATGTTTATCAAGGACTTTTCTTCATTGGCAGCTCCATTGAGACGGTTAACGAGAAAGGATGCAGACTGGGAGTGGGATGAAGAGTGTGAGAAGGCGTTTGTGAAGTTGAAGGAGGTTGTAGGGAAGGATTTAGTCCTGCAAAAGTTAGATTATGGAAAAGATGCTGGTAGAATTTATTTAGCAGTTGATTCAAGTCAGGTTGCAGCTGGGGCGGTTCTGTCTCAGATGGATAAAGCTGGTTACATCAGGCCAGTTAGGTATGAATTTGTAGTATTTACTGAGGTCGAATCAAGATATTCTCAACCAAAATTGGAATTATGTGGTGTGGCGAAAATACTGAAGAAACTTCAGCATATTTTGTGGGGGCAACATTTTGAGTTGCAAGTGGATGCGAAATCGTTAATCCAGATGATTAATTCACCAAGTTTACCGAACGCACCCATGACGAGATGGGTAGCTTTTATTCAACATTTTTTGTTTGATTTAGTTCATAAGCCTGGCAAAACTTTTACTATGCCAGATGGTTTGTCAAGGAGACCACCCACTGAAGAAGATTCAGACTCAGAAGAGTTCGATGAAGATATACCTATTATCAAAGCCAGCACTAAAGGAGCTGAAGACTTTCCATACCTCCCCCATGAGGTTAAACTGGCAGGACTATTGTGTTTAGATTATGATGATGATGACCTCCACCAAGAGGATAAACTGGAAAATAGTTTTTATGTTAAAAAAGGTGTTGAAAAAGGTGTAGATAAATTCGGCAGAGAGGAGGTAGAAGAAGATGTGGTGTATGTAGAGGAAGATGGATTGGTAGTGTGGGATAGTAGTAAATTAAGGAATGGTGTATATGTTGGAGAATTAGAGAATTTAAATAAAAAGGTGGATAAAGAGAAAGAGGTATTTTTGAATAAAGTTTTCGAAGGATCCAAAGGTTCAGAAGAAAAACGTTGTCATAGCTCGATTAAAAATTTATTTAGGGGTCAACGATTATTGGCTCATTCATGTGCAGGTGATATTGGTGATAGAGAAGTCCCTATTGATGTTATATTAATCGATTTTCAAGATGAAGTCTGGGGTCAGACTGGTTTTTATTTTTTGTTAGTCAAATATTTGTTGACTTTAGAGAGGCCAGAAGATTGTGAAGACGATGAATGGGTGGCTATCAAGAGGAAGTCATCTACGTTTTACCTATCTGGTCGACGTTTAATGAGGAGGAGGTATCCAAATCCTCAAGTAGTTATAACTCAACAGAAGGGGCAAGAATTAGTTTTGAAATCACTGCATGAAGATCTTGGGCATAGAGGCGTGGGAGAAACGTTTAGAAGAATTTCTGATCGATTTTGGTGGCCTTGCATGAAGATGGCTGTTAAACAGTGGGTTCAGTCATGCGAAGAATGTCAAAGACAAAGTTATTTAAGGCCAAACGAACCTGGACGCGCGACCGGTGAATATACTCTCTTTGGAAGAGTTAGTTTAGATGCCGTTCATATAAAAGAGGGACGGTATAAATATTTAATTGTGGCCAGAGATGATTTATCTGGTTGGGTAGAGGCAGCGCCTCTTATTAATTTAACCGCCAAAAATGTGGCAGAATTTTTTTTGAATAATTGGGTATATAGGTATGGGGTGATGAAGTTGGTGACGGTAGATGGAGGTCCTGAATTTGGGACAGAGTTTAAAGAGGCCGTATTGAAAGTTGGATCAAAGGTTAGGGTAGCAACCCCATATTATCCTGAAGCTGAAGGCATGGTTGAAAGAGGGCATCAAGTTATTAAGGATGCTTTAGTTAAAATGTGTGGGACAAGTGCCGAAAAGTGGAGGCACTATTTACCTTTAGTTTTATTTGCTGATCGAATCACTGCCAAAAGGACGACCGGATTTTCACCTTATGAACATGTTTTTGGACAGAAAGCAGTTTTACCGGTTTATTTAGAAGCTGAATCATATCTTGGAGTTGACTGGGACATGGTCAAAACTACTGAAGAATTATTGTGTGCAAGAATGATGCAGCTAGAAAAGAAAGAAGAATATTTAGAAAAGGCATATTTACGGATGATGAAGATCCGAAATCAATCAGTTAGATATTGGGATGAGCGGTTGGCACATCGATTAAGGAAACCTTTGAACCCAGGAGATATGGTCCTGGTGTATAATAGGAGTTTGGAAAGTCAGTGGGGAAAGATGTTTTCAGATAGGTGGAATGGACCGTATAAAATCAAGGAGCAAGTTTCCGGCGGTTCATATGTGCTAGAAGAGTTGGATGGAGTAGTATTAAAGAAGAGGGTAGCGGCCGATCAAGTGAAATGGTTCTATCCTAGAGGCACCAGGAGTGCCGAAGGATTCCTCCGCAATGAGGATAAACTATGAAATTTCTTAAATTTTATCAACTCCGAAATGAGGATAAACTATGATATCTACGAAATTTTATGGATTCCTCCGCAACGAGTATAAACTATCTTCTTATTTTTATCAAAAATACTTTACTATCATTACACTGCATATGGGCGACGAAACTGTGATGAAACATAACAAAATGCAAGAAAACCTTCATTGAAAATTTTCAAAATTAAAAATTCTTAAAATATGGGTGAAGATAGTGTTGGAAAAATTTTAAAATTTATTGGAAGAAGTGTTCACAGGGGAACCTTCTTAATTTAATATTGGCAAGTGTGGGGGTAATTGATGGGCTGGCTGCTCTATACACAATTACCCCATAATGTTCGTTTCCAAAATTTTCCCTGTTTCTAGTTGAATCCTGGCTTTGTCTTTTAATTTTAGGAAGTCCACTAAGACTATAAACTGGAACGAATCAAGAGACACCGCTCTCAACGCCGGATTCAAGATTTTTTTATATTTTATTTTGTTTTTGATTTTTTATGTTAGATTGTGATTTCTTTTCTTTAATATATATTATGAATTAATGTAAAGGTGATGCTCACTGGTGGTCTCTAATCATTTTTATAAATTGGAGGGAGCCCACCCAGTGATCATCATTATAAAAAATATCTTCTAAAAACTTTCATTTATTTTCTTTTCTTTTCAATTTCTCAAAATTGTGTAACCACATCAAGTTGCACTTGGATGTGGGTATGATGTCAAGGGTACGGCTCATCAAATGGCGGGGGGGCATCTTTTAAAATTTTATTTTAAAAAAAAAAAAAAAAAAAAAAAAAAAAAAAAAAAAAAAAAAAAAAAAAAAATTTTTTTTTTTTACATTTTTCATTTTTCTTTTCACATTCGTTTATCTTTCTTTAAAAATTAAATTTTAACTTTATTTCAAAACTATCTTTTTTTTAAAAAAAAAAAAATTAAATTAAATAAAAAAAAAATAAATAAATAAAAATAAAAAAAAAATCTTTTATTTTAAATGGTAAAAAAAAATAATAATAATAATAATAATAAAATAACTAAAAAATAAAAATAAAAATAAAAATAAAAAAAAAAAATAAAATAAAATAATAATAATAATAATAAAAGGTATTTTAGTTTTAGGTAGTTTAGATGTTTATATTTTATTTTTAAAACATTATTCAAGAAAGCTACATACCAGGAAGAACACCATCAAGGGTTGTTATCTTTTGAAGAATCGAAATTAGAAAATTTAGAAGGACCTTGATCGATTTCCTGGGATTTGAATCTTATTTCACGGTCACGATAGTGTTGAAGCCAGTTGGCTATTTTGAAAAGGTCTCTTAACAGTTGCTCTCTCATCCAAGATTCTGATCTATCAGAGGGCGGGTATCGTTGGAAATAAGCGATAAGGTTATTAAAATTAGCAAAAAGCTTTTCAGACACTAGGTGAATTGGAACTCTAGGGAAGCTTGGATTAGGTTCTGGTAGTTCATAAGCAGAATATGAAATTGGAGAACCGGTGGACGCTTATCAAATTAAAATATCAGCAAATTAAAACATGAAGATTAAGAAAATAAAAGAGACAACTAACCTGTGTCAACACTATCAAGATCATAGATAAATGGCTTACTTGGTAATGGAGTGGGATTTTTTATTTTTGATAGATGAGGAGGACTGGTGTTGGATTTGGTGTTTGAAGTAGATGTTCTGGGCCTTTTGGATGAAACAAGAGAAGATGAAGACTGCTGGCTATTATAGGACCTTTTGTGCTTCAAGATGTTGGAAGAAGGAGAAGAATTGTTAGAAGGCTGAAGCATGGCCCTGGGAGCAGCAAGAGTTCTTGGGGGACTAGCAGCAAGTCTAGATTGGAGAGAAGGACACAGAGGATTAGGTGATGGAGAAAGGTTTAAATAGGCTGATGGAGAAAAAGGGATGGGATCTTTAGAGGTTGATGGAATAGGGGGTGGAGTAGAAGGTGAAGAAGAAGGAAGAGGTTTGCAGAAGGCGGCGAAGCTAGTAGCAGTGATGGGGAAAGAACCACAGTTCAAGCCAGAACATTTTCTTTTCTTCTCATAGCAGGATAAACAGGCCCTGTTATAAGTGTGCTTTTGCCAGTTAAAAGAGAAGATACATTCCCTATGGGTGAAGGCACAGTATTTGCAAGATTGATCAGCTGAAGCAATGAAGTCAGAAGGTTTCATCTTGTTAGGAGATATTTTTTTGAAGAAGAAAACTTGAAACTAGGATGAAGAAAGCTGGTGGCAGAATCTGGGTTCAAGGATAGAGAAGTTGTTAGGTCCACCAAGACCTTAAACTGGATTGTTATCAAGCTGTTGGGTCCACCATGACCTTAAACTGGATTTCTTATCAATTAAATGTTTGGTCCACCATGACTTTAAACTGGTAGTTCATTCATTGTTTAGTCCACTATGACTTTAAACTGGAAAATTAATATCTGCAGGATAATTCAACATTCATTGGACCACTATGGCCTTATACTGGATTACTTGTCAATCAAATGTTTGGTCCACTATGACATTAAACTGGATTATCAAATTTATTCAATCTTTGGTCAAGCCTAGGCCTTACTTAGGAATATATCAAGATATTTATGCACTTAAACGATCTTTGGTCCACCAAGACCATAAACTGGCAATCGATTATATGTTTAGTCTACCAAGACTTTAAATTGGAATATCAATCTTTTTTGGATAACTCAATTCAATCTTTTAATTTATCACTGTCCCCTAAGACTCTAAACTGGTTATTCAATTATTTCTGGAATTGGGTGCTGATAGCTTTAGGAGGTTAAAACTTTAGGTGGTGATGATGCTAAAGAAAGCATAATGGTTAATTAGGTGAAATTTGTGGCTCTTTAACATGGTCTAAAGTTAAATTATTATTGGAAGCCTGGAAAAAGTATTTTATGGGTTTGCTGTATAGCAAAGTTTGAAAATTGTGATGAAGGAATCAGAAGTTAGGATGGTAGTTGGATTTTAGGGAATGATTTTTTTTAGTGCCTCATAGTTAGGCCATTTTTTTTTTGGTGTGAAGCTTGGAGGACCTTATATAGAGATTGGAATCATAGAATTCGGCTCAGTGGGGGGCCCTATGAGGTTGGAATCAGGAGTATTCGGCTCATAGGAAGATCCACTCTCTCAATGCTGTGACAAGAAGGAAGACTGGTATATGGGAGTCTGAAGGGATTCAAACCTTGCTCTCAGTAGTGGAATCATCACAAGATTTATATTATTTTAATTTATGTTATATCAAGCCAGAGAAGAAGAAACAACATTTTTATTATAAAGTTTAAGAAGACCAAGCAAAAACAAAATTTTATCAAGTTATACTGTTAGAAAAGATAATTTCTTTGAAATTGTTCAACATCATTATCAAAGCTTTGCATTAAAATCCTTCTTTTCATGAGGTCTTCATGGTTATTAGCTGGAGTTTCTTGAAAATAGGCCAGCATTTTTTGTTTCAACTCATTAGTAAAGTCAAGAAAAAGATAGCGATGAAAATTTGGGTAATGATTGATATAGTCCGTCTTCACTCTACCAACATCATCAGTGTTGGTTATTTCGACAGCTAGAAGTTCAAATATGTTATTAAGTCATAGGTTTAGTCAATTTTGATTAAAAGTTTTTTTTTAGTAAGATAAATAGGGTCTTACATTTAGAGCCAGGAAACATAGTCTCAGCAAAGTTAGTTGGGGGTACTGGCGTTATAGGATTAGGATCTTGTGAAGGCAAAATTAGGCCAGGATCCGTTGATGAAGATTGATTTTTTGAAGCTGTTTTTGATCTTATTCGTTTTAAGAAGACAGGAATTTTGGATCGCTTTTTAGAAGTTGAGGGATCAGGGAGAGCTGCTGGTCCTAAATATACGTTTGTTTTAGAAGGAACTATTGGCCGGTTGCATTTGACTTTTTTCACACGGCATAAGTCGCAAGCTGTTCTGCCAGGAAGATTAGGGTTGGACATTAAACAAGGTACCTGGTATCAAGCGCAGAGTTCACATGGAGCGACAAGTTCTTTGGAAGACATATTGATGAAGATGAATTTTATAGTTGATTAAAGAAGATGGTGGTTGAAGGTTAAAGATGAATATTGTGTTCAACCACTTATGCAAAGTTTTAAGAATGGGGACATTCTCAATTGGAGGGAGGATGTGGTAGCCTAAAGTTTAGTACGGCACCTAAATATGTAAATGGAGTTATTACGGAGTGCAAGATTGGCGTTATTATTTTTTTAAAAAAGGGTTTTATTTAATTTATTTTGGAGTTTAAAATATGAAGAAATTGGTCACGAGCGAATGCCTACACAAATACAATTTATTTTACGGAGAAAATTTATTTTTATGGTCTGAAAAATTTATAAGTATCAAGTCAAGTCACTCAAGAACCTTGGAAAATTTTCCCAGAATTTTTACTATTTTTTTTATATTTTTAAATGAATTTTAAAGTTTTATAGAAATATTTACGTTTTCAAAAATTACTTAACTTTGATGAATTTTCACGGGGTAATTAGAGCTGCGCAGACTACGAAAATTAGTTTGGTATGTAAAGGGGAAGAAGCTCTATTATGTGTAATTTTTCTAGATTTTTTATTATGGTTTTAAGGTTCTAAATTGAGTCCGGAAGTCCGGACGGACTCCGTACGGACTCCGTTTCGACTCCGTACGGACTCTGCTTTGACTCCGTACGGACTCCGTTCCGGCTCCGTACGGACTCCGTACGGGCTCCGGATTGACTCTGGAAGAGCTCTGGAGGGGAAAACTTAGGCACGTGACTAGGAATACTTAAGCGCTTCTCAAACTCGAAATTGAGAGGGGGGAACACGTCATACAGCTTAATCATTAACTACCACGGTCTCATTTTTTATTACTCAACAAATTAAATAAATTTGTAATACCCTTATAACTTTATATTTTATATATAACATTTTTAGAAATACTACTCAACAATTTAAATCACACTTCATACAGGGTATCTTTAGAAAGGTCTTCATCGCTGGGACTTGATTATTGCTGTCTCATAAAAATTCAAATTATTATAAAAACATAAAAGTCAATCTTTACAGATCTTTCACTGGTACACCTTAATTGTTGTCATCAGTATTTCTTTTATCAACAGCCACTTTCTTTAAATCTCAATAAGCGTTAAATATTTTAGAGTTTCATTATTTTTATCAATCAGATCCAAGTAGATTGGTTAGCTTAGTGATTTAGAATTCCCATTTTGTTATTTTTATTGGAAGGACGGGGTTTTCAGCTAAATCCACATATCTCCTCCGGATTCTGCTTACAGAAAGGCGACTGTAAGAGTTTACCTTACCATACCGGGGCTATCCAATGATAGTACCCACATACCTACAGACCCAATATCCACAGAATAAAACCAGAAAAATACCCAATTCTTCAACAGATGTCAATTAAGACATGCACAAACAGCGCCAAAACACACAACAAAGGCCCCTGCCAATGTTGGAAGACCACATCCTCCCTCCAATTAAGAATGTCCACATTTTTTCTTCATCAAACCACCATCTTCAACCTTCTTCCCAAATCTGCCTCTGAAATGGGTCCTTGCCAATACTGCATTGGCAATGATCTAATCTGCACCATCACACCTCCTGTCCATCTATACAGAAATTCCTGTGATGTCTGCCAATCTAGAACGAAGTCCTGCTACAGACCTGTTCCATTATCTTCTGCAACAGCTTCACCTCCACCTCAACCTGGTCCATCTTCTACCAGCACCAAAAGATCTGGGCCATCCATCTTAATTCCCAGATTAATCAAAAAGCTACACCCTTCCCTGAAGAGTGCCAAAACAACTAAAACAACAAGTTCCACCATCCCTGGTCCATCTGATGGTAAAAACTTCCATTTATTCTTTCCACTTTATAAAACTGATGACTTCTCAGTTCCTTCATCTTCTGAAAGTGATGATAACAATGTAGGATCCATTGAACCACCAACAACAAACCACTTGTCCACAATTAAGGCCAAGTTCCAACAACACACATCTCAACAGAAACACCTTCTGCTAAACTACTTCCAATTCACTCCTGCTAGAGATCCACAGGACATTGAGAACAGAAGAAACCTCATTCAACAGTTCAAGGCTAATTCTGAACACTTCATTTCATCTCTTGATTCCCTCTGTAATTCCACTAGTACATGAGTTTGATTCAGAAAAGAAAAATTGCCCACACCCTCTATAGGATGTAACCACAAAAAAACCTTCAGTTTTAAGTCTTGGGGGACCATCCTCATTTTATAGTCTTGGGGGACTCAAAAACCCTCAGTTTAAAGTCTTGGGGGACTCAAAAACCTAAATCATAAACTCAGAACCAGAGATCAACCACATTAAGACACAGAGAAAAAACTAAAATTCTGGGGTAATTGTGAATAGAGCTTCCAGCCCATCAATTACCCCCAAACTTGCCTTTGCTAAATTCAGAGTCTCCCCCTGTGGATACCCTCTGCCAATCTTTCTAACCCATTCCAACAACAAAAACCCATTTGTCAGTTTATAGTCCTGGGGGACTACACCATCAAACAATCCTCAGTTTAAAGTCTTGGGGGACTAACAAAGGGTTGAATTTAAAGTCTTGATGGACTACCAGAGTTTTGCATAAACTAGACCCAGCCAATTTCATACAGAATAAACCTACGCCAACCTGCTGAGCTTCCACCTTCACTTCATCATCTACCCATCACTGATAAAAATCTCCTTCTTATCTCTTTCCATCATCTTTTCTCACCACAGATCATGGCTGGATCCCCTGATTTTGACCCCTCCAATATTCCTTGCTTCACTGCTCCCAAGGACTATGCCTGCAAACAGTGCATCCACATGTGCAGACCTTGCACATTCACTCTTCCAACTCCTGAAGCTGAATTCTACAACAGAGCCTGTGATTCTTGCTACTCCAAAAACAAGAAATGTGACACAGATGCCAACTACCCTATTCCTCCTCCTTCACCTTCTCATAAATACCTCTCTAGATCCCCTACCAGATTCCCAGAGCTTGGTCCAGCCTCTTCATCCTTATCCTCAGCATTATCCAGAAGATCCTGAAACTCAGTTTCCAGAACTCTCCCTAAAAGGCCTACTTTAACTCTCCAAGAAACAGCTTTTATCTCTTCTAATTTAGCTCCAAAAGCTTCAAAATCAGCTTCTAGACTGCTATATTGCATCTAGGCCACCAGGCCAACGTCAGGCGGCCCGCCTGCCTCACTAGACAGTGAAAATCAGGCTCAAAACTTCCAAAAATAACAGAATTCCTCCAATCAACAAAAACAACTCCATGCAGCCACCTCCCACTGCTCCCAAAGCAATGCAACCACCCTTTCTAAGGTCCAAAGACTCCAAATTTTCCCAAACCTTTAGGAGACCTTCCAGAGGACCCCAGGAAGACACCAGTGCACCCAACACTGCACCAAAACAACAACTTTGCCTCCATTTAAGGAAACAAAACTACACCTCTCCTCTTCCAGCCAACTATTCTTCTGACAGTTCCCTTCCTTCAAGAGCTCCATCCAGAAGAGATCAATTTGCTCCGAGATCACCCTCTCCTGCCCTATCTTATAAAAACCCTGGTACTCCACAACCAGCACCTCATCCAACTGAATCAAGCAGAAAAATTAACAACAGCAACAACAGACCTGCTGCTCGAACTAGGCCCCAGAAACATCAGCCTCCTAGTTCACATTCTCAAAAACTTTTTAGGGGAAGACCAAGAGAATCCATATCTTTCCCTGATTGATCCACCTACTATCAACATTCCAAAATCTTCAGAAGTCCAAATTCCAGCCACTTACCAATTTGATGAGCTTCCAATCTGTAAGTAACACAATAATTCATTCAATTTCCTCAAAAAAAATAATTACTGATCCAATTCTTCTTGTCTAGTTGGCTCCCCTCCTCCTGAATCTACTATTGAAGATAACTAACCTCTATAAACTTCTTTGACCCTGTATTATGGAGACATGAAACAACACCTCAGCGCCCTGTGTTCAAACATTCTGAAAGCCTTTGCCCTCCATGGACCTTTAAATGACTTTGAGAAACCTTGAGGAAACAACTATTGGATGACCACTGGAAGATTTCTAGGATCATTAAGCACACCTTCCAACAATCCATTCCTGCCTCTTATTCTTCCTCTTCTGAACTTCCATCCAAACCCATTCCTGCCCATTATAATCAATATCATCTCTCCAGAAGGATGCACTTCAAAGAAAACAGTGCTTCCCACAATCCCAACTAAAACAAAAATGACATCATAATCCAGACCAGCCTCCAGAAACTTCATCATCCAGACAATGAGCTCCTGCAAAAAGATTAAAAAGATAATAATAAATAAAATAAAATAAAATTAATAACTATAAATTCTAAAGAAAAAATTATTTTTTATTTTTTTATTTTTTTAATTTTTATTTTTTACATTCTACTAACATACTAAAATTAAAAATTGATAAATAAAATAAAAATAAATGAATCAAAATATAAGATAAAAAATAATACAAATGGTATCCCCCAGCCAATTGATGAGCTGATCCCCTTATACCTTGCCCACATCCAAGTGCACCTTGATGTGGATACACCTTAAAAAATTCAAATGATTTTAAATAAGAATCATAAGATAAGGGTAATAATGAAAATAAAAAATAAAAAATGACATTAATGAAAGTAAAAATAAAATAAAATAAATGATAAAATAGCATTTCCCGGCAAATTGATAAGCCTTTCCCCACCAATGCTTGCCCACATTCAGGTGACCCTGATGTGGTAACACCCTATATTTTTGATTTTATAATTTTAACAACCCCCATAAAAAATTAAAAGAAAGAAAGAGAAAAAAGAAAATAATCTGAAACTACTATCTAGCAAAATCATAACTAAAAAATTAAAGAAATTCGAGCTCCATGGATGGTCTAGATTAAGAGAAGGTTCAGTAAGAGAAATTCCAGTGCATAGAAATTATCACTCGGTGGGCTCCCTCCAATAAGTAAAAATGATGGGAGACCACAAGTGATCCACCACCAAACAAAAAAAACCAAAGATAAAGAAGACAGTCCCAAACCAGTTTCAAGTAATAGTGGACTTAAAACCTGAATAATTAACAACAGAACTAGAATTAAACTAGGAAAAAACAAAAGACTTGAGACAGACATTCTGGGGTAACTGTTCTCCAGAGCAGCCAGCTCATCAGTTACCCCCACACTTGCCAAAATAAAATCAGAAGTCCCCCCCGGGTACCTTCTAACAAAAACACAGCATCCAACACAATAAACCAAAACCAATAAGAGTGAAGAGTCCAGCACTTGAAAAACAAAAGAAATTCCAGTTTAAAGTCATAGAGGACTATAACCTGTGAATATAAACCAATACTAGGGTTCAACCAAATTAAGAGAAAGGGTTGGAAACAGACAATCTGGGGTAACTGTTCTACAGAGCAGCCAGCGCCTCAGTTACCCCTACACTTTCCAAGATCAAATCTAGAATCTCACCCATGGGTACCTTCTAACAAAAGGTTTCCAACACAAAAGTTGCTCTGCAACACCAAAAATTCCAAAATTTAAAGAATGTTCCATAGTTTATCCTCATTGCAGAGTCAATTTTCTTCATGTTTAGTGCCTCTGGGATAAAACCTCTTCACCTGATCTGCAGCCACTCTCTTCTTTAAGACTGCACCATCCAACTCTTCCAAAACATAAGAACCTCCAGACACCTGAGATCTAACTCTGTAAGGTCCATTCTATCTGTCAGCAAAAATTCTTCCCCATTGACTCTCCAAACTTCTATTATAAACCAAAACCAAAAACTAGGTTTCAAGGGATTCCTGAGTCTATGAGTCTACTTCTTTTCCCAATATCTGACTGATTGATTCCTAATATTCATCATTCTAGAGTATGCCTTCTCTTGACATTCCTCTCTACATTCCAACTGTTGCATCCTGGCACAGAGCAATTCTTCTGTTGAGGGCACATCATCCCAATCAATTCCAAGATAAAAGACAGCTTCCAAATACACTGGTAGAACAGCTTTCTGACCAAAAATTAACTCATAAGGAGAATATCCAGTTGTCCTCTTCACAGTGACCCTATCAGCAAATAACACTAAGGGTAAATAATGCCTCCACTTTTCAGCACTATCCCCACACATCTTTACCAAAGCATTCTTGATAACTTTATGGCCTCTTTCAACCATGCCTTTAGCTTCAGGATAATAAGGTTTAGCCACTCTAACTTTAGAACCAACACTAGCCACAGCTTCTTTAAATTCGGCACCAAACTTTGGCCTGCCATCAAAAGTCATCAACTTCATCACCCATACCTATAAATCCACTCCTTCTTCAAAACCTCAGCCACATTCTTGGTAGTCAAATTAACCAGAGGCACTGCCTCAACACAACCAGGAAAATCTTCCCTGGAAAAAATTAAGTATTTATATCTTCCCTCTTTAATATGGACAGCATCCAGACTGACTCTTCCAAAAACAGTTGATTCACCAGTAGCATGGCTAACCTCTTTAGGTTTCAAGTGACTTCTTCTTTGACATTCTTCACAAGATTGAACCCAACCCTGCACAGCCAACTTCAAACCTGGCCACCAAAATCTTTCAGCTACTCTTCTATAAGTCTTCGCAAAGCCTCTATGACCAAGGTCTTCATGCAAAGACTTCAACACAACTTCTTGACCCTTTTTCTGAGTCACCACAACTTGAGGATTAGGATGTCTCCTCCTCATCAACTATCTTCCTGAAAAATAAAATCCAGGACTCTTCTTCTTGATTGCCACCCAGGTATCATCATCACAACTATCTGGCCTCTCCAAGGTCAACAGATATTCCACCATAATAAAATAAAACCTAGACTGACCCCAGGTCTCATCTTCAAAATCCAACAAAACCACATCCAAGGGTACAACTCTGTCATAAAAATCACCAGTGTTAACATGAGCCAATTAACCAGCCCAACCAGGATAACAATCCTTAAATTTTAACACATCCTTCTCTTTCCACTGAATCTTGTTAGAATCCTGTTCACTAACAAAAACAACATTTTCCAAATTTGAGCTGTCTCAAAGAACAACTGTATCTTCATCAACAAAAACATCCTGATCACCAGAATCAAGATCAGATCCAGCCAGTTTAGCCTCTTGGGGGAGGTCAGAAAAATCTTCAGAACCCTTTGTGCTGGCCATAACCACTGGAACATCTTCATTAAACTCTTAAGCCTCTGAATCTTCATCTGTAGGTGGCCTCCTTGATAATCCATCAGGCATTGTAAAAGTTTTGCCTGGTTTGTGTACCAGTTCAAAAGAAAAATGTTGAGTAAATGCCACCCAACTAGTCATTGCAGCATTTGGAAGACTAGGTGTATTGATCATCTGAAGCAAAGATTTTGCATCCACCTGAAGCTCAAAATTCTGCCCCCACAAATCAGTCTGTAGCTTCTTTAAAAATTTTGCTACACCACACAATTCTAACTTAGGTTGAGAATACCTAGATTCCACCTCATTAAACACCACTGGCCTGACCCTCCCAGTTTTATCTTCCTGAGACAAAACATCACGAGCAGCAATAAAGCTTGAGTCCACTGCCAGAAAATTTTTCAAGCACCAACACCATAATCCAACTTGTGAAGAACAATATCTTACCCAACAACCTTTTTCAACTTCTGAAAAGCCTCTTCACACTCTTCAGTACATTCCCAATCTGCATCTCTCCTGCTCAACCTCCTTAAAGGTGAAGCCAACAAAGAAAAATCCTTAATAAAAATCCTGACATATACACACACACACAAAAATCCCCTGACTTCAGTATTATTTTTAGGCCTTGGCCATTACTGAATTTTATTAATATTTTTCTTTGCAATAATACTTCCCTCTTTAAATACCACCTGACCCAGAATTTCCAAGGCAGGAACACAACAACAGAATTTTGACCCTTAAATGGTCAAACCAGCCTCTTCAATCCTAAACAACACACTCTCTAGAGTTGGTGCATATTCCCAAACAAACCTCCTTATGCCAGGGTTTTTTATTAAAACCTCATTACCATAATCAGTGGATGGTCCTTTTATTACACCATCATCAACAAAAATACCAGCATGAGTAGGAACCTTATCCTAAAAAATCCAAGCCATCTGTGCTTGATATACTGCCATTGAATTAGTTGCTCCTTGAGGCAGCCTGTTGAGCTGAAATCTTCCCAAAGGAGTCTCAAAAGTTGTAAGAGGCCTTGAATTTGTATGAAGTTCCCTTTCATTATAACCACCCATAATATCACCCAAAATATAACTCAACCTTATAGCAAAAGCTTCAATAAAATCCTCTGCACTTGGTGGCATACCTGCGTCCTTGATAGTGACTCTATTCAAGGATCTAAGATCATGAACCACCCTCAATTTTCCTTTCTTCTTCTTTACACAGACTGCCAGACTTGAGTAACTGGATGTTGATTGTTTGTATAACCCAGTCCTGACTCTTTTTCTAACAATCTCCACAAAATCCTCTCTGATAGCAGCTGGAATCAGAATAGGTTTGATTTGCCAAGGTTCATGACAAACCTCAGGAATCAAGTAAGTTTCCCCATAAGAGTGCTTCAACACACCCCTTTCCTCCTCAACAAAAGCCACAGCTTTTTCCCTTAGCACAATATCATGCAACAACAACTTCTTTTCTTCTTCAGAAAAGAATACATCAGGACCAAAATTAACAACTTTCAACCTTTCCACAGTCACCCTAGCCATCTCTACAAATTCTGGAGGATTCTTCACCAAAGGAGTAAAGTACAGATCTCTTTGCAAAGGAGGTCTCTTCAAGGGCGGAATCAAACCCACAGGCATAGACTCATTGACAGGCCTAATCTTCTTCCCTACCTTCTTATACTTTGCCGCTCCACCTTCAACTTGAGGGATCTTCAGGACATCTTCACCACCAGACGTGAAACAAAAACCAAGCGTTTCCCGATTGCTCACATGTGTGGACAAGGTAATGTTTTTGAAAGGTGTAGAAGAAACCCTAGCGGTGCACAATTGGGAGGACTTACTTTTAGACCCCAATCTCACCACTCCAAATCTTTTCCGCAATTCCAAATCTTCATCTTTACTTCAGTCTTTCAAATCTTCAAATCTTTATTTATCTTCAGAATCAACTCTTTTAGAATTTTTCAGTTTATCCTCAGGCTGGAGGCCCAAAAATTGATCTTGATGATCTTCTTTATTCATAATTTTCTGCAGTTTAACCTCATGCTGGAGGCCCAAAAATTGATCTTGATGATATTCTTTCTTCATAGTTTTCTGCAGTTTAACCTCATGCTGGAGGCCCAAAAATTGATCTTGATGATCTTCATTCTTCATTATCTTCAGATTTTTTTTTTGATTTTCTTGAATTATCTTGAAATTATTATCTTCTTTTTTTGAGTTTTCTTCTGACCTACAGAAATAACCAGGGGTTTCCCCAATGCTTACAGGTGTGGCCCAGGTAAGTTTTTTGAAAGGTGTAGAAGAAACCCTAGCTGTGCAAAATTGGGAGGACTTACATTTAGACCCCAATCTTACCACCCCAAAACTTTTCCGCATATCTTTCAATAAAGATATATAACCAATCTTCTTTCTTGAGCTTGAATTAAAAATAATTGAGAATCTTGAGAGAGAAGAGAGACTTGATAAAAAACTTGATGAATACTTGCAGAGAAGAGAAACATTAAAAAGAGAAAGTTGAAAATCCACTTGGTATATCTCCAAGGGAGCTGACCTACTACAACCTGGGATTTCCTCATCTTGGGGAGAGGTTGTAGCACTAGGGTGATCAGCCCTCATTACTCCAAAAAAGACAGACTCTCAATAGAGACTGAGCCACACTCCAAAAAATCAGAGGTGGCACCCACTTCTTTCTTTCTCCTGCAACAATCCATGCTTTGGCACATGGAAGATAAACCAGGCCTGGTCTCCCAATTATCCTTTCCAGGGGATGATAACCTCATGTGATTTCTCTTTTCATCTTCACCAGTCAACTCCAAGCTGATTCCCAAATCAAATTGATAACCAATTCTTTCCTGAAAATCCATCAAGAATGGCCCACCCAAGACAGCTTTAACTGTTCCCTTAGCAATATAAAAATGAACCTTCCCTGAGGCTTTGCCAACATATAACTTCACAAACTAAGAAGTTCCAACCAATTCAGTGACATGGCCACCGATCCCTCTCAAATTCCCACCAATACCAGTTTTGATGGGGAGGCCCAAATGAGTAGCCTCAAAAAAAGAAATCAGGTTTATCTGAGAACCTGAATCTACCAATTCCCTTGCCTCCCTGACATTCAGAGTGACATTGACATAACCTAGAGGAGCAGAAAAATGAGTTTCCAACTCCTCACCAAACTTTTCAGCAGAATCACAAATGTATTCCACCTGTCCAGAAGAAACTCTTCTCCTGGTAAACAAGTTTTTCTGTCTATCAGCCAACCCTGGACTGATAACATACAATTCCCCATAAGAAAGGGAAACTTGACCCTGATTCATCCTTTAAAGAACAGAGTCCATAACATTAGATTGACCAGAAACCACTGGCCTCTCAAAGTGAGCCTGTTGCTTCACTACCTTGGTCCTAGAAGCTTCTTGAGGACCAGCACCACCAACAGATTTACCATCAACAGGAACAAAACCAGATCCCTCACCAGAACCTTTAACTCCAGCAGGATTTGGCAATGAAGCCAAAGGGACATCCTCCTCAGAGTCAAAATTAATCTCCATAGGCATTGGCTCACCATTCATGTCCAATGCACCAAAACTAGGGGGGCCCATGTCAGCCATACCCTTCTGCATCTTGTACAGCTCCTCTTTTCTGTACCTCTTCCTAGCTGTACTCAGCTTAGGATCCACCTTTGAAGCCTTTGGCTTTGTGTGGGCCTGAGAACTGCTCTTAGGCCTTCCCACCTTCCCTGCTTCCACATCATAAACACCAGCCAGGCATTTTCCACTCGACTGTCCACCACAGGAATACAAATCCAAACCACAAAAGAAAGTAGAAAAAGAGACCTTATTGACCTCCTTCCCCTTTCCCTTGACTTCATCATCTTCCTTACCAGAAGACTTCCCCTGATCAGGAATCTCCTCAAACCTTAGCCTCCTTTGATTGAGACCACCCCTTCTCATGACCAAATCAACAGGAGCCTTCCCCTCACTGGGATTCACAAATGAACCATCAGGGAACTTGAAAACCCTACCATCAAATTCCACCTTTCCTTCAGACACATCCCTGTTCAATTCCCAACAATTATTGGACCTGTGCCCCCTCCTGCTGCAATAAGAGCAGACCCAAGGAACACTCCTACCAGCCCTCCTATCAAAATCTCTAGTCTGAGAAGGTGCCTTATTGACCTTCTTAGCCTCCCAAACAAAAATATTCAGCTGCTTTGTGGGATCAGCCAAAGGCTCCACCACTGGGTCCATCTCCTGTTTGAGAACCTGCACCATATTGTTCTCCTTCTTCTTCACCCTAAATTCCTCTTCATCCTAAGCCTCACTGAATTTTCTGACATATTTGGCATACCCTTCCTGATAGGTGTCCACAGCCAATAACTTCAAATGGGCCTCAACAGCCTCCTTCACCTTATCCAAGGCAGGCAACTTCTGGTCCCCATTAGAAAGAGTCTTAATCAAGTCCTTCCTTGACAGCTCCTTCAAAACATCCATCATGACATCTCTAGCCAGGGCAGACCCAAAAACATCCTTGGCAGAATTTTCATGTGCCAGCTCCTCCACTTCCACCAAGTATTCCACCACAGGATCAAACTGTAGCACAAACTTTCTGTAACTATGCAAGTTACCAACACCACCATAAGATTGCCATTCACTGACAACCTTGATCAGGTCCACCATAGTGAACCTGACACCCCATCTATCTACCATCTCCCTACACAATAACTTCCAATCCCTCTTCTTGTAGCCAGGCATGGCCACAACCTCCTTCTCCACTGCCTTATCACCAATGAAGAAGATAATCTGCTTCACCATGTCCAGGTAAGAAGCACCATCCACTTCAGCAGCAGTTTCATACTTCTCCAGAAACCACTTGACATCCTCCCCATTAAACTTGGTACCATCCCAATTTTTAATCCTAACACACTCCCTGACCATCACAGCAGGAGGACCATCTCCCCCACTCACAGTCACCACAGGAATAGAGGAACCAGAAGCCATTCCTCCAGACCAAAACACCAAAAAGAGCCAGCCAAAGAAAACAGAGATTCCAAAGAACTAGCAAGTTCTACCCCCACATTGGGTGCCAGAAATGTAGACAATCCTATAGCACTAGCTATAGGCCTTGACCAAGGGAGTTGGAGAAAAAACAGAGAGAAAATCCCCTGTCCCTTTAGAAAAATAGAGTGAGATATACTTGCTAAAGTAAGTTGGTTCCTGTTTTTCTAAAGCCCCTTTTTCAACACACTTGACTTCTTGAGGAGCCAAGAAAGTAGTCCCCAGACAGTCTACCAGACCAAAGAACTGAAATGTAGACCAATGTCCACACCAGAGAAAGCAAAGATACTTGATGTAGGCTGTAAATCCAGACCAGAGACAGCAATAATACTTTATATAGCTTGCAAGACTATAGCAGAGAACCTGTTGCTAAAGTTGAGTTAAATGAAGAACTAAACTTGCAACCAACACAGCCAATTGTGGCCAAAAAACAGTGAAAACTGAGTGAGGAACAAGTATATCACCTCTGGAATGTTTTATGTTAATTAAAGTTGCCCCAAACTGTCTTATTCAGTATGTACACACAGACCACCCATCTAAGATACATGCACAGCAACAAATTTGGCACCTGTACCAGCCAAATTGAATATAAACCCTCCAGGAGCGCTCCCCAACCTTCTAAAACAGAGGCGGGCGGGCCGCCTGACGTCAGAGGTGCCTCCTGAAGCCAGATAACCAATAAAAACATCTAACCTATTTAGAAAAATTCACTACAACTACTAAAACCCTTAAACACAAAATTACGCTATAACAAAATTATACATGAAGTATAGAGCTAAGTCAGCCCTATCTAATGGTACTAAGCACTTAACCCTAAGACTTAAGGTTAAGCCATAAAAATCAAAAAACAAAATTAAACAGCTATCTTTTGTAACTGAAAAATGATGAAATGGCCCCTTTAAACTTAGAATATGAAAAATATTTCACAAGACATGAAGTTTATAGAAATCCTGGGGCTATCCAATGATAGTACCCACATACTGGCAGTCCCAATATTTATGGAATAAATCCAGAAAAACACCCAGTTCCTCAACAGATGTCAATTAAGACATGCACAAACAGCGCCAAACAACACAACAAAGGCCCCTGCCAATGTTGGAAGACCACAACGGTTATTTAGCCGTTTAAACGGTGGTGAAGGTGGATAAATTAAGTATTTCAATCAAGGTACTTAGATTTTTATCTTACATGATTTATTACTCAAATTAAAGGTATGAAGGTTTTTGTTATCATTAATTTTTAATCTCAGAATTAAACTATTGTAAATACTAGATAACAGAGGTAATAATAAAATTGATATTTGATTTGTTTAATAATAAAATTGTTAGTAGTAAAGAATTCAGAAAACAGCACAAAATGGTAGGCCTTTTTTTAGCAAAAAGGAGAGAGAGAACACGGATTTAAAAAGCCTATATAAAGGAGTGTGAGAGTAAAGTCTTTTGCAAAAATAAGAAATGGAAAATAACAAAAGTGTTCTATAAAGATGTGTCAATAAGATAAATTTTACTATTTATCAAATTATTTGATATATTTTAAAGTTTACTTTCAAATGTGGCACTAAGTATAAAATAATTTGAATCAAATTAATTTATTTAATAGAAGTTTAACTTTTTAAATAAAAAAGAAATTTGAATTCTTAAAATTTAGTATTAATATATATTTTTTTCTCTTCCAACCTATTATTGAGCACGGTGTTAGGGAATAAAAATATGATGGACATGATTATTAATTTTAAATATTTACTAAATTTACTTATTCTAACTAGTTAACTTATTAAAAGTAAGAAAAAAGTAAATATAATATAACTAATAATAAAATAAGAATTAAAAAGGTGTGTCCTCATCCCAGTAAATAATTAATTATTTTACTGGGTAAGTCTAGTAGCCTGGCTGACAGTTTTTGAATTTAAGTTTCAAGTTCTACTATTTTAACAGACTCTATATTATGTATTAAAGTGAATTAAAATTTAATAATGCAAAATTTTATTTATAGAAAAATAAATATATGAGAGTAGAATTTGAAATGAGAGAAAACAATATCTCAGTGATAGTGATAGAACAGGCTAATATTAGAATAATTGAATTTTCTTTAATATAAATTTAAGTAAATATTTTAAATAGTGTGATTAAATGTTTAAATTGTTTCTTTTTGAGCTTTTAATTGAGTATAGCAGTTCAGAAGTACCTTCTTTTTTTCCAGAACAAGAATATTGACCATGCAAATTTACAAAACAAAATGCAAAAATTTTAATCAAGTGAAAAAATACAGATTAATAATTTATTAATGCTATGTTAATTATATTTTTTTAACACCAATATTTTAAAAAATTATGTTCTTTATTAGCAAATATTAAAAAAATAATTTAGATTTTATTGAACAGTAGAAATTCATGCATCTTCTTAGCTATTTTCTTTATTAAGAATAAAAACTTTAATTAATTAATTTTTATAAAGACTCAATTTTTTAAAAAAGGTTAAATTTTCATTTAGTATTAAAAGAAAAAGTTTAGGCTGTAAGTTGAAACTATTTTCAAGTTCAAATTGATGAAAAATACTTTTTTTCAAATTTTTAAACTATCTGGATTCATAACTTGAAGTTTTTAATAAAATTTGAACTAAAAAGCTAAGCAAAAAGATTTTAAGAATCAGAAGGAGCTACATAATTTTTTCTAAGTACGAAAATCATATTCCTCCAGTTTATTTTAAACATAATAAGAAAAATTTGAGTCTTTTCATGTATATTGGAGATACAAAAAATGAAATTTAAAAGTTTTTTTAATCTATCATATGAAAAAACAAATATTATATTTATTAAAAAGAAATTTAAAGATTTTATTATAAAAAAAATAGGGAAATTCTAAATCTTTATATATGTTCAGCATTTCATAGTATTTGGTATAAATCTTTTCAATAAAAAGATAAACCTGGGCACACATTAAGGAGTTTGCAATCAAATTTAGAAAAAAAAATATTGAATATTAAATTATCTTGAACAGTGGTCAGAAACAGAATTGCATTTGCAGTTCAATCCAAGTTCCATTGCAACTAAGATGTATATGTTTATAAAATTATATATAATTATTTGTGTGAAAAAACTTAACAATGAAAGTTCTCAAGGGGCTTATTATTTTACTGAATAAATTTTATTTAATATATTGGAACAGATTTATCATTTAGTTGTCATAAATTTTTATTTATTAAACATTATTATTCAGATATATATAGTAATCATAAAACCAAAAAAATTGATCTAAAAGGTAAAATAAGGCAATCAATTTTTTGTTCAAGTCTCATTTGCAACATATGAGTAAAGCCATAGCTATTTTTCATCTAACCTACAGTATTTAATATTAAATTAAAGAATAAGTAAATTCAACTCATAATATAGAGAAGAGACTTTTTTTTAATATCTAAAATTCTATATTCTATTTTTAATGTTTTTTTCTAAATTTTAACTGTAAAACTTATTTTTTTACTTATGTATAGCTATCACATTTATTCCATAAAACAATTTTTTTTAAATTTACTAGGTCTTTGTGGATAGTTTTTATATTTTTATAATTCTTTTACTTCAAATATAAGTATTTATTACTAACAGCCAAGATATATGTATTTTGAATCTATTAAGGATTTAAAATAGCCATACAGAAGGTTTAACTATTGGTTTTCTTAATGAAATCAAAGTATCATATTGTGAGAGGGTGGACTTTATCCTTCAGCTGAAAAATAGAGTTCAACATCTGATTTTCACCACCTTTTTTATGCTCCTTCCACCCCTTTAAAAATACTTTTCAGACTCATCACCTGTTTCATTTCTATTACCACTGCTTTCCTTTTTCTAATCATCTTTTTACTTTTTTTTACTTTCCATGCCTTCAAAACTTAAATTTTACTTCACTCACACTTGCTCACCTTTTTTGCTTGCATTTCATTCTCTTCCCTTTACCTTTTCAGCCCATTTTACACCTTTTGCTCTAATCACAACCCTTCTAAATCTGTTTTTTCCTTGCTGTACTACCTCTGATTCCTCCAACCTTGCCATTTGATCTTCTACCTAGTGATCCACGTAATAACCACCTGGTTCTATGCCCTCCATTTCAACAACCTCCATAGGTGCAGGTGTATTCTCTCTAGTAGTATACCCTACTTCCTCCATATCCTCTGGATTCGCATACCTAGCGCCAGCCCTTCTTGGCCTAGCAACTGTAGGTGGGGCCATTTTCTTATGATTTGCTGTGAACATCTCCAAACGCGCTGCGGTGAGTGGCGCTGCAACTGTTCCCTCTTTTACTTTAAAATCCAGCACTTTGCAAGTTACTGCAAAATTGACTGACTTTGTATCCTTGCCTTTTTCTTTAATTTTGGGCTCTTTACCCTTGTTCGACCTGCCTTCCATAGACTTCTTATTAATATGATCAATAACCATGGCTCGCATCCCTCAATCCTTGTCTTTAACAAGCTTAGTGCCATCTTCCAACATAAGTGTAGTACCATCCTCATAAACTACCATTTCCTCTTTATCCCTTTGAAGTGCATTACACCTCATCCTAGTATGCCCCTCTTTATTACAATAATAGCACACCATAGCAGAAAAACGCAAAGGTTGAGGAGAAGTCTTGGGCCTAAAAAATTCTTTCCCCTTTGCTGCTTCAATTATCTTTTTCTCCAACTCATCAATCCTTGCCATAACTGAATCTGGCTCCTTAGTGAAAACTTTATCTTTAGGTGACAACATCTGAGGAGGTGATCGTGCACCAGACGCATCTTCATTCATCTCCTCATTATCCAAAGCAACCCTATCTGCGCAAGGCTCAACTCGACACAACTTCATTTCAGCTTCCACTGCCATTTCTACTTCTTCTAATCCATGGTACTTATAATTTCCACCCCTTCTTTTAACCAGTTTTCCTTCGTTATCCAAGCGCCTTTTTTCCCAGTGTTCAACTTCTGGCACTAACACTTCACAAAACCAAGGTAAAGATGCATTAGCATCACTAAAGTCTTCATTACTAACTAAATATTCCACTATTTGGTCGAAGTCTTCCATAAAAATTTTAAATTCCTTAGGTTCTCAAACACCCCCTTTAGCTTTAACTCTTTTTACCAAGATATCCAGGTCCATCATTGTGTACCTAGGTTCCTCAGTAACCTTTGGCCATCTCTTGTGAATCTGTTATTTTAGCGCTGGACAATCTTTCTCTTCATGCCCTTTTAGATCCTCTAAATGGTCTTTGCACTCATTAGTTACAAAAAATAGTACTTGACATACCATATTGTATTCAGTCGCTCCATGAACTTCAGCTGCCTGTTAAAACCTGCGTAAAAACTTCTTGGTATTAATGCCCGCAAAACGCAAGCTTTCATCTATACACTTAATGATTGTAGTTACCGTCTTTGGAAATGATGTAGAAGAATTGGGCGATTTAACCCTCTCCTGACATCCCCTAGATGTAGTCGCAGTAGGATCCATTCCCAAAATATATAATTGAAACAGAGATCACAAAAGCACACACTTGGTAATTAAACCTGACTATATTCACGATACAGCCCTACGCTATCTTCTGATAACGGCTTATTGATCCACTCGTTGTAGACCCTACGACTTTTCCACTGAAGTGCCAGCTTGATTACGTCCTCTTGATGAAAATCTAAAAACCAAACAATCTAATCAAAAATACTAGTTACATTTATGTCACTGTTGGGACACCAATTGTAGACTGTTCTAAAGTACTAAGCAGTAGACATAATGTGAGATGGTTTGGTTCTCCTTTTCAATTTCTAAAAAGAAGAGCCTGACACTCTTATTTTTCAAGACAGCACAATAATTTGTAACACTAATATTTGATTAGAAAGTTTAAAAGATGAGAGATGAGTCTTAGAGATCAGGAAAAAAAGTATGACTATCTGGATATTTCTATTCTTAATAAGCGCTAATATCCACAGCCTCTCCCTCTTGAAGCGCTCTCTTTGAATATGCCTTATTATAGCAATAAAAAAACTCTAATAATAGCTACTCCTACTAAACCTATATATTCTCTCTATGTTGCGCTCTTTCACTATACTATATGAAATACACACACAGATGCAAGAATGGTAAAAGACTCAAAAATAATATCCTTTTTTTATTCGCTATTCTAATTTTCTTATATATATATATTTCTCTTCCCTCTATCTATATATATTTTTCCAGTACTCAAGACACAGTTCTCTAGTGGATCTTCAGCGCTGGCTCTAGCGCCATATTAGTAAAACAATAACTAATCTATTAGTAAACTATGTACACTGCTTGTAACAACTACGGCGCCTAAAACATATCCTATGATTACTAATGCTAGTATTAATTTGTTTCACTCACACTCCACAAATCCGCTTTTGACTATACCTTCGTTTTTGTATCAGCTCTATTTCCAGGTTTGACCCATTCTAATGCTGATCCTAGTTGCCTTGACTCTTGGGTAGTTTTGTGATTGATTCCCCACTATCCTTTCTTTAATACTAAGTTCATAGTCCTTACATTTCACTTAACTAGTTAGCCTACCTTATTACCTGTTTCAGTAAGTTACCCAACTAGCCGCAGTACAGTATACTATGCACTTGAATCGTCCTTAAGCCATAACCCTTTCCTTAATGTGTAACACATAATTATTTGAAAGTCCAAATCCATATTTTTTAGCACTTTACAGCCCTAAATCAGTAACACACAATTCCCCATTGTGCAGCACATCTCGCTACAAAATCCAAGCGCACAGACCCTTAATCCTTTTCTGCACTTCAATTTCCTTCGTTCTTTAAAAAACGCATATACATATTATATTTTAGCACTTCCTACTGCGCTAACTTCCTTTTTTCTTCCTGGAATACGCGCGCTGTTTGGTCTAAAATTATACTACCTGCGAGGCGCGTACCACAGCGCCCCCCCATATTTTGTGGTGTATGTGTCCAGGACAAGTTGGTCCAAACTTATGCTGGATACTCTTGCCATGGACATTCTGTTATTACTTCAAGGAAAGCTAAAAAAAAGCCCACATACCAAAGATAATTGATGCTATCTAAATTTTTTGGTAAAAGTGTCCAGCACAAGTTCAGCCGTACTTGTGCTGGACACTTTTCCAATATGAAGTTGATAAAGTGCATGTTTATTTAAGAGAAGTGATGTGTTCCTCATAAAAGTGTCCAGCACAATCTGTCTGAGCTTTTGCAGGACAATTTTACCCAAAAAACATTCTCATGGCATCAAATATCTTTATTTTATGGGAAATTTTTTTTGGTTTTCCTTGCAATTTTTAGTCACTGGTCTTGGTCAAAGTGCCCAACACAAGTTTGGCTGAGCGTGTTCTGGACACATTTTCAATATGAAGTTGGTAAGGTGCATGTTTATTTAAGAGTAGTGAGGTGTTCTTCATAAAAGTGTTCAGCACAAGTATGGTTGAACTTGTGATGGAAACTTTTACCTAAAAACAATGTGATGCCATCAATTATCTTTATTATGTGGGTTTTTTTTAATTTTCCATTAAAGTTTTAGTCACTGGTCTGGGTCAAACTCTCCAACACAATTTTTGCCAATCTTGTGCTGGACACCTTTATGATGAACACCTCACTTCTCTTAAATAAACATGCACCTTACCAACTTCTTATTAGAAATGTGCCCAGCACAAGTTTGGCTGAACTTATGCTGGACACCTTTACCAAGACCAGTGACTAAAACTTTCATGGAAAATTAAAAAAAACCCACATAATAAAGATAATTGATGGCATCATATTGTTTTTAGGTAAAAGTTTCCATCACAAGTTCAACCATCCTTGTGCTGAACACTTTTATGAAGAACACCTCACTACTCTTAAATAAACATGCACCTTACCAACTTCATATTGAAAATGTGTCCAGAACACGCTCAGCCAAACTTGTGTTGGGCACTTTGACCAAGACCAGTGACTAAAAATTGCAAGGAAAACCAAAAAAAAATTCCCATAAAATAAAGATATTTGATGCCATGAGAATGTTTTTTGGGTAAAATTGTCCTGCACAAGCTCAGACAGATTGTGCTGGACACTTTTATGAGGAACACATCACTTCTCTTAAATAAACATGCACTTTATCAACTTCATATTGGAAAAGTGTCCAGCACAAGTACGGCTGAACTTGTGCTGGACACTTTTACCAAAAAATTTAGATAGCATCAATTATCTTTGGTATGTGGGCTTTTTTTTAGCTTTCCTTGAAGTAATAACAGAATGTCCATGGCAAGAGTATCCAGCATAAGTTTGGACCAACTTGTCCTGGACACATACACCACAAAATACAGGGGGCAGACTTGCTAGCAAGTCCACAAACTTGGACCCAAACTCACCAAAGATTTAACACACCTTGAGCTATTGATAAAGGAACCATAAAATCAGGGATGAACACCACTCAGCAGAAAAGTTTTAGGTGAGTTTTCAAGTAGAGTTCAGTATGGGTTCAGTACTAGTTCAGTCTGAGATCTAATTTATAACTCATTAAGAAACATTATCAAAATACACCACGGGAAATCTAGGGGTGAATTTCTAGCAATCCCCTCTCTTGAAATTTAGAGTGTCCCTTAATTATGCCAGGTTTATGAATACTTTATAAACATAAGTAAATTACAGTTAGATTTACATTTATTCTCAGATTGATTATAGACAGAATATCAACTGATTCCAAATTATTCACAAGTTGATCCTCCAGAACTTGATTTTGGTCCTCTGATGAGAACAAATTGAGCACAAATTGATCTAACCTAAGCTTATGCATATATAATAATTCAGTATACTTGCTCTATTAAATTTGATAATAAAAAAAATATTGATGAATTTATATAAAAAAAATTATTATGTAAGATATTAAATTATAAATTTAGGCATCATAGGAGGGCACGTAATAGAACTTAATTATACTATGTGACACCTTAATACTGTATCACGCAGTTTGAAAAATTTAAAACAAAATGAGTCATAATGGGCAATGAAATTGCTTGGAAAGACTCTTTCAAAATTAATACCGACCATAATACACAAGTATGAAACCTTGGCATCTATCCAATAAAAGATTTTCCTTCTGATAAATGGATTTTTCTCAGTTACTACCTGCTAAAAAGTGTCCTTCTGTGGTTTGTCTGACCTTCAGGGGGGTAATTTGGCCACATCACACTACTTCTATTTCCATGATTGACCAAAACATCATCCTCATTCCCATCTAAAGAGTTGATCTCATCTGACTGTGGCTGATCAAAAGGGTCAACCACAAGTTTAGCCAAAATTTTGGTGAACACTTTTTTGATGGATAGTGACTAACTGGTGCTTTCCGAAATTGTCCACCTCAAGTTAGGATAAACTTCAGGAGGATAAATTTATTATGAATACCAAATTAACTGAAGAATACTTTGGCCCTAGCTACTCTGCATCATAAAAGCGTCCAACTGAGGTTTAGCCATAATTCAGGTAGACACTTTTGGAAAGGCACAGTCTGATGGGTTTAATATCTATATTTGGCAATAAGTATCAGTTTTTTATCAACATGGAGCTAGAATTAATTTAATATGGCCAAAGTGTCCACCTGAAGTTTGGCCAAAATACAGCTGGAAATTTTTATGAGGATTACTTGATGAAATGAAGAAGACTTGCAATTACTTTCCATCATAAAATTTTCAAACTTAAGTTTATCGAAAATTGTGGTGACACTTTTTCCAGATCCAGTCATATGGGATCAACTCTCTATATGGCAATGAGAATCAATTTTTAGTCAATCATGGCATTAGAAGTAATTTTATATGGAAAAACTTTCCACCTAATTTTTGGCCAAAAATAAGTTGGAAATGTTTATGAGGAATACTAGATTAACTAAAGAAGACTTGCACCCTACTACTGTCCATCATAAAAGTGTCCACCAGAAGAGTTCTCAAACTTGTGGTTGACACCTTTGGCCTGGTCCAGCCATATGGGATCAATTCTGCATATGGAAATGAGGATTTAATTTGGTCAATCATGGTACTAGAAGTAATTTGATATAGATAAAGTGTCCAACTAAATATTGGAAAAAAATCAGTTGAAAACTTCATTTAGTTTTTCAAAAAATCAAATTAAGTAAAATTTTATTCTTGATGATGCCCATTTTATCCAACACCTCTTCTGAGACTTGAAAGTAGGCATTTAGCTTGAATTTTGAATTTCATATAAAATCCCTATTATTCAACCTATTTCTTTTTATCCCTTTTTTTCTTTTAGATATCAAGTTTTTTCTATACTTATAAACTTAATAATATAATGGCGACCAAAAATTAATCAAATGATATTAAAGAGTGAGGAAAAAATATAAAATACCAGTAGACATGTTTGTAAGAAATACTAGGTGAACTGAAGAAAAATTCTACCCTAGCTACTCTACATTAAAAAAGTGTCCAGAACAAGTTCGGCCAAACTTGTGCTGGACACTTATGGTCAGGTGCATTCAGATGGGAGCAATTCTCTCTATGGAAATGAAGATAAATTTTTGATAAAAAACTACACTAGAAGTAGTTTGATATGGCAAAATTTTCATGCTGAAGTTTTGGTAAAGCTCAAGTGGATTTTTTTTTTATTTTTACAAAAAAGAAAATTTAGTGCAAGTTTAGCCCTGATTGTTCTAATTTAATTCAACATCTCTTTTTTCTGTTTATGGCAGGAATTTAACTTGGATTTTAATTGTTATCTTTGATTTATTTTATTTTACTTTATTCCTCTCATATTGCTTTTGGATAGAAGTTTTTTTTTTGTAAAATAAATCATTTTCATATTTTTTTATCTTTATTTAATAATATTATAAAAGGTGTAACATCACCCAGTATTCATTTGGCACACAATTTTTTGCTATACTGATAATATTAATAATATAATGGTGACAAAAAATTAATCAATTGATAAAATGAGTGAGGCACAAAGATTTAATAACAGTGGAAATGTTTATAAGAAATTTCAGATGATTAAAAATGACTTGCACCCTGGATACTCTTCATGATAAAAGTGTCCAGCACAAGTTTTGCCAAACTTGTGATGGACACTTTTGGTTGCATGCCGTCAGACGCAATCAATTCTTCTTATGGAAATGAGACTGAATTATCACTCCATCATTGCACTGAAAGTAGTTTTACATAGACAAATTGTCCCCTGGATGTTTTTCCAAACCTAAGGTAGACAATTTTTTCCTTTGGTATAAAGTAAATTTGATCCATGTTAATCTATGATGGTGCCCATTTTTTCTGAAGCCTCTACTGGCTCATGATAGCAGAAATTATACTTAATATCTTTATTTCATGTTTGATCTCTTTAATTTTAATCTTACCCTTTTATTTATCCTTTAGCTTTTAAATATCAATTTTATTTTGGTAAAACTGATAACTTTCTCATTTTTTTATGTTTATTATATTATATTATTAAAGTTGTAAAATCATCCAGTATACATTCATTACACATTTTTTTGCTATACTAAAAACATTAATAATATAATGGTGACTAAAAAATAATCCAATAATAAATATGGATGACACAGAAAGATCAAATACCCATAGACATTTTTAAAATGAATATAAGATTAACTGAAGAAGACTTTCACCCTAGCTACTCTCCATCATAAAAGTGTCCAGCACAATTTCATCTGAGCTTTTGCTGGACACTTTTGGTTGCATGCAGTCAGATGAGATAAATTCACTCAATGGAAGTTAAAATGAATTTTTGCTCAATAATTGCACAAGAAGTAGCTTTATACTGCTATACTATCCTCCTGATTTTTTGGAAAACATCAAGTGGACACTTTTATTAATTTTAAAAAAAAGAAAAAATATTCCAAATCTAGAACTGGTGGTGCAAATTTGGTCTGAAAACTCAAATTATCTTTGATGGCAGAAATTTTATTTGAATGTTTAATTTCATATTTAATCACTTTTATTTTACTTTTTTATTCCTGTTTTTGCTTTCAAATATCAATTTATTTATTGTAAAACTAATAATTTTCATATTTTTTTTACTTTTATTTAATAAGATTATGAAAGATGTAGCATCTCCCAGTATGCATTTGGCTTACAAATTTTTTCAATACTAATAACATTAATATTATAATGGTGAAAAACAGTGAATCAAATGATAAATATGAATGACACAGAAAGATCATATACAAGTGGATTTGTTTATAAGGAATACCTGATGAACTGAAGAAGACCTGCACCCTAGATACTCACCATCATAAAAGTGTCCAGCATAAGTTCGGCCAAACTTGTGCTGGACACTTTTGGTTGCATGCAGTCAGATGGGATAAATTACTCTATGGAAATGAAAATGACATTTTGCTCAATCATTGCACAATAAGTAGTTTGATATTTCCAAAATGTCCTCCTGATGAATTTTCAAAACTCATCAGGACACTTTCTTTGGTTTAACAAAAAAGAAAATATAGTGCAAGTTTAGCCCTGGTCGTGCACATTTGATCTAACACCTCTACTTGTTATTGATAGTGGGAATTTTCCTTAGATTTTTTTTTCTTATTTTATCCCTTTTATTTTACTTTTTATTGCTCATATTGCTTTGGATATCAATTTTTAATTTTTAAAATAAATAATTTTCATACTCTAATACCTTTATTTAATAATATATGATTAAAGGTGGAACACCACCTGGTATGCATTTTTCACACAAGTTATTACTATAGTAATAACGTTAACAATTTAATGATGACAATAAATTAATCAAATGGTAAATTTAAATGACACAGAAAGATCAAATTCCAGTGGAAATGTTTATAAGAAATCCCTTTTGAGTTTAAGAAGATTTTCTGTATGCCTACTCTCAATTATAAAAGTGTCCAGCAAAAGTTCAGCCGAACTTGTGCTGGACACTTTTGGTTGCATGAAGTCATATGAGATAAATTCTCTCTATGGCAATAAAAAATGATATTTCACTCAATTATTGAAGTAGAGAATGTTTAATATTGTAAAATTGTCCCCTGGATGTCTGTCCAAACCTCAGCTCAAAATTTGTTAGCTATACATAAAAGTAAGTTTAGACCAATTCTTGACCTAGGGGTCCCCAACTGTCCCAACACCACTTCTGGCTCTTGATAGTAAAAATTTTACTTGTATTTTTTATTTTGTATTTGATCCCATTTATTTTCATTTTACTTTTCTATTACTCTTTTTAATTTTAAATATCAATTTATTTTTTTAAAAACTAAACATATTCATATTTTTTTAACTTTATATAATAATATTATTAAAGTTGGAACATCACCAATTTTGAATTTGGCATGCAGGTTTTTGCTATACTAGAAACATTAATAATATATATGGTGACAAAAAATTAATTATAAGATAAATATGAATGATAAAAAAAAGTTAAAAACCCAATAGAAATGTGAAAAACAAAAAACTGATCTACTGAGAAACACTTCCACCCTAGCTACTCTCCATCATAAAAGTGTCCAGCACAAGTTCGGCCGAACTTGTGCTGGACACTTTTGTTCAGGTGCAGTCAGATGGGATCAATTCTCTCTGTGGAAATTAAATTAAAAAAAATTCTAAATAATTACATTAGAAGTAGTTTGGTATGGCTGAATTATCCACCTTGAGTTTTTCCAAACCTCAGGTGAAAAATTTTTTATCTTTAAAAAAAATTAAATTTTATCAAATTTAGCCCTGGTGGCACCAATTTGTTTCAACACCTCTACTGGCTCTTGAAGGCAGGAATTTTTCTTGAATTTTTCTTTTTCATATTTGATCTCTTTTACTTTACTTTTTTATCACTCATGTTACATTTGGATATTAATTTATAATTTTGGAAAAGAAATCATTTTCATATTTTTTTAACATTTTTTAATAATATTATAAAAGGTGTAATATAACATGGCATGCATTTGGCGCACAAGTTTTTTCTGTACTAATAAAATTAATAAAATTCTAATGACAAAAAATTAATCAGATAATAAAATATGAATAACACAGAAAGATCAAATACCGTTTGACATGTTTTAAAAAAATAACAGTTGCACTGAAGAAGACCTGCACCCTAGCTACTCTCCATCATAAAAGTGTCCAGCACAAGTTTGGTCGAACTTGTGCTGGACACTTTTGGTCAGGTGCAGTCAGATGGGATCAATTCTCTCTATGGAAATGAAAACAATTATTTGATAAGAAACTTCACTAGATGTAGTTTGATATAGCTGAATTATCCACCTAGAGTTCATCCAAACCACAGTTACACAATTTTTTATCTTTAAAAAACAATCAATTAAGTACAATTTATCCCTGACGGCTCTCATTTGCTTCAACATCTCTACTGGCCTTTGATATTAGCAATAATACTTGGATTTCTTTTTTCATATTTGATCGCTTTAAATTAATTTTTTATTCTTCATATTGCTCTTGGATATCAATTAATAAATTTTAAAATAAATTATTTTAATATTTTTATACATTTTTTTAATAATATTATAAAATGTGTAACATCACTCAGTATGCATTTGGCACATGATTTTTTGCTATACTTATATAATTATTAATATAATTAAGACAAAAAATTAATCAAACAATATGTATGAGTGAGGCACAAAGATAAAATACCAGTAGACATGTTTGTAAGAAATACCAGATGAACTGAAGAAAAATTCTACCCCAGCCGCTCTCCATCATAGAAGTGCCCAACACAAGTTCGGCCAAACTTGTGCTGGACACTTTTGGTCATGTACAGTCAGATGGGATCAATTCTCTGTATGGCAACAAAAAAATTTTTTTATCAAATTTCACTAGAAGTAGTTTGGTTTAGCTGAATCATCCACCTGCTGTTCTGCCCAATATCAGGTGTATAATTTTTTATATTTAAAGAAAAGTTCACTTATTACAATTAAGCCCTGATGGCTCCCATTTGCTTTAACACCTCTACTGGCTCTTGATAGCAGGAATTTTACCAGTATTTTTTTCATATTGTAACTCTTTGACTTTTATTTTACTCTTTTATTCCTCTTTTTAATTTTAAATTTCAATTTAATTTTTGTAAAACTATTCCTTTCCATATTTATTTACATCTATTTTAAAAAATTATTGAAGGTATAACTTTACATGGTATGCATTTGGCACACAAGTTTTTGCTATACTAATAACATTAATAATATAATGGTGATAAAATATTAATCGGATGGTAAATATGAAAGATACAGACTGATCAAATACCAGTAGACATGTTTATGAGAAATACAAGATGAAGGAACTGAAGAAAATTTCCACCCAAGCTACTCTCCATCATAAAAGTGTCCAGCACAAGTTTGGCCGAACTTGTGCTGGACACTTTTAGTCACGTGCAGTCAGATGGGATCAATCCTCTATATGGCAACAAAAAAACATTTTTTTATTAAACTTCACTACAAGCAGTTTTGTTTAGCTGAATCATCCACCTGTTGTTCTTCCCAAACTCAGTTGTATAATTTTTTTTCTTTAAAAAAAGGTCACTTATTACAATTTAGCCCTGATGGCTCCCATTTTTTTCAACACTTCTACTGGCTCTTGAGAGCAAGAATTTTACTAGTATTTTGTTTTTCATAATTGATCTCTTTGAGATTAATTTTACCTTTTTATCCCTCATATTGCTTTTGTATATCAATTTATTTTTTGTAAAACAAATCATTTTCATATTTTTTTACCTTTATTTAATAATATTATAAAAGGTGTAACATCACCTGGTATGCATTTGGCACACGAGTTTTTGCTATACTTATAATATTAATAATATAATGGTGACAATAAATTAATCAAATGATATATATGAGTGAGGCACAAAGATCAAGTACCAATGGACGTGTTTATAAGAAATACCAGATTAACTGAAGAAAAATTCTACCCTAGCTACTCTCCGTCATAAATGTGTCCAGCACAAGTTCGGCCGAACTTGTGCTGGACACTTTTTGTCACATGCAGTCTGGTGTGATCAATTCTCTCTCAATCATTGAACTAGAAGTTGTTTGATATGGCTAAATGGTTATGCTGAAGTTTTTTTAAACCTCAGATTGGCACTTTTTTGTTTTTCAAAAAAGCAATTATAGTCCAAGTTTAGCCTCACTGGTGGACATTTGCCCCAACATGTCTACTTGCTCTTGATGGCAGTATATTTATTTTAATTTTTTATTTCATACTTGTTTCCTTTAATTTTACCTTTTTATCCCTCATATTGCTTTTGTATATCAATTTATTTTTTTTAAAACAAATCATTTTCATATTTTTTTACCTTTATTTAATAATATTATAAAAGGTGTAACATCACACGGTATGCATTTGGCACACGAGTTTTTGCTATACTTATAATATTAAAACATAATGGTGACAAAAAATCAATCAAATGATAAATATGAGTGAGGCACAAAGATAAAATACCAGTGGACATGTTTGTAAGAAATACCAGATGAACTGAAGAAAAATTCCACCCTAGCTAACCTCCATCATAAAAGTGTCCAGCACAAGTTCAGCCGAACTTGTGCTGGACACTTTTGGTCACATGCAGTCTGATGTGATCAATTCTCTCTATTGAAATGAAGATGAATTTTTCTTCAATAATTGCACTAGAAGTTGTTCGATATGGCAAAATTTTCATCCTGAAGTTTTGGTAAAGCTCCAGTGGATTTTTTTTTATTTTTACAAAAAAGAAATTATAGTCCAAGTTTAGTGCCACTGGTGGGCGTTCACCCCATCATGTCTACTTGCTCTTGATGGGAGGAATTTCACTTTAATTTTTTATTTCATATTTGATCCCTTTAATTTTACCTTTTTATCCCTCATATTGCTTTTGGATATCAATTTATTTTTTGTAAAACAAATCATTTTCATATTTTTTTACCTTTATTTAATAATATTATAAAAGGTGTAACATCACCCGGTATGCATTTGGCACACGAGTTTTTGCTATACTTATAATATTAATAACATAATGGTGACAAAAATCAATCAAATGATAAATATGAGTGAGGCACAAAGGTCAAATACCAATTAATCAACAGTTCTTATTAATATTATAAATTTTTTGATTAAATAAAATGGTAATAATGAATTATATTTTTCATCCACAATTCCACTCTAATGATTCCCACTGCACAAAAAGGGTTCACTTGGTCCTTTCTTTACTTCATGTGCATATATTTTATTGCCCACAGTACTACAATTTTTTGTAGTGATTATCCTACATCTGATTCAGGAATATTTTTAAACAATATAAGTTTTTTTTAAAAAAGACCTTATCATATCCAATATCCCACAAAAAATACAACCTGTTTTTGTATTAAAGCCCGTTAATTATTAAGAAATTGTTAAAATAATTAGATTAGACCCTGGCACAGCTAGATCCATACCAACCGACCTAAAGTCTTTTCAATATTGAAAACAATTAAATAAAATTATGATATCATAATAAATTATGGGCACCAACCATAATTCAGCACTTCTCATTTGCTCTGCTACAAAATGAGTGCATGTAGCATTTTTCTAACGTCAGACTGTTTTTCTTCCTTCCCTCACACCTTTAGTCCAGAATGAAAATTTAGTATGAGTTTTGGTCAAAATGGTTTGCCAGTGTTCTCTGTATGCAATATGAATTCATATTGCATATTTCTATTTATGCATAAAATATACTCGTTAAGCATCATTTTTTTTGCATTTTTCAATCATTATGCATATTTACGCATATTCATATGCATATTCATTATAAAGATTTATATGCATATTAATATATTTTATTCATATACGTATATGCACCTTTTTTTTGCATATTCAATATGCATATTTTTAATGCATATTCAATATGAATATTTTTATGCATATTTTTATGCATATTTAATATGCATATTTTTTATGCATATTTTTATGCATATTTTTTATGCATATTTTTATGCATATTTTTTATGCATATTTTTATGCATATTTTTTATGCATATTTATTCTTCATAGTCATTATGCATACACTTTGGATAGGCAATTCACATCAATTTTTAGCATGCAATAAGTATCCACCATGCAAATTCAAATGCATATGCATCTATATCAAACACGCAACATATATTCAAGTTTAATATTTGAATATTAAGGTATGCTAAGTGATGTTGTTCAACCTTTTGCCAAACCTGAGATTAACTGATGTTCAATGTGGTTCTTAAGCTCTGCTCAAGGAGGGATTGTTCTGGATTCAATCTGTGACAGTTTATTTTTTCAATGTTTTTTCATCAGATTTAAAAACATCTTTCTGAAAGTTTCAGGATGGTTTCCAAACAGTTTCCTGACAAATTCCTAATAGTTTCAAAAAGAGGGAACTGCTAGCAGTTCACCCCCAGATTTCCCATGGTGATAATTGAATTTTTTCATGAGCTAGGTTTTTTCCCTTTAATAACATGTAATTGATAAAAAAAGTTCAGTATATTTTAAGGATTGTGCTATCACTAAGCAATATAGGGAGTGGACTTGCTAGAAAATCCTCAACCTGAACTCAGATGGAACTCAGATGGAACTCAGACTGAACTTGTACTGAACCCATACTGAACTCTACTTGAAAACTCACCTGAAACTTTTCTTCTGAGTGGTGTTCATCCCTGATTTTATGGTTCCTTTATCAATAGCTCAATGTGTGTTCAATCCGTGGTGAGCTTGGGTCCAAGTTTGTGGACTTGCTAGCAAGTCTGCCCCCCGTATTTTGTGGTGTATGTGTCCAGGACAAGTTGGTCCAAACTTATGCTGGATACTCTTGCCATGGACAGTCTTTTATTACTTCAAGGAAAGCTAAAAAAAAAATCCCACATACCAAAGATAATTGATGCTATCTAAATTTTTTGGTAAAAGTGTCCAGCACAAGCTAGGCCGTACTTGTGCTTGACACTTTTCCAATATGAAGTTGATAAAGTGCATTTTTATTTAAGAGAAGTGAGGTGTTCCTCATAAAAGTGTCCAGAACAATCTGTCTGAGCTTGTGCAGGAAAAGTTTACCAAAAAAACATTTTCATGGCATCAATTATCTTCATTATATGGGCAATTTTTTTTTGGTTTTCCTTACAATTTTTAGTCACTGGTCTCAGTCAAAGTGCCAAACACAAGTTTGGCTGAGCATTTTCTTGACACATTTTCAATATGAAGTTGGTAAGGTGCATGTTTATTTAAGAGAATTGAGGTGTTCTTCATAAAAGTGTCCAGCACAAGCATGGCTGAACTGGTGCTGGAAATTTTTAGTTAAAAACAATTTGATACCTTCAATTATATTCATTATATAGGCTATTTTTATAGTTTTTCTTGCAATTTTTAGTCACTGGACTTGGTAAAGGTGTCCAGCACAAGTTCAGTCAAACTTAAGCTGGGCACATTTCTAATATGAAGTTGGTAAGGTGCATTTTTATTTAAGAGAAGTGCGGTGTTCCTCATAAAAGTGTCCAGCACAAGATTGGGAAAACTTGTGCTGGAGACTTTGACCCAGACCAGTGACTTAAACTTTCATGGAATATTAAAAAAAAACCCACACAATAAAGATAATTGATGGCATCATATTGTTTTTAGGTAAAAGTGTCCATCACAAGTTCAGCCATACTTGTGCTGGACACTTTTATGAAGAACACCTTACTACTCTTAAATAAACATGCACCTTACCAACTTCATATTAAAAATGTGTCCAGAACACGCTCAGCCAAACTTGTGTTGGGCACTTTGACCAAGACCAGTGACTAAAAATTGCAAGGAAATCCAAAAAAAAATTCTCATAAAATGTAGATATTTGGTGCCATGAAAATGGTTTTTGGGTAAAATTGTCCTGCACAAGCTCAGATAGATTGTGCTGGACACTTTTATGAGGAACGCCTCACTTCTCTTAAATAAACATGCACTTTATCAACTTCATATTGGAAAAGTGTCCAGCACAAGTACGGCCAAACTAAAATTTAGATAGCATCATTTATCTTTGGTATGTGGGATTTTTTTTAGCTTTCCTTGAAGTAATAAGAGACTTTCTATGGCAAGAGTATCCAGAATTAGTTTGGACCAACTTGTCCTGGACACATACACCACAAAATATGGGGGGGGCGCACTTGCCAGCGAGTCCACAAACTTGGACCCAAACTCAGCACAGATTGAACACACATTGAGCTATTGATAAAGGAACCATAAAATCAGGGATGAAAACCACTCAGCAGAAAAGTTTTAGGTGTGTTTTCAAGTAGAGTTCAGTATGGGTTCAGTACTAGTTCAGTATGAGTTCTATCTGAGTTCCATCTGAGTTCAGGTTGAGGACCTTAAAGCAAGTCCACCCCCTATATTGCATAGTGATAGCACAATACTTAAAATCTACTGAAGTATTTTTATCAATTACATGTTTTTAAAGCCTCTTTTATTTTATTAAGGCATGAAAAACAAATATAAACTGAGGATTTTTTTGTTTCTAATGATTAATAATTTTCAATTATTGTTGTGATAAGGGAAATTTTGAAAATTATTTTTTAAGATCCTTGTGAACTTGAATTTCAATGGGTTGGATGCTTTAATTTTTTGTACATATTTTGTTTATTAACTATGGTGATGGATTATTGAGTTCCTTTAATGATTTTTTTTTGTCAGGGATGGTGTTCACTTTCATAAATATTTTCTCATGTGCATTTTTATACTAATCATTCCTGATGTTTAGCCAATAAAAAAGCCATCATAATTATTGAAAAATAGGTATGTTAAATTGAAAATCAGAGTCTAATTCTATTCTTGTTTTAGGTTTTTAATTTAATCTGGTTGTAAGTATCTGAGAATAGATTCAATTTAATTTATTTAAAGTTCATATAAAGTGCATAAAAAAAATTCACATTTATTATATCAAAATGTTTTTCATGTCTTAAGGTTTTACAAATATATATATCTATTTTTCTATTCTTAATATTTTTATAATTGTAAATTCTTTTTCTATCTGTTATCTTATACATCAATTAGCAATATATTTTAAAAAAGAATAATAATGTTATTTGATTAAAAAGATTATTATCACTTTATATATATGGTTACAAGTGGGGTAAAATATTTAAGGTTCTGCTTCTTTATCTAGTGCTTTATTATTTTTATCAAAATCTATATCTTGTTTAACCTCAAGTAATTTCATCTCATTAAGCAATAAATTTTCTAAATATCCAGGTGAATAGCAGTTTTTCAGCAGGAATTTGGGCACATTCAAGATACCATCTGTTGAAGCTGTCTTTTTAGTTGAACAATCATAAAGTTTCTTCATCGAAACCTTTTCAACATTTGAATTGGCCATCCTTTTAGTCAAGTTGTCCATTTTATCTAAAATTTCATTGAGTTCTGGATTTCTCCATCCAGGAACTACTTGTATAGGACATTTCTCTTCCAGATGGGGTTTTTTTTTCTTCTAAATAAGGTATGAGACTTGTATCATGAAAAAGTGCTACAAAGCCTGGCTGATCAATGCACTTTTATCTTGCCATGTCATAGCAGTTTTTTGAAATTTAAAATAAAATCAAATTAGTAAAAGACTTTCTTTAGTTATTATGCTTTGAATAAACAACTTTGTTTGATAATTCTTTATCTATGCTCTTGATTCTTTTCCTTTCTACTTGCCTCAATCACCTCACTTTTTTGACCAGCCACCTTTCAAATCTCCTTTCCCTTGTTGACCAGCCATTTCTTGACAATGATTGGTGTAAGACTGAGTTTTTCTGAATCAATATTTTTCAATTTTGAGAGCCACTTAATACAATGGTCTGATAATACACTCCATATTACTTGATTCCATTGTGACTCGGAGAAATTTTGACAGTTCCTATCAAAAGCAAGTTGAAAAAATCCTTTCTCTTAAAGCTCTCATTCCAAATTTTGTTTTAAAGAGATTGGTACAGAAGCTCCTTCCTTTAGTCTTTGGGGCTCAGGTGTTGAAATAAAAGTTGGTAGATGAATTTCAGAACTTAAGATCATGGAAGTATTTGTAAAAATAAATTGACAATCAGCAGCTGAAGTTACCTGCAGTTATTTTTGAATCTGTTTTAATGATGTTTCAATTATCAATTTCTTGTAATCATGCCAACTCTTCCAGTCTGTAACCTCTTTGATTGTTGGGCCAATAGGAAACTTAGATACATTAATGGTTCCACCAAGAAAGAACTTCAAAAAGTGATATATATTTTGGTTAATAGAATCTGAGCTCCTTGGTACATCACACTTTGTAACTATGCTTCTAACCATTGACAATTTTTGGTCATTTTGAAGTGACTCAGCATCAAGTATTCTGCGCTGATCAGTAGCTTGAATTATAAGAGAGGTATTAACTGCAAATTTTTGAAAAATAAAATTGGTAAGCCTTTTTTTAAAAATAAAAGAATGTTGGAAAAGTTTACTCACCATGTTCACTGGTACTGGCTGCAGGGTTAGCAGAAGTGGCTTCCCCACCTTTTCCAAGAAACTGATTCAAAAACATACTAGTCTAATCATTCCCTACACTTTTCTGCTTGCTGCTGAGAATTACAAGGTGCATATTAACCATCTGTATTTAAGATATTAGAAGAGCAATCAGTTGATAAAATTTGAAGATCTGATGAAGACTGAGGAGGAGGTTAGGGTTTACCTGGATTTTCTCTAGGATTTTCAGTGAGAACTGGACCCAAATCACCTGTTCTAGAATTTTGAGGTGAGGATTATTTTTCCCTCTCAAGTTACTTGCTAATGGAGTATAAACCTGCATGGCATCACCAGTATTAGAAATTCTGTGCTTTATAAAAAATAAAACAAAAATTATTAACATTCAGAATATAGACAAGATAATATTAAAGAGAAATTAGCTATACATTTTAATTGTGAGTTTAATGAATAAAATATTCAAGCAAAAAAATAGTGGAAAACTTGGATTTATTGGCTTTTAAAATATGGTTCTTAGATTTTTCAACCCTTGTTCTGAATTATTTATAATATCTTTCAAGTATAGGTAGACTTTGTATAGTAAATTGAATTTCTTTTAGTTGAAATTAAATTTACAATAAAATGTCACTCATTAATAGCAGGGGTTCTAAACCATAATTAATGACCTTGTTATTGTTTGGTTAAAAATTTAGGCAAAATGTCAAATAGTTTTATTTATTTATCTTGAATATAGCTGTTCCAAAAATCTATTACAAAAATTTCAAATCCTCCAAATTCTTACCAACCCTAAATAATTTTGAATATATTAACAAAAATAAAATCTCCATGTTGTTTAATTTTTTTACTTACTATTTCTGAAGTCCAACACCAGTGATAACATTGTACTTTATTCCAAACATTCCCCTTTGGTGCTGTAGAGTGGCTGAATGTCTAATAATTGAATCTTGATTTATAAAAATTTGTGTTGCTTTTTATACTCTTATTAAATGGAAATGCACTTGTGGAAACCCCTTAAAGGGATCCTTTTTTGTATCTTCTGGAATAAGCTCCTTAAATGGACTTACAATTAGATAGACTTTTTCATTATCATACTTTGAACTAAAAAGATGATCAATATTCTCAAACTTACTATCTTTTCCATAGTAGAATTCAATGGTAGAATTACCAGCATTCTGGTCATGAGTCTTATACCCCTCTCCATGGACCAATATTCTTGTTACATTTTCATCTACCTGGTCTCCTACCTTCTCTGATGGTAACAAAGCCTGTTTTGATGTCTTTTTCTCAAGCATGCCCTTACTCATTTTGTAAATAATGCCTCAGTTAAATGTATATGTCTTTTTTTTGTATCGTGTTCAACTTTTATTATTTTAGAAACATACTGAGCATCATCTTCAGCTTCACCTAGTTCCAATACCCTAGACTTCCAATGCCAGTGCTTAAGCATGTTCTGTGGTATTTCTTCTATGTTCAATAAAAATAAATTAGCTCATTTTCATTTTTAAGCACCCAATTTCCAAACTAAATACCTGGATGATTATTGTGTGGAATTTCCAATAATATAGCATTAAATCTTTCAGCAGCCCAAGTAGCCATACCTACAGGTGGACCAAAATGTTTAATCATTTCTGGAAAATGATTAGTGAAACGCAGATTTGGCTTAAAGATGATTTTTCCCAACCTTCTTCCAAGCATTTATTATAGTCCAATATCAGTTGTTTCAAATCATCAACTTCATTGGTTGATACATTTTTTAAAGTCAAAAAGTTGGTATTTGAATTTAAAGTGGTAAGTGATTTGAGAAGATAATATTCTCTAGGTTTGTGTTCTGAAGTCACTGATGTCTAGGCTTGATTTAATTCTTCTACCCAAAGGGAGATAAGTGACAAAGGAAAGTAAACAGTATAAATTACAAGCCACTCCACAGCTTTGAGGGAACCTGACTTTTTATATCCTACTTGTTTTGGCACTTATGAAATCAAGGAGGGTTTTTTTATTTGATCAATCACCTTCCTCACTGCCTCTCGCTCAGTGGCTGAAAATTGTGGATTTATAGTTCTTTTGCTTTCTTTCTCTTTGCCTTTCTTTTTATCTTCATCACTTATAATAGTATCAAGGGATAAATTAGATCTTTCACATTCAGACATGCTAATACTTGTTTGCCTTAAGTTATAAGTTGAATTTCCATTTTCACTTCCAGAAGCATGATGTGTGCCAAACTCTAAGGTTCAAAAGTGATGTTCAGAACTTGATGACTTTGTCCTGCTGTTTGATACTTCTGATTCAGCTCCTCCATTATCCATTCTAAGATATGTTAGTGACAGTATTGTTTTACTTGTATATTGTAGTCTTTTGTGCCATCCCACTGGTTCAATATTATCAGTATCTCTGCTGATTAAGCTGCTTATATGTTTTTTATATTGATTGTTTAGAAATATATCAGTGCGTGCATCATCATTGTCTCTTCTTACATGCCAATTTTTTCCTTTTTCAGATTTTTTTCTAGGTCAATTGTGGCATTTTTATTAGATAAAAATTTAGACTGTGATCTTTAAGATTTGCAAGCATGTGTGAATACATCAATTCAATTGATAAATATTCCATAGGATGCCATTATACAAGATTATTAAGCTTTCTCCATCAAACCCCATGAGTCCTAGCAATAGATACCTGCTCCCAATGTGAATGACACTTTTTACACTTCTCTGCCCAGAGCATATGATCCTCATGAGTATGTAAAGAAATTTTTTCAACTTGATGCTCACCAATTTTATCTTTTGAAATATTACACACAGAGCAGAACTTAGTGAGTGAGTGACTTGTAAAAACGGAAATCTTTTGTATTGCAGGAATGTCTCCTATTAAAGAGAATAATGCAGCCCTTATTTTTTGGCCTCATGGATAGTGAGGTGTTTTTTCAATAAATATGCCATCCCATAGAGTCTTTAGTTCATCAACAAGAGGCTTCAGAAGATGATTTATTTTTTCTCTTGCTGGCTCAGCTGGACCAGGACTAATAGCTTACAATAATAGATTTTTTGTTTTGTATTGATCTTCTGGAGGCAAGTTAATACACACCAACAAGATATTACCCACATATTTACAATTACCTCAAATACATTTGCAACCTTGCCTAAACCAGTCAACATATAAACTAAAAATTAAATTACCTTGTGTTTTTTTATATCCATCATCACTTCTATTTTGAGTCATAGAAATATCTAGAATATTTTTCCACAAAAAAACCATCATATACATCTTTTATCACATTTCTTTCCATGTTTTCTAGAAAGTCATTTTTTTTCTTGGTAAGCATCTTGAATTTAATTAGTAGAAGCTTTCCTGAAAGCCAGTCAACCAAGCTGTTGTGATGAAATATTTTACATGGATGGTATATTGCTTCTTCTTGTTTGTACGTAGCCAAATACAAACTTTCATCACAATTTACAGTTTCTTCTCTCTGTTCTAAATCTTTCAAATAGCACTTTGAGGATAAAAAAAAAGGTTGAGTACATCAGAAGATTGATGGTTGGTGTTTTGGATAATTCTCATAAAGAGTAGAGCACTTAGCACAGCATTTCTTGGTAACAAATAATGGATTGAGTTGCAATCAATTAAAAATTGTCTCTATAGAAAGGAGAATCAGGCTGATAATTCTACTAGTATCTAGTTTACCTACGTCACTAAGAAGTTTGAGTTTGTTTATTTAGTCACACAAAAAATTGAGCACAACCTTCTTTGCTTATATGATGGATTAGAGAAAGTTTTGCTGCTTGCCACATTATCTTTTGGCTATAAAGCTCTTCAAAATTCAAATCATTTGACTGCGGTAGAGATCCAATTGTATCCAAAACAGGCTTACCCTAATCAAAGAAAAAAATAAAGATTAATTGAAACATAATTTCTCTTTATTTACCAACTATTTATGTCTTACAAGATCTTTGATGTTGGATCCTTATTTAGGTGAAGTGCTCAATGTACCAACCATCTTTGCTTTGCAATTTCTTTCCTCTTCATGTTTGGAGTATGACTGATATGTTTGAAAATCTAAACCAACTTTACCGCTTCCCAATGATTTCTGATGCTTTCTTGATGAACATCCATGATCTTCACATTTACAAACACAAAAAAATGGTGGCAATTTATGACTTCTGGATATAAGAAATATGTTACTGGAAGGTAGTGATTGAAAAAAATATTTATTTATTGTGAAGCCCTTACTAAAATAGGCTAATTTTTACCTCTCAAGAAGTTTATCAACAAGTTGTTTACCATGCATTTCTTTGAATGTTTGTTCCATGCATAGAAACCATGCATTAAGTAGCTAACCATACTCTTAATCAGCAAAATGTTTTGGAATTGCTAAATTTTACAATGTTGCATACATGCTTATCAAACAGCTTATTTTGTACAAAGCATAATACTATAAGAGAATAAAAATTGATTGCATTTTTAAATATAGGAGAAACTATGATATAACTTGAATCAAAATAATACCATTTAATTTATAGTAATAATGTTATTTAAGTGTTGCAATTTTTTTTCTACAATCACCTGAATTAATAAAATTCTGCCAAGTAACAAAAAGGTTTTCACTAATAATCACTATAAGATATAAAAAAATTTATAATATTTATTTTTTAAAATATAGATTTACAGTCTGAAAAATAAATATCTTCCCAACAAAACATATTATTTTAAAATTTTTAAATCTAAGAGGTCATCAAAGTAAAGCTTCCAGAATCTAAAAAAGAGAATTTTTACATTAATCTTCTTATTCCAAACTCTGAAAAAATTGGTATGGTTTCTGAGTAATCTTGGTCAATAAACTATACACCTACTAATAATGTGTTAATATAAATTTTTAAAATAAGTTTGTCAATAAAATCCACAAGCTCAAATAAGGTCATTATTTGAATTAAAATATTATCAAAATAACTTGTAAAATCAAAATGATTCTGCATTATATTTTTACCCCTTTATCTTGCAATAATTTTCTATTACAGCCAGGTTATTTCCTTTTTAATTAATTATGGAGATACATAGATATCAATATTTTATAGAAAAAGATACTCATGAGAAAGCTCATCTGTCTGTCCACTCAACTCTTCATTATAAATTCTTTTCAAATAAAAATTTAATATAGTAGTGTTTTTGTTGCCATATCCTTTCAAAATTTTATATTTTCCTTAATTTTGCTTTTCATAAAGTACATGAGGAGCTCTAATTGTTCTTATTTTCCTTAGGGAAAAATACCTACTAATACCTGTGTACTTAATAGGGGATATCAAAGTTGGAAATCTTTCATTTCAAAATACCTCTTTTCTCCACCAAATCAACCATGATAATTTTTTAAAATATGCCATATTGTTCCAACAAAATACCTTTTTACTGAGAATTAATGTTGAGTTTGTGGCTTTCTTTTTTTGTTGTGAAACTCCTTTTAAAGAATTACAAGTTTCTTACTTTGATACCCCCTAATAAAAGATTCATTGAGATAATCCCTCAATATACTTCTCATTTTTTCAGGTCTATGTAAAATATCTGTTGTGTTCATTTGAATATTTCACCTCAGTTGAATGAATAGAAGCTGAATCCCACCAAAGAAAATCTACACAGGTTTTCATTGTTCAATATAATCTCTCTTAAAATTAATATTAATTTGCCATATCCTAAAAGAAATCACAGTTTTTCTGAACAAATTGCTACTATATTCAACAATGCTTTTATCCACTTGCTTCATCAATGCGAATTTCCTTGAAAAATGTTTGCTTGGAATCTTGATTGGTTTCATTAGTGGAATCAAGTTTTGGAAAAAATTATTATTAAGCACCGGGATGAAGCTTTGGAAACTAATTATTTGGTTTCTTATTCAATGGCCTCTAATCATATTTCCTACTTAAATCAAATGGGTGCTCTTCACCACTGGTTTATAGGTTATGCTGATAAATTACAGCTTGGAAAATATTCTGATAGTTTCCATAAAAAAGTTAAAATAAGAAAGTATAAATAAAAAATAAAAAAGAAAGTAAGAACTAATATTTTTATCTTTTTTTTTTACTTAAGCTTATATAAATTTTACAATCTTCTTCAGAATTCTTTTAACCGAACTCACCTTCTTAAACAACTTCCAAGTGGTGAAACCTATGAGAATCTTTTCAAAAACACCAAGTGATGCTCAGACTCTGAATTGAAGATGAAGGTTCTTTTAAGTGGACTTTATTGCCACAGAGATCTGAAGAATTCTTAAGACTTGCACAAAATCTTGACCATAAACACATTCAAATATGAGAAAATTCCCCTTATTCAGGAGAAATACTTCAGAAGTTGGAGTTATATAATAGATTTAATTTGGTATCCACAATCAATACTCTCTTTAATTCTTTTCCAGTCCCAAGGGGCTTGCCAAGTGACTGCTATTCTTCATTATATCTCGCTTCTCTTAATCCTCAACAATTAAGACATCTTAATTGTCAAGACCCAATAAAAATTTCCTACATACTTAAACAAATTTCAAATTCTAATATGAGTTATTGAAAAATTCCCTAATCAATAATCTAGCAGGCTTATATTCCTTATTACCAATTTTTGGGACACTTAGCCATAAAAAATTAGAACGGAAAAAAAATTTTAAGCTATTATGCAACTTTATTTATAGAAAGTTTCACCTACATTGTTAGCTCAATATTTTTTCTTTTTATCTTATAAATTCTGAACTCAATACTTCTGCTTACAAAATACTTGGGTAAATGAACCTCATTTTGTTGGCCTATTCTATACAGACAATCAACAGCTTGCTGTTCAACTGCTGGATTCCAATTAGGCTCCTGTTTCAATATATTAAGATAAATTCTTTTTTCAACCTTTTTTATTTCAATATAAGACTCTTTTACTTACCATTATATATTCATTTTACACACATCTCAAGTCTATTTCAACTCTTGCAGCCTTGATTGTACCAATAAAAACTTGTCATCTTTCATTGTTTTTGAATTTGTCCAGATTTTCATCTTTTTTTTTCATGCTCAACTTTCCTACAGGCTCTGTGTAGCTGATTCCATGGTCACCTAAAGTCTTTTTGATACTGTTTCAATGTATAGCATATTGAAATGTTTATTAAGCTAAAAAATACTTATTTTGATAATTATTAGAATTACTTACATTTCCAAAAAGTCTGGATATTCTGAAAATATAACAGCCTTGGGATAAATTATCCCCCTTTCCACCTTTAAAAAATTTTCTAAATGACTGATTAGATGTATAATCTTTTCTGAATGTTTCCACGTGAAAGGAAATGCTGGAGGTTGATCTGGATTTTTGTAGACATGGTGGTTACAAAATTTCTGTAAAATTGACAGTTCTTGGAAAAATAAGCTGAGTCCCAAGGGAGGTTGGTGTTTGGAGAAGTCCCATAATACTCAGAAAAATGTTCTTGAGGATTGGTAATTTTTGAGTGCCAAGGATCTGATAATTCTACAGATATTCCTTCCTCAATTTTTTGAGGAAGTGATAAGATGGCTTCTTTAGTCCTCCACTAACATATGACATTCATGAGAGTATATATTGATCTTATTGTGCTAGAGCTTCCTCTGCTTAACCCATTCACCACACAATATGGGGGGCGGACTTGCTAGCAAGTCCGCAACCTTGGACCCAAACTCACCATAGATTGAACACACATTGAGCTATTGATAAAGGAACCATACAATCAGGGATGAACACCACTCAGCAGAACAGTTTTAGGTGGGTGTTCAAGTAGAGTTCAGTATGGGTTCAGTCTGAGTTCAGTCTGAGTTCCATCTGAGTTCCATCTGAGTTCAGGTTGAGGACTTGCTAGCAAGTCCACCCCCTATATTGCGTAGTGATTCATACAAAAATTAATATACAACCAGTTTTCTTGCCATCTTTCAATTCTGAGGAATGATATAAGGCTTTGAAGATTAGTTGTCCGGTTCTGAAGTGGTGTTTCTGTCAAACATAGTAGATACTCAGCCTCCAGGTCTGTTATATTCAGACTCTTCTACAACTGGGGATTCTTGATTATACTTTTAAATGATATTAAACATTTCATCATCTTTTATAAAATTATGTTCAAAAACTTTAGTAATTCAAATGAATGCTTACTGATCCTCATCTAAAACTATTCTGTACCAAATGAGTCTATGAGTTACTGGCAGAATAGGTTGAGGCGTTTTCTTTGAAGAAGATGGACTTACTGTTTCATAGATAGTCAAAACAACTAGTTGGTTATGAAGCTCCTCAAAATCAATTTTCTTTGAATCCTTCCCATAAGGAGCCTTGAAAGGTAGTGCATTATCTTCAAAGTGATTTCTTATTTCATTGACCTAGTTTGATAGTGTTTCAAGTGGGAAAATGATGAGAGTTTCTGATATCCTAAATTTCTCTTCTCCACCACCCAAGAGTTGGAGTTGTCTGGCTTCACTTTGAGGTACAGTAATTAAGCCAAGAGTTGAGAGGGTCTTTCCCAAGCCCATATCATCAGCTAGAATTGAACAAATTCTTGAAGAGGATGACTCTTCTTCAGGAAATTTTTCATAATAATTATTAGAACCTACTCTCAGCAAGCTGTTTTCTAAATGCCTCCACAGGTTTTCTAACTTTTATGATAAGTTATTTTAATAGTCTATCATAAAATTGATAGCTTGAATCTGATGTGTTTTCAGAGTTGTTTTGATATCACATATTGATATTTTTGCCATTTTATTATCCCTTGTAAAGGAAATTTCAGAAGTTGTGTTAATACAAGAATGAGGAATATTGAAGAAAACGGTGTGGTATGCGCCTCACAGGTAGCATAATTTTAGACCAATCAGGGCGCGTAGTCCAGGAAGAACAAAGGAAGTTAGTGCAGTAGGTAGTGCTAAAATATAATATGTATTTGTGTGTTTCAAAGAGAAAAGGAAATGGAAGCGCCGAAAAGGATTGAGGGTCTGTGCGCTCAGATTTTGCAGCAAGATGTGCCGCACAATGGGGAATTGTGTGTTATTCATTTGGGACTGTAAAGCGCTAAACAATATGGATTTGGACTTTCCAATAATGATGTGTTACGCATTAAGAAAAGATTTTTAGCTTAAGGACAACTCAAGTGCATAGTATAATGTACCACGGCTATTTGGGTAACTTACTGAAACAGGTAATAAGGGAAGCAAGCTAGTTAAGTGAATCGTCAGAACTATGAATTTAGTATTAAAGAAAGGAGAGTGGGGACTCAATCTCAAAGCTACCCAAGAGTCAAGGCAACTAGGATCAGCGTTAGAATGGGTCAAACCTGAAAATAGAGCTGAAACAAAAAGGAAGGTATAGTCAAAATGGATATGTGGAGTATGAGTGAAACAAGTTAATACTAGCGTTAGTAATCATAAGGTATGTTTTAGGTGCCGTAGTTGTTACAAGCAGTGTACGTAGTTTACTAATAGATTAGTTATTTTTTTACTAATGTGGCTCTAAAGCCAGCTCTGGAGATCCACTACGGAAATGTGTCTTGAGTACTGGAAAAATATAAAAAAGGAGTAATATTTGATAAAGATAGGGAATCTTGTAGTAGTAAGTAGAATATATAGAATATTATATTAGAGATATTTTTGAGTCTTTTATCATTTGTGCATCTGTGTGTGTATTTCATATAGCATAAGTGAAAGAGTGTAAAATAGAGGGAATATATAGATTTAGTAGGATTGACTATTATTAGAGTTATTTTATTGCTATAATAAGGCATATTCAAAGAGAGAGCTTCAAGAGGGAGTAGCTATGGATATTAGCGCTTAGTAAGAATAGAAATATCCAGATAGTAATACTTGTTTTTCCTGATCTCTAAAACTCATCTCTCATCTTATATACTTTCTAATCAAATATTAGTGTTACACATTATTGCGCTGTCTTTAAAAATAAGAGTGGAAGGCGCTTCTTTTTAGAAATTGAAGAGGAGAACCAACCCATCTCGCATTGTGTCTACTGCTTAGTACTTTAGAACAGTCTACAATTGGTATCCCAACAGTAGCATAATTGTAACTAGTGTTTTTGATTAGATTGTTTGGTTTTTAGGGTTTTTTCAAGATGACGTAACTAAGCCGGTGCTTCAGTGGAAGAGTCGTAGGGTCTACAACAAGTGGATTAATAGCAAATATCAGAAGGTAGTGTAGGGCTGTATCGTGAATATAGTCAGGCTTAATTACCAAGTGTGTTTTTTCATGATCTCTGTTTTGATTTTATATTTTGGGAATGGATCCTACTGCAACTACATCTAGGGGATGTCAGGAGAGGGTTAAATTGTCCAATTCTTTGGCATTGTTGCCAAAGACGGTAACTACGATCATTAAGTGTAAAGATGAAAGCTTGCGTTTTGCAGGCATTAATACCAAGAAGTTTTTACGCAGGTTTGAACAGGCAGCTGAAGTTCATGGAGCGACTGAATATGATATGGTGCGTAAAGTACTATTCTTTGTAACTAAAGAGTGCAAAGACAATTTAGAGGATCTAAAAGGGCATGAAGAGCGAGATTGGCCAGTGCTAAAAGAACAGATGCTCTAGAGATGACCAAAGGTTACCGAGGAAACTAGGTATACCATGAAGGACCTGGATATCTTGGTAAAAAAGGTCAAAGCTAAAGGGGATGTTCGAGACCCTAAGGAATTTAAAAGTTTTAGGGAAGACTTTGACCAAAAAGTGGAATATTTAGTTAGTGATGAAGATTTTAGTGATGCTAATGCATCTTTACCTTGGTTTTGTGAAGCGTTAGCACCAGAAGTTGAAGACTGGACAAAAAGGCGCTTGGATAACAAAGGAAAGCTGGTTAAAAAAGGGACGGAAATTATAAGTACCCTGGATTAGAAGAAGTTGAAACGGCAGTGGAAGCTGAAATGAAGTTCCATAGAGTTGAGCGTTGCGCAGCTAGGGTTGCTTTGGATAATGAGGATATTAATGAAGATGCGTCTGGCGTATGATCGTCTCCTCAGATGTCGTCACCTAAAGTTAAAGTTTTTACTAAGGAGCCAGATTCAGTTATGGTAAGGATTGATGAGCTGGAGAAAAAGATAATTGAAGCGGCAAAGGTAAAAGAGTCGTTTAGGCCGAAGAGTTCTCCTCAACCTTCACGTTTTTCTGCTATGGTGTGCTATTATTGTAATAAAGAGGGGCATACAAGGATGAGGTGTAATGCGCTTCAAAGGGGATAAAGAGGAAAAGGTAGTTTACGAGGACAGGACTACACTTATGTTGGAAGACAGTACTAAGCTTGTTAAAGACAAGGATCAAGGGATGCGAGCCATGGTCATTGATCATATTAATAGAAAGTCTATGGAAGGCAGGTCAAACAAGGTAAAGAGGCTGAAATTAAAGAGAGAGGCAAGGATGCGAAGTCATTAAATTTTGGAGTTAATTGCAAAGTGCTGGATTTTAAAGTAAAAGAGGGAGCAGTTGCAGCGCGTTTGGAGATGTTCGCAGCAAAGCACAAGAAAATGGCCCCACCTACAGTTACTAGGCCAAGAAGGACTGGCACTAGGTATGAAAATCTAGAGGATATGGAGGAAGTAGGGTATACTACTAGAGAAAATACACTTGCACCTATCAAGGATGTTGAAATGGATGGTATGGAACCAGGAGGTTATAGTGTGGATCCCTAGGTAGAAGATCAAACCGCAATGTTGGAGGAGTCAGAGGTAGTACAGCAAAGAGTGGTACCTGCTGAAGGAATGCCAGGAGCAAGGCACAATATTCCAAAGAACCTACCTGGAAGAGCAAAAGCTGGTGCGAAGGCAACGCAACCTAAATGGAGAATGCAGCGCCCGGCTCACTCTGATTTTCCTAAAGGGGCTGAGGATTTAGTTGCGCAATAATTGAAAACTACAGTTTCTGTTCCATTGGGGATGCTGACAGAAGTAGTGCAGCATGTAGCAAATGGAATTGTGGATAAGTGTAGGAAGCATAGTATTGCTAATTGCGCTGAGTTTGATGTTGAACAGAAGTCATTTCAGCCGGTCATTAGAATACTTAGGGCACCACATTATGCAGGACCCTTAGGGTATTTAACAATTACTGTAAATGGTAAGCAAATTAAAGCGTTAGTGGATACAGGTTCACTAATTAACGTGGTGTCAGTGGATGATGCAGTGGAGTTAGGTCTTCCTGTTAAAGACAGTGAAGGCACTGTTGCAGGAATTGGTGGAGGTAGGTTACCTGTTATAGGTGTAGCAGAGTATGTACGCACTAAAGTTGTGGGAGCAACGAGGGATATACACTTTCATGTTCCAATGGGTGTAGTTAAACCAGTTTTAGACATGCCATTTTTAATGGATTATTATGCAACTATAGATTATTGTTTGAATAAGACTATTGCAAAAAGGATTATGGGTGATGATGGTGTTCCAGTAACAGGAGTCTTAGTAGGGCGCAAGGATAGTGGCTGGGAGACTAAGTACTCTGGAGCTGCGCAGTTAGAGAAAGAAAGGGAATTTTATGATGAAGTCTCAGATGACAAGATAGGGCGACCGCCAGAAAGGTGCCAACATTTTCATTAGGGACTGGCATTTTTTGTGTTACTATCTCCCAGGATGAGAGGAACCCAGATTGTCAGCCTAAATATACTTAGGACTGAGTATTTCTTATGCTTAAAATAAGATAACCTTAGGTAGATTAAGCTTATATCTTAAAAATAAGGTTAAAATAATAATATATATTATTTTATTATATATATATATAATTATTATTCTATTATATAATTTATAATAGTTTAAATAGCTTATCCATGGCCTAATAATACTTATTAAGGTGTTAATAGAGTCATAATATACTTATCTTAAGTGATATGAAGTAATTATTGACATACATAAGCTTATATGCATACATAAATCTCATATTCAGTGAAATATGCAGTATATTATGTATATTTAGGTATATAAGTGGGTTTTAGCCCCTTAATAGCCTATAACCTTTGTTTTTCTGCTCATTTTAGGTCATATGGACGAAATCAGTGGACTCACAACACCTACAGAAGCATAGACACCTATATCAGGCGCATACACCCAGTTTGGACAACTAAAATTACTTCCTTGGATGGTTATTCACGGATTTATGGGTTGGAAGGATGTTTCTGGGTTAATGTGGATGCTTGGGGATGTTATTGGGGGCTTGGACATTTTATCTGTTTCCTTTATATGCTTTTAGTTTCATTAAATCTCTTTTTGATTATTTATTTTACCTGTTTCTTTATGGTATCTGCTTTTATCTGGGTTTTCTATTTATGGTATGACTCTGTGTTATTATTAATAGTGATGGAGTGTCCTTACTGGAGGTCTGGGTGTTGAAACTGCTTGAAGTGGACGCCATGGGGAGGTGATGGGACCTCACAGTGCTGTAATTGCCGGGGATAGCAGTGACATCATCTGGATTGAAGGTCTGTGCACTCCAGTGGATTTGGGTATAAGTAAGAGGGGATTTTGACGGTTTATTATCATCATTCAATTACTACACTTCAAACAAACACTACAATACAATTATTAGTATTCAGAAATATATTATAAAGCCCTTATAAATTGATATTATCTTTATAAAAGCTATAACTATATTTTATTCTTCTATTTTCCACCACTAGCACGCATTTAAATCCAAGTATTGTGAGTTTTATTTGAGTATAACTATTCTATTAGTCTTTCCCTGAGGTTTAATCACTAAATCATTTATCAATAAGTAGTAGGACCATAAAATAACACTATTATATCATACTTATATACTAGACTATACTGACAATTGGGTGTCTTTCCTTATATTTTACTTATTATTTAGTATAAGCCTTGGGACGTGATTTTTACCTTAGTACAACTCAAAATTAACCAAATATTTGGGTCTGCTGCATATTAATGGGTCATCATAACTCATTGATTGCGGAAAAGAACCCTTATAATAATTGTACTAATTTTTTATCATAAAAATTAGATATTTACAGTAGTAACTGTACCCAATATAAACCCAATTTCACTTGGTATTTGGACACCAATATAACACCCAGTTAAATTGGTATTTGGCTAAAGCTTGGTAATCTAATTATTCAACCTTATAGAGGTCTAGTTAAAACTTATTATTATATTTTTAACAGATTTTTTCGAATTTTTCTTACATTTTATTTAAATAAATAAAGATATAAATTCAGGGTAAGCTCCATTGCTTTTTTATTAGTAATATAATTGCTAATATCTTTTGTCTACTAATTAAATAGAGTTTTTTCCTTTTGTAGACGTAAAATATTGTTATTCTGAACAATATGAGTGCTCCCCAGGACAGTGTAAGTGAACAGCCTGCTTATAATACCAGGTCTAAAGCTAACAAAAACTTTCCAGGACATCACCATCGAGGGACAACAGTACCCCCAGCCAGAAAGCATGAGTATAGAGGAAAAGGAGGCCCTCTTAAAAAAGATAACTATAAAAAAGACATCTCCTCGTCTTCAGGATCAACTGTCCCACCTGGCCAAACAGGTTCTGAAGTTGGAGGAATCAAAATCTCTCATGTTCAAGGAAGTAGAGCAGTTGCAAAACAATTGCAAGGTAGGTTTTCAGCAGATGAATCAGGAAATGGCAGAATTAAAGGGAGGCCAGCCCAGTCAATCAAATAAGCAACCCCCTACCCAAGGAGGGTCCACTCACTCCCAGAAGAAAATCCTGGTAGACAAATGGAAATGGGACTGGTTTCACCAACAGTGGACAAGCCACAGTTGCAACAGGGATCCACCCCCTCATCTGACTTCCTCAGCTCACCCTTACAAGGGAAAAAAGCGCCAAAAATCAGGACTGGCAACCATCCCTTGGTAAGTAAATTACCCTCTCAGATTAGACATAATACTGATAATTACAATATAGGTAATTCTATTGATGTTAAATCTGTACAAAAAATAGAGGAGGATTTAAGAAATTTAGGTTTTAGAGTGGATACACCTGACTTGTCATTTTTCCATAATAACAGTACTATATACAATGATAATACAGTTAATCCTCAGTTGCAACCACCTACTAGTGAGATGAGAAGTTCACAGGAGAGTGAGAGAATTGAAAAGGAGGACATGGAATATTTTAACAATAATCCAACTGTCCATAGAATTGTTTCAGCATTGTGGAATAGAATGACTGATTGTGAGGAACAGACAGTTAAGCTCACTAGTGATACAATTTCATCCTTGACATTGAACATTTCTCAATTAGCAAAACGTAATAAAGAATTAGAGAAAGAACATTTGTCTCTAACTCTTAAATATGATTCATTGAGTAATAAATATAATGACCTTTCAAACAAATTTTGTGAGTTAGAAAAATTATATGAAACACATTTATTAAAAACTGAATCAAGAACAAAGTTATCTTTTGCCCAGACAAATCAAAGTGTCTCTGAGTTGCTACAAAGATTAACTAAAGTTGAGATTGAAACAGCCAATCTACTGATGAACCAGGATAATCATAAGTATAATCAATATAATAATAATCCTTTCATTGGCAAAAGTGAATCTCATTCCTTCCCTGTACCACCACAATTAAAACCATCTGGTTGTAGTGTCAAATCTGAAAATGTAAGTCACAAATCCGTGCAGGAAGAAATACAAGACCATTTATCAAAAGTGAATGAGTTGTTGAATTTACCTAAGATTTGTGAGATAAAATCCAATCAGAAGAACTGGCCTAAGATAGATCAGTACACAACTTATGATGGGGAAGCCAGCTCTGATTGGCAACATTTTATTCAAAGAATTGACAACTTGAAATTCTCATATAAGTTACCAGATGAAGAGATAACATCAAAATTAATTTCTTTATTTAAGGATGTTGCTTTATTATGGTTTGAAGCTGTCTTAAGTGAGGGTAGAGACTACTCTTGGGCTGAATGGAAACAACTTATTGAAAAACAATTTGGAGGTTCTAAATTCAGGCTTACTCAGCAGAGACTGTATGAGAAGACTAGGTATAATCCGTTGAATGGTGACAAACCTATGGTATTTTTAATGAATTTAAACAAAATATTAAAAGCCATTGAGCCTCATATGGATTTTAACTTATGGAAAGATAAGATAATATACAAATTACCTATATCTGTCAGAGACATTGTTGTAGCTAGAACATTAAATGTTACTGAATATTCTGACTTTATTAATATTTGCAATGAAATATTATTAAACCATAAGTATGAATCAAGGTATTCCACTTATAAGCAAAATGTTGAACCTGTAAAAACTCAGAATTCAAAAACACTTCAGGAGAAGCAGAAAAAACCTACTGCACCTGTAGTACCAAAAAAGTATGAAACAAATACTTGTTATAAGTGTAACAGACCTTGGGTCAAAGGTCACAAATGTGAGAAAAACATAAATATTGTTGAAAATCAACGTGAATCTGAAACTGAAACTGAAAAAAGTAAAGAATCAAGTGATTATGACAGCAATATCTCATATAGTGATGAAAATGAAGTCTGTATGTTGGAAGATGATTTGTCCATCTTTGAAAATCCAATATTAAATATGGACTCAAATGAATCTTTAATGAATTTTGAGGATGCTGAAATCATTAAGGATATACAAGCTGATAACTTTAGAATGACACCTATCACGGTTCCAGCTATCATTTCTGGTGAAAATGTTAATATAGTATTGGACACAGGAGCTGCTGGTTCAGTTGTTTCCACTAATACATTACAGAAAATTGATAGTGAATATAAGTTTAAGCTTGAACCACTTCAGAATAAAAATTGGAGAGGTTTTGGATCAGTACTACACCCCATTGGTAAATACAAAGCTGCTGTTTTCTTTAAACACCAACATGGTTATGTAAGGGTAACTTGTGACTTTGTAGTAATGGATAATACAAATTTTAGTAACTGTTTTATCATTGGAAATGATATTCTGACTAAATTTGGTGTAAAATTAGACCCTGCTAATAACAATTTTACAATTGGCATGAATGGTAAAAGGAAATTTAAAATAAATTCTTTTAACACTGTCTTACACATTGAGTCAGTAACAAATTCCCCGTCTAAAGGAAGAGAATCCAATGAGATGGAACTTCTGGAAACAGAAATTTCAAAAGCATCATTTGGCACTCAGATAAGTGAAACTGAGAAAGATAATATTTTGGAATTAATTAAAGCTTTTCCAATGGCTTTTGCACATGGTACAAATGAACTTGGCCTTGTAAAAGATCATGAAATGAAAATTAGTTTAACCTGTGATATGGATAATATTCCTGCTAGTCTTAAAAAGAAACCATACCCTGCTTCACCAATGATGAGGAAAGACATAGAGGATAATATTAAGATGTTATTAAAAATGAACATTCTTGAGAAGGTTGAAACTACACCAAAATATTGTGTAATATCACCAGTGCTAATTTCTTATGAACAAGATAAAGCAAGACTGTGCGGTGATTATAGAGCATTAAATACATTTACAGTAGATGATATTTATCCCTTGCCAAGGATTGCCTCTATACATGCTACCCTTAAAGGTGCTAAATATATAAGTTGCCTAGATGGAAATAAAGGGTACCATCAAATTCCTGTTGAAAAGAATTCACAGAACTTTTTGTTGATAACAACACACATGGGAATTTATAAGTATGTCAGAATGCCATTTGGACCAAAAAATGCTCCATCAGTATTTCAGAAGTTAATGGATATAACATTCCATAATGAAATGATTGAGGGATGGTTAATGGTATACATTGATGACATCATAGTGTTCTCTAAAACATTTGATGAACACTTAATCCATTTAAGGAAAGTATTTCAGAAAATGGATGAAATAAAAATGACCCCTGCATTGAAAAAATGTAAATTTGGGTTTGAATCTTTAAAAGTGCTTGGTCATATTGTATCTGGCTTACAAATATGTGTGGACCAAAATAAAGTGGCTGCAATAAAGAATATTGGCATTCCTCAAAATGTGAAGGATGTAAAATCTTTTCTTGGAATGTGTGGTTATTATAGACAATATATAAAAAACTACCAATCAATTGCTGCACCACTGACCACACCGATAAAGAAATCAAAAGCTTTCATTTGGAATAATGAAAGACAACAAGCTTTTAATAAGTTGAAAGAATGTTTAATGACAGCTCCTATCTTGGGATTACCAGATTTCCAATTACCTTTTGTATTATATACAGATGCAAGTTTTATTGGACTGGGTGCTGCTTTGCATCAAAAACAACTTATTGAAGGTAAAATGTCAGAAGTAGTAATCTGCTATATTTCACGTACTCTGAGAAGTGGTGAATTGAAATATGGTGCTACTCAACTTGAATGTTTGGAAGTAGTATGGGCTCTTGAAAAGCTACATTATTACCTTGAAGACCAAAAATTTGAGTTAATAACTGACTGTAGTGCAGTTAAGTCACTCTTAAACATGAAAACTCCTAATAGACACATGTTTAGATGGCAATTAGCTGTACAAGAATACAGAGGACGGATGACTATTACACATAGAGCAGGAACCTTGCACTCTAATGTAGATCTGTTATCTAGAGTACCTCTGCCTAATAATGATGATAATCCTGCTTATGTTCCTGAGTCAGAGATTATTAACATTTATGGCATTTATATTGTAGATCTTGAGGATGAATTTATGCAATCAATTCTTGATAATTATTATTCAGATCCTGACTTAAGTAAATTAACTACAATATTAAATGATCCATCTAATGCTTCAATGAATGGTTTAATAAAAACATTACCAATTAAGTATAAAGAGGCATTAGAAAAAGGAAAATTTTCCATTGAGGATGGTTTTATATATTACAGGAAAAAATTAAGTAATGTAATTGTAATTCCCCCTTCAATGAAGGAGTTAATGTTAAGTATATGTCATGATGATATATTAGCAGGTCATTATGACTACCATAAAACATTAACCAGGGTAAAAAACACAGCTTGGTGGATTAACATGTCTGAGGATGTTCAGAAATATGTTGAAACATGTGATTCTTGTCAAAAATCTAAAAGATTAACAGGAAAAAGAGCTGGTTTATTACAACAAATTGAGCAACCAAAAGCTCCATGGGAAATCATTAACATGGACTTTGTAACAGGTTTGCCAATAGAAGGGCATAAGAGTTATAACTCCTGCTGGGTAATTGTAGATAGATTTACAAAGATGTGTAAATTTATTCCTACCCACAAAGAGGTTCCTGCAAATGACCTAGCTTTTTTATGGTGGACACAAATGTTAAATACAGCAGGTTTCCCCAAAGCAATAGTTTCTGACAGAGATCCTAAATTTACTTCTGAGTTCTGGACGTCACTTATGGATGTTTCAGGGTGTCAATTAAAACCTTCTACAGCACACCATCCACAAACTGATGGGCTAGCAGAGAGAATGATACAAACCTTAGAAGATATGATAAGAAGATACTGTGATTTTGGTCTTAATTTTAAGGACAATGACAAATTCACACATGATTGGGTAACCCTTATCCCAGGTTTAGAATTTGCATATAATAGTACAGTACATTCTGTCACTGGCAAAAAGCCATTTGAGTTATGGTTGGGTTATGTACCTAATACCACTGCTAAAACTCTTAATAAGTTACCTAGATTGGATATTCATCCATGTACAAAATCTTTTCTTCAGATGCAGGAATTATGCAGAAAACATGCTCAAGAATGTATAAATAAGGCTTTTGAGTATGAAATGAAAAGATGGGATAAAGCCCATAAAGAACAAACGTTCAATGAGGGTGATGAAGTCCTTATTTCAACGCTACATTTCAATTTAAATGGTAATGTTAAATTGAAGGATCCATTCATTGGACCATTTGTAGTTAAAAAGATGGTTGGTAATAATGCTGTTGAGGTTATTCTATATGCACTTTATGATAGAAAACATCCAGTATTTCCTATTTCTCTTATTAAACCATACCATTCTAATGATACTGCTCTATTTCCAAGAAGATCAGGAAGGCATAAACAGCAACCTGAAGAAATAGTGGAAAAGGCAGAAATTGAAAAGATACTTAAAAAGAGACACCTTACTAAAGAAAAGGGAGTTGAGTATCTATTAAGATTTAAAAATAAATCAAGTGAATATGACCAGTGGATTCCAGAAAATGAAATCTCTGATCTTAAAAATCTCTTGAAAAAATTTAAATCTAAATAATACTGTTCATTCAGTATATGTATTATAAAAATTATTTTTTATTTTTTATTATTTCACTCCTTAGTTTTAATTAAAATGTCTTAACATTTTTTTATTGTTTTTTTTGGGGTGAGGGAGTATTAGCCTAAATATCCTTAGGACTGAGTATTTCTTATGCTTAAAATAAGATAACCTTAAGTAGATTAAGCTTATATCTTAAAAATAAGGTTAAAATAATAATATATATTATTTTATTATATATATATATAATTATTATTCTATTATATAATTTATAATGGTTTAAATAGCTTATCCATGGCCTAATAATACTTATTAAGGTGTTAATGGAGTCATAATATACTTATCTTAAGTAATATGAAGTAATTATTGACATACATAAGATTATATGTATACATAAATCTCATATTCAGTGAAATATGCAGTATATTATGTATATTTAGTTATATAAGTGGGTTTTAGCCCCTTAATAGCCTGTAACCTTTGTTTTTCTGCTTATTTTAGGTCATATGGACGAAATCAGTGGACTCACAACGCCTACAGAAGCATAGACACCTATATCAGGCGCATACACCCAGTTTGGACAACTAAAATTACTTCCTTGGATGGTTATTCATGGATTTATGGGTTGGAAGGATGTTTCTGGGTTAATGTGGATGCTTGGGGATGTTATTGGGGGCTTGGACATTTTATTTGTTTCCTTTATATACTTTTAGTTTCATTAAATCTCTTTTTGATTATTTATTTTACCTGTTTCTTTATGGTATCCGCTTTTATCTGGGTTTTCTACTTATGGTATGACTCTGTGTTATTATTAATAGTGATGGAGGGTCCTTACTGGAGGTCTGGGTGTTGAAACTGCTTGAAGTGGACGCCATGGGGAGGTGATGGGCCCTCACAGTGCTGTAATTGCCGGGGATAGCAGCAACATCATCTGGATTGAAGGTCTGTGCACTCCAGTGGATTTGGGTATAAGTAAAAGGGTATTTTGACGGTTTATTATCATCATTCAATTACTAAACTTCAAACAAACACTACAATACAATTATTAGTATTCAGAAATATATTATAAAGCCCTTATAAACTGATATTATCTTTATAAAAGCTATAACTATATTTTATTCTTCTATTTTCCACCACTAGCACGCATTAAAATCCAAGTATTGTGAGTTTTATTTGAGTATAACTATTCTATTAGTCTTCCCCTGAGGTTTAATCACTAAATCATTTATCAATAAGTAGTAGTACCATAAAATAACACTATTATATCATACTTATATACTAGACTATACTGACACAGATAGTGACCATTCAGTCAAACAAGAAGGGATACGTAAAGCAGTACTTCATAGGTGTCTTGGGAATACTACTGTAGAATGTATTATACCTAAGCTTTTTTACTTCTTTGATTATGGATATTGTTATACTTATATTAAAAAGAAAAGACAAAAACATGATTTAGGTTCAACCCGTAGTTATATTAGAAAGGGTTTTATTTTAATTAATTAAGGAAGCAGAAAGAGCTGTTTTGCATCAAAGTATAAACCAGTAGCTGTTAAGGTTAAACCAATGAATGTAGCAATGCCTGATTTGAATCCTTATTTGCAGAGGCCGGTGCTGTCTAGGAATCCTTATGATACCCCTTTAACAAAGTTTACGCCTGATTTTGCACCTACTAATAAGATTATGATGGAAAGGCTTCAGATGGTTAATTTTGGACCAGAGGATTGGTTATCACAGGAAGAAAAGATGTTGTTGTTACATGTTATGGTTCTTAGGGAAAAGGCTATTGCATTTTCATAAGAGGAAAGAGGTTTGTTGAAACACTCTTATGGTAAACCTTATATTGTTCCAATTATACCTCATGTGCTGTGGCAGAAGAAGGCTTTTCCAATACCAGTGGCTATAAGAGAAGAGTATACGGAATGTATTAGGGGAATGTTAAAGTCTGGCTTGTATGAACAGTCTATGTCTAGTTATTCAAGTCCAGTGTTTTGCGTTGTTAAACATAATGGTAAATTAAGGGTTGTTCATGATCTTAGGGAGATGACCAAGGTTACAGTAAAGGACGCAGGGATTCCACCAACACCAGAGGAGTTTGTGGATTCTATTGAGGGATGTGCATGTTATGGATTAGGTGATATTATGGGAGGATACGATGAGCGCGAATAGGAGGAATTATCCAGACCCATGACGACATTTGAAACACCACTGACACGCTTCAGGTTTACAAGGTTACCGCAAGGCGCAACAAATTCTGTGGCGTTATATCAAGCACAGCTGATGTGGATATTGCAGGATGAAATTCCAGAAGATTTGGGAATTTTCATCAATGATGGCAGTATAAAAGGACTAGCTAGGGATTATGATGGGGAAGTGTTAGAAGAGAATCTGTATATTAGAAGGTTTGTTTGGGAATATGTGATTACTTTGGAAAGAGTGCTATATAGGATAGAGGAGGCAGGATTAACAATTTCCAGGTCCAAATTTGCTTGTTTTGTTCCAGCGCTAGATATAATGGGACATGTGGTATGCAAGGAAGGGAGAATTTTTGCTGAAAAACAGAGGTATAAGGTGCTTACATGGCCAAGACCAAGAAATACTAAGGAAGTTAGAGGGTTTTTAGGCATCTTTACATATGTAAGAATGTTTATTCTAGATTTTTCTTTGTTGTCTTCACCTTTACAGTGCTTAACGAGAAAAGATGTTGTATGGGATTGGACGGAGGAATGTTAGGAGTCATTTGAGTTATTGAAAAGGATTGTAGGGAAAGATATTCTTTTGAAGAAATTGGAGTATGGACCAGGCGCTAGGAAAATTATTCTAGCGGTAGATTCTAGTGTGTCCACGGTGGGCGCAGTTTTGATGCAGGAGGATAAGGAAGGTAATGATAGGCCTGTCCTTTATGAGTCTAAGACTTTTACCAAAGTGGAGTCCAGGTACTCTCAGTCCAAGCTGGAGTTATGTGGAGTAGCGAAAATTCTTAAGAAGCTACAATGGATGCTTTGGGGGCAGCATTTTGAGCTGCAGGTTGATGCGCTATCGTTGGCGCAAATGATTAGTAGCCCGAGTTTACCAGATGGGCCCATGACAAGATGGGTAGCGCAGATTAATTTTTTTTTTCAATTTAGTCCATAAACCGGGAAAATTATTCACTATTCTGGATTCATTGTCAAGAAGACCATTGTGTGAAGAAGACTCAGAAGCGGAAGAATTTGAAGAAGATAAGTAATGGGTAAATGGGATAGATTATTGTCAGTACAGTCTAGTATATAAGTATGATATAATAGTGTTATTTTATGGTCCTACTACTTATTAATAAATGATTTAGTGATTAAACCTCAGGGGAAGACTAATAGAATAGTTATACTCAAATTAAACTCACAATACTTGGATTTAAATGCGTGCTAGTGGTGGAAAATAGAAGAATAAAATATAGTTATAGCTTTTATAAAGATAATATCAATTTATAAGGGCTTTATAATATATTTCTGAATTTTAATAATTGTAGTGTAATGTTTGTTTGAAGTGTAGTAATTGAATGATGATAATAAACCGTCAAAATCCCTCCTTACTTATACCCAAATCCACTGGAGTGCACAGACCTTCAATCCAGATGATGTCACTGCTATCCCCGGCAATTACAGCACTGTGAGGGCCCATCACCTCCCCATGGCGTCCACTTCAAGCAGTTTCAACACCCAGACCTCCAGTAAGGACCCTCCATCACTATTAATAATAACACAAAGTCATACCATAAATAGAAATCCCAGATAAAAGCGGATACCATAAAGAAACAGGTAAAATAAATGATCAAAAAGAGATTTAATGAAACTAAAAGCATATAAAGGAAACAAATAAAATGTCCAAGCCCCCAATAACATCCCCAAGCATCCACATTAACCCAAAAACATATTTCCAACCCATAAATCCGTGAATAACCATCCAAGGAAGTAATTTTAGTTGTCCAAACTGGGTGTATGCGCCTGATATAGGTGTCTATGCTTCTGTAGGCGTTGTGAATCCACTGATTTCGTCCATATGACCTAAAATAAGCAGAAAAACAAAGGTTATAGGCTATTAAGGGGCTAAAACCCACTTATATACCTAAATATACATAATATACTGCATATTTCACTGAATATGAGATTTATGTATACATATAAGCTTATGTATGTCAATAATTACTTCATATCACTTAAGATAAGTATATTATGACTCCATTAACACCTTAATAAGTATTATTAGGCCATGGATAAGCTTTTTAAACTATTATAAATTATATAATAGAATAATAATTATATATATATATAATAAAATAATATATATTATTATTTTAACCTTATTTTTAAGATATAAGCTTAATCTACTTAAGGTTATATTATTTTAAGCATAAGAAATACTCAGTCCTAAGGATATTTAGGCTAACACTCCCTCACCCCAGAAAAAACAATAAAAAAAATGTTAAGACATTTTAATTAAAACTAAGGAGTGAAATAATAAAAAATAAAAAATAATTTTTATAATACATATACTGAATGAACAGTATTATTTAGATTTAAATTTTTTCAAGAGATTTTTAAGATCAGAGATTTCATTTTCTGGAATCCACTGGTCATATTCACTTGATTTATTTTTAAATCTTAATAGATACTCAACTCCCTTTTCTTTAGTAAGGTGTCTCTTTTTAAGTATCTTTTCAATTTCTGCCTTTTCCACTATTTCTTCAGGTTGCTGTTTATGCCTTCCTGATCTTCTTGGAAATAGAGCAGTATCATTAGAATGGTATGGTTTAATAAGAGAAATAGGAAATACTGGATGTTTTCTATCATAAGGTGCATATAGAATAACCTCAACAGCATTATTACCAACCATCTTTTTAACCACAAATGGTCCAATGAATGGATCCTTCAATTTAACATTACCATTTAAATTGAAATGTAGCGTTGAAATAAGGACTTCATCACCCTCTTTGAACATTTGTTCTTTATGGGCTTTATCCCATCTTTTCTTTTCATATTCAAAAGCCTTATTTATACATTCTTGAGCATGTTTTCTGCATAGTTCCTGCATCTGAAGAAAAGATTTAGTACCTGGATGAATATCCAATCTAGATAACTTATTAAGAGTTTTAGCAGGGGTATTAGGTACATAACCCAACCATAACTCAAATGGCTTTTTGCCAGTGACAGAATGTACTGTACTATTGTATGCAAATTCTAAACCTGGGATAAGGGTTACCCAATCATGCGTGAATTTGTCATTGTCTTTAAAATTAAGACCAAAAGCACAGTATCTTCTTATCATATCTTCTAAGGTTTGTATCATTCTTTCTGCTAGCCCATCAGTTTGTGGATGGTGTGCTGTAGAAAGTTTTAATTGACACCCTGAAACATCCATAAGTGACGTCCAGAACTCAGAAGTAAATTTAGGATCTCTGTCAGAAACTATTGCTTTGGGGAAACCTGCTGTATTTAACATTTGTGTCCACCATAAAAAAGCTAAGTCCTTTGCAGAAACCTCTTTGTGGGTAGGAATAAATTTACACATCTTTGTAAATCTATCTACAATTACCCAGCAGGAGTTATAACTCTTATGCCCTGCTATTGGCAAACCTGTTACAAAGTCCATGTTAATGATTTCCCATGGAGCTTTTGGTTGCTCAATTTGTTGTAATAAACCAGCTCTTTTTCCTGTTAATCTTTTAGATTTTTGACAAGAATCACATGTTTCAACATATTTCTGAACATCCTCAGACATATTGATCCACCAAGCTGTGTTTTTTACTCTGGTTAATGTTTTATGATAGTCAAAATGACCTGCTAATATATCATCATGACATATACTTAACATTAACTCCTTCATTGAAGGGGGAATTACAATTACATTACTTAATTTTTTCCTGTAATATATAAAACCATCCTCAATGGAAAATTTTCCTTTCTCTAATGCCTCTTTATACTTATCTGGTAATGTTTTTATTAAAACATTCATTGAAGCATTAGATGGATCATTTAATATTGTAGTTAATTTACTTAAGTCAGGATCTGAATAATAATTATCAAGAATTGATTGCATAAATTCATCCTCAAGATCTACAATATAAATGCCATAAATGTTAATAATCACTGATTCAGGAACATAAGCAGGATTATCATCATTATTAGGCAGAGGTACTCTAGATAACAGATCTACATTAGAGTGCAAGGTTCCTGCTCTATGTGTAATAGTCATCCGTCCTCTGTATTCTTGTACAGCTAATTGCCATCTAAACATGTGTCTATTAGGAGTTTTCATGTTTAAGAGTGACTTAACTGCACTACAGTCAGTTATTAACTCAAATTTTTGGTCTTCAAGGTAATAATGTAGCTTTTCAAGAGCCCATACTACTTCCAAACATTCAAGTTGAGTAGCACCATATTTCAATTCACCACTTCTCAGAGTACGTGAAATATAGCAGATTACTACTTCTGACATTTTACCTTCAATAAGTTGTTTTTGATGCAAAGCAGCACCCAGTCCAATAAAACTTGCATCTGTATATAATACAAAAGGTAATTGGAAATCTGGTAATCCCAAGATAGGAGCTGTCATTAAACATTCTTTCAACTTATTAAAAGCTTGTTGTCTTTCATTATTCCAAATGAAAGCTTCTGATTTCTTTATCAGTGTGGTCAGTGGTGCAGCAATTGATTGGTAGTTTTTTATATATTGTCTATAATAACCACACATTCCAAGAAAAGATTGTACATCCTTCACATTTTGAGGAATGCCAATATTCTTTATTGCAGCAACTTTATTTTGGTCTACACATATTTGTAAGCCAGATACAATATGACCAAGCACTTTTAAAGATTCAAACCCAAATTTACATTTTTTCAATGCAAGGGTCATTTTTATTTCATCCATTTTCTGAAATACTTTCCTTAAATGGATTAAGTGTTCATCAAAATTTTTAGAGAACACTATGATGTCATCAATGTATACCATTAACCATCCCTCAATCATTTCATTATGGAATGTTATATCCATTAACTTCTGAAATACTGATGGAGCATTCTTTGGTCCAAATGGCATTCTGACATACTTATAAATTCCCATGTGTGTTGTTATCAACAAAAAGTTCTGTGAATTCTTTTCAACAGGAATTTGATGGTACCCTTTATTTCCATCTAGGCAACTTATATATTTAGCACCTTTAAGGGTAGCATGTATAGAGGCAATCCTTGGCAAGGGATAAATATCATCTACTGTAAATTTATTTAATTCTCTATAATCACCGCACAGTCTTGCTTTATCTTGTTCATAAGAAATCAGCACTGGTGATATTACACAATATTTTGGTGTAGTTTCAACCTTCTCAAGAATGTTCATCTTTAATAACATCTTAATATTATCCTCTATGTCTTTCCTCTTCATTGGTGAAGCAGGGTATGGTTTCTTTTTAAGACTAGCAGGAATATTATCCATGTCACAGGTTAAACTAATTTTCATTTCATGATCTTTTACAAGGCCAAGTTCATTTGTACCATGTGCAAAAGCCATTGGAAAAGCTTTAATTAATTCCAAAATATTATCTTTCTCAGTTTCACTTATCTGAGTGCCAAATGATGCTTTTGAAATTTCTGTTTCCAGAAGTTCCAACTCATTGGATTCTCTTCCTTTAGACGGGGAATTTGTTACTGACTCAATGTGTAAGACAGTGTTAAAAGAATTTATTTTAAATTTCCTTTTACCATTCATGCCAATTGTAAAATTATTATTAGCAGGGTCTAATTTTACACCAAATTTAGTCAGAATATCATTTCCAATGATAAAACAGTTACTACAATTTGTATTATCCATTACTACAAAGTCACAATTTACCCTTACATAACCATGTTGGTGTTTAAAGAAAACAGCAGCTTTGTATTTACCAATGGGGTGTAGTACTGATCCAAAACCTCTCCAATTTTTATTCTGAAGTGGTTCAAGCTTAAACTTATATTCACTATCAATTTTCTGTAATGTATTAGTGGAAACAACTGAACCAGCAGCTCCTGTGTCTAATACTATATTAACATTTTCACCAGAAATGATAGCTGGAACCGTGATAGGTGTCATTCTAAAGTTATCAGCTTGTATATCCTTAATGATTTCAGCATCCTCAAAATTCATTAAAGATTCATTTGAGTCCATATTTAATATTGGATTTTCAAAGATGGACAAATCATCTTCCAACATACAGACTTCATTTTCATCACTATATGAGATATTGCTGTCATAATCACTTGATTCTTTACTTTTTTCAGTTTCAGTTTCAGATTCACGTTGATTTTCAACAATATTTATGTTTTTCTCACATTTGTGACCTTTTACCAAAGGTTTGTTACACTTATAACAAGTATTTGTTTCATACTTTTTAGGTACTACAGGTGAAGTAGGTTTTTTCTGCTTCTCCTGAAGTGTTTTTGAATTCTGAGTTTTTACAGGTTCAACATTTTGTTTATAAGTGGAATACCTTGATTCATACTTATGGTTTAATAATATTTCATTGCAAATATTAATAAAGTCAGAATATTCAGTAACATTTAATGTTCTAGCTACAACAATGTCTCTGACAGATATAGGTAATTTGTATATTATCTTATCTTTCCATAAGTTAAAATCCATATGAGGCTCAATGGCTTTTAATATTTTGTTTAAATTCATTAAAAATACCATAGGTTTGTCACCATTCAACGGATTATACCTAGTCTTCTCATACAGTCTCTGCTGAGTAATCCTGAATTTAGAACCTCCAAATTGTTTTTCAATAAGTTGTTTCCATTCAGCCCAAGAGTAGTCTCTACCCTCACTTAAGACAGCTTCAAACCATAATAAAGCAACATCCTTAAATAAAGAAATTAATTTTGATGTTATCTCTTCATCTGGTAACTTATATGAGAATTTCAAGTTGTCAATTCTTTGAATAAAATGTTGCCAATCAGAGCTGGCTTCCCCATCATAAGTTGTGTACTGATCTATTTTAGGCCAGTTCTTCTGATTGGATTTTATCTCACTAATCTTAGGTAAATTCAACAACTCATTCACTTTTGATAAATGGTCTTGTATTTCTTCCTGCACGGATTTGTGACTTACATTTTCAGATTTGACACTACCACCAGATGGTTTTAATTGTGGTGGTACAGGGAAGGAATGAGATTCACTTTTGCCAATGAAATGATTATCATTATATTGATTATACTTATGATTATCCTGGTTCATTAGTAGATTGGCAGTTTCAATCTCAACTTTAGTTAATCTTTGTAGCAGCTCAGAGACACTTTGATTTGTCTGTGCAAAAGATAACTTTGTTCTTGATTCAGTTTTTAATAAGTGTGTTTCATATAATTTTTCTAACTCACAAAATTTGTTTGAAAGGTCATTATATTTATTACTCAATGAATCATATTTAAGAGTTAGAGACAAATGTTCTTTCTCTAATTCTTTATTACGTGTTGCTAATTGAGAAATGTTCAATGTTAAGGATGAAATTGTATCACTAGTGAGCTTAACTGTCTGTTCCTCACAATCAGTCATTCTATTCCACAATGCTGAAACAATTCTATGGACAGTTGGATTATTGTTAAAATATTCCATGTCCTCCTTTTCAATTCTCTCACTCTCCTGTGAACTTCTCATCTCACTAGTAGGTGGTTGCAACTGAGGATTAACTGTATTATCATTGTATATAGTACTGTTATTATGGACAAAAGACAAGTCAGGTGTATCTACTCTAAAACCTAAATTTCTTAAATCCTCCTCTATTTTTTGTACAGATTTAACATCAATAGAATTACCTATATTGTAATTATCAGTATTATGTCTAATCTGAGAGGGTAAGTTACTTACCAAGGGATGGTTGCCAGTCCTGATTTTTGGCGCTTTTTTCCCTTCTAAGGGTGAGCTGAGGAAGTCAGATGAGGGGGTGGATCCCTGTTGCAACTGTGGCTTGTCCACTGTTGGTGAAACCAGTCCCATTTCCATTTGTCTACCAGGATTTTCTCCTGGGAGTGAGTGGACCCTCCTTGGGTAGGGGGTTGCTGATTTGATTGACTGGGCTGGCCTCCCTTTAATTCTGCCATTGCCTGATTCATCTGCTGAAATCCTACCTTGCAATTGTTTTGCAACTGCTCTACTTCTTTGAACATGAGAGATTTTGATTCCTCTAACTTCAGAACCTGTTTGGCCAGGTGGGACAGTTGATCCTGAAGAGGAGGAGACGTCTTTTTGATAGTTATCTTTTTTAAGAGGGCGTCCTTTTCCTCTATACTCATGCTTTCTGGCTGGGGGTACTGTTGTCCCTCCATGGTGATGTCCTGGAAAGTTTTTATTAGCTTTAGACCTGGTATTATAAGCAGGCTGTTCACTTACACTATCCTGGGGAGCACTCATATTGTTCAGAATAACAATATTTTACGTCTACAAAAGGAAAAACTCTGTGGAATTAGTAGACAAATAATATTAGCAATTATATTACTAATAAAAAAGCAATGGAGCTTACCCTGAATTTATATCTTTATTTATTTAAATAAAATATAAGAAAAAATCGAAAAAATCTGTTAAAAATATAATAATAAGTTTAACTAGACCTCTATAAGGGTGAATAATTAGCTTACCAGGCTTTAGCCAAATACCAATTTAATTGGGTGTTATATTGGTGTCCAAATACCAAGTGAAATTGGGTTTATATTGGGTACAGTTACTACTGTAAATATCTAATTTTTATGATCAAAAATTAGTACAATTATTATAAGGGTTCTTTTCCGCAATCAATGAGCTATGATGACCCACTAATATGCCGCAGACCCAAATATTTGGTTAATTTTGAGTTGTACTAAGGTAAAAATCACGTCCCAAGGCTTATACTAAATAATAAGTAAAATATAAGGAAAGACCCCCAATTGTCAGTACAGTCTAGTATATAAGTATGATATAATAGTGTTATTTTATGGTCCTACTACTTATTAATAAATGATTTAGTGATTAAACCTCAGGGGAAGACTAATAGAATAGTTATACTCAAATTAAACTCACAATACTTGGATTTAAATGCGTGCTAGTGGTGGAAAATAGAAGAATAAAATATAGTTATAGCTTTTATAAAGATAATATCAATTTATAAGGGCTTTATAATATATTTCTGAATGTTAATAATTGTAGTGTAATGTTTGTTTGAAGTGTAGTAATTGAATGATGATAATAAACTGTCAAAATCCCCTCTTACTTATACCCAAATCCACTGGAGTGCACAGACCTTCAATCCAGATGATGTCACTGCTATCCCCGGCAATTACAGCACTGTGAGGTCCCATCACCTCCCCATGGCGTCCACTTCAAGCAGTTTCAACACCCAGACCTCCAGTAAGGACCCTCCATCACTATTAATAATAACACAGAGTCATACCATAAATAGAAATCCCAGATAAAAGCGGATACCATAAAGAAACAGGTAAAATAAATGATCAAAAAGAGATTTAATGAAACTAAAAGCATATAAAGGAAACAAATAAAATGTCCAAGCCCCCAATAACATCCCCAAGCATCCACATTAACCCAAAAACATATTTCCAACCCATAAGTCCGTGAATAACCATCCAAGGAAGTAATTTTAGTTGTCCAAACTGGGTGTATGCGCCTGATATAGGTGTCTATGCTTCTGTAGGCGTTGTGAATCCACTGATTTCGTCCATATGACCTAAAATAAGCAGAAAAACAAAGGTTATAGGCTATTAAGGGGCTAAAACCCACTTATATACCTAAATATACATAATATACTGCATATTTCACTGAATATGAGATTTATGTATACATATAAGCTTATGTATGTCAATAATTACTTCATATCACTTAAGATAAGTATATTATGACTCCATTAACACCTTAATAAGTATTATTAGGCCATGGATAAGCTATTTAAACTATTATAAATTATATAATAGAATAATAATTATATATATATATAATAAAATAATATATATTATTATTTTAACCTTATTTTTAAGATATAAGCTTATTCTAATTAAGGTTATCTTATTTTAAGGATAAGAAATACTCAGTCCTAAGGATATTTAGGCTGACAATTATTGTTATGAAAGATTCGACAGTTACATCCGCAATGAAAATAAACTAGCAGACAGTAACATCCGCAATGACAATAAACTAGCAGACAGTAACGTCCGCAATGACAATAAAATAGCAGAAAGTAACGTCCGCAATGATAATAAACTACCAGGTAGTATTGTCCGTGATGACAATAAACTAGTAACGTGGAATGTCTGAAAAGACATAAAACTAGATATTGACAATTCAAAGGATGTTTGTAGCAAGGGTAGTCTGCAACTGGATTTAGGGGACGCTGAAACTAACGTAGCTACAAGGAGTGCGCAAGGAGAGGTAGCGGAAGAGTCAGATGATGAAGATGATTCAAGGGGAAGTCAAGACAGTAGTACTCATGTCAAAGAAGGGGAGTTTTCTGAAGACGACACATCTATTGATGAGGGAGTAGATTTGTTAAGTTTATATTAGGAAGGTAATAGTTGACCAAATTATTGCAATAAAAAGGTTTAGTGTAATATTGGGAAGCGTGCTAAAGGTTATTTTATTAAAAATGGGAAGTTATGAAAGAATAGAACTTCATCTCCTCAGTTAGTTGTTCAAAATAGGGAAGGGAAGAAGAAGATACTCAGGAAGTTACATGAGAATTTAGGACATAGAGGTCAAGATGAGACGTATCACAGAGTTAGGGAAAGATTCTGGTGGCCCAATATGAAAAATGAAGTAAGTGATTGGGTTAAATTTTGTCCTGAATGTCAGTGCAAGAGTTACAGAAAGCCAAAAGAGAAAGGTAGAGCAACAGGCAAAGATACTGTTTTTGGTAGGGTCAGTTTAGATGCAGTTCATATAAAAGAAGGACACTTTAAATACTTGGTAGTAGCCAGGGATGATCTATCAGGATGAGTTGAAGCAGCGCCGTTGGTTAATCTCAAAGCAAGTAATGTAGCTGAATTTTTGTAGAAAGAATGGATTTACAGGTATGGGTTAATGAAGATTGTAACTGTAAATGGTGGTGCTGAATTTTCGGGAGAATTCCAAGAGTAAGTAAAAGGTATTGGCGCAAAGCTACGAGTTTCAACACCATATTATCCTGAAGCAGTGGGAATGGTAGAAAGAGGGCATCAAGTTATAAAGGTTGAACTAGTTAAATTATGTGGAAATAATGGGGAGAAGTGGAAGAACTACTTGCCATTTGTTTTGTTTGGGGACAAAATTTCAGTTAAAAGAACAACAGGGTTTTCACCATATGAACTGATGTTTGGTCAAAGGGCAGTATTACCTATTTATCTGGAGGCTGGATCTTTTCTAGGATGGGACTGGGATCAAGTGTGCTCAACTGAAGATTTAATTCTAGTGAGGGTAGCACAGCTTGAAAGGAAAGACAAGTTTGTGGAGAAGGCGTATGAAAGAATGATTCAGATCCGGGACAAGTAAGTTAAATATTGGGATGAGTGCTTAGTGCATAGGTTAAGAAAGCCATTGAACCCGGGAGATTTGGTTTTGGTTTATAAAAGAAGCTTAGAAAGCCAATGGGGCAAGATGTTTTCTGACAGATGGAATGGTCCATATAGGATTAGAAAGCAGATAACTGGAGGAATTGGATAGTACTGAGTAGAAGCAACGTTTGGCTGCAGATCAGATCAAAAGATTCTACCCAAGGGGTGTTCCAGTGATACAAGATAACCTCCAGAATGAGGAAAAACTACCAGAATAATACCTCCGGGAAGAGGTTAAACTATCAATGATTTTTTATGATTTTTTATGTTACCTCCGGGAATAGGTTAAGCTAACAAGTTATTTTAAGTTTTGTTTTTCTAAAAGGACTCACAGGAGGCTTTGACACAGTTGTGACGGATAGAGGGCGCTAACTGGAGGTTAGGCGGACTATGGCTGAACAGGCAACTGGCATAAGCGCTTAGATGAGGGCGTAGAGGAAAATAAAATCTTATATTTTCATTGTTCAAGGGGACATAATGAGATAGGCAATTGGATTAAAGGAGATGTGTACCATGTAAACGCAAAAGACGCTGGGAATTAAGCTAATGGGTTAATTAACCAGGAGTGGAATAGCAATTTATAGATGGGGCGCTCTACAGTTCAATTCTTATTTTACATGGTATATTGCTGTATTGCAGTAAAGGGGGTAAAGTTTTATGATAAAAAAGTTTATTTATGATTTTTTTTTAGGGTTTACAGTTTTTTAAAGAAAGTAGAGGGAGCAAAGTTAGGCGCTCTATAGTATAGAAGACAGGTGTAATAAAATAGTGCCATGTTTAAAAAGATTATTTGAAGGCATAGCATGATAAATATATGAAGACTATGAACAGGGAGAATGGACAGAGGAGGCTCATAAGGAGAAGCGCTAGTGGGCTATTTGGTATCAGGGTGAAAGCTAATAGGATATCCTTTCCAGTCTTCAGGAATGACAAAGGGATGGGGATCAGTGGGGAATCCAAGAATAGTTGATGAGCTGATTTCGTTCATTATTTGACCTATCTTTTCTATATGGGAATAGCGAGCTTCAAGTTCAGCGTCAGAAAAAGCTGGTGCGTTAGAATAGGATAGAGACATAGCGTCATATATAAGACAAAGTCTGGAAAACATTTGCAAGGAAATGAAAAAGGGTAAAGGAATAGGAACCCATCCCAGGGAGATGGATTCATTGAAGCCTGACAAGGAGTCAGTGGGCATGGAGAGAGTAAGTATAATAAAGGATACTTACTTGCTAATAAGTTTTGTGGGCGTGCTGATGGCGAAGTAATGGTGACCGCGTCAGGAGCAGCTGCAGTGGAGCCTGAGCACATAGAAGCATTAGAGCTCAGAGTGTAAGAAGGTGTAGCGCTAGGCTGAATAGATATTTTGCGCCTGGGAAAACTAGGAAGCAATGGTGATTCATGAGGAACATAATTATTAGTGGAGATAGTGGGACTAGTGCTTGTAACTATGGGAGCGATACTAGTAGAGCTAGGTGCAAAGCGAATATAACCAGTAGTGTGAGGAGTATTCTGGTTAAAAGAGATATTGCAAGTTTTGTGGTATCTGAAGCAATTGTCACAGGCAGTTCTAAAGGAGGCATACTCCTGAGGTTTAGAAAATGTACAATGAAAGTTGTGGCATTTACAAAACAAGCACACTTGATCTTTGGGAACCATATGATATTGAGTCATAATATTTGGATGAAAGAGATCTAGGTTATGAGAAAGGCTATTTATAAGATAAAAATGGCATTATAGAGGAGTCATCAGTTGCTCCATGTCTGACTTGAGCGCTGGATGGTCTCTAAGAAGATAGCTAAAAATTTTTGTCATAATGAATTACCCAAAGAAAGGCAAATCTGTCGCAGTCAAGGGAAAGTCATATATTTCAAAGATCTGAAGATTACAAGAGAGTGCATGCATAAACAATTCAGGAGAAGGATTTTCTGCTATAGAAAGTAGCAATGATCTCAAGTGTTATTTTTTGTTGTTTCATCATTCATAAGCTCTTAGTGGAAGGGTGCACTGCTTAGAAAAAGGATGATATTTTTTTTGAAGGCAACTCATCTTGCAGTTGTAGAATTCTCACAAGAAAATTAAAGGAAAATAAAAAAAAATATTACAGTTTTTTTTACAAGGTAATATACAATTTACATGGAATATATACAAGAAAGATTTTTAGTATTCTGCGTCATCAAAGATTGGAACGCAGAAAGCCCAGTTGTTAACAGCCTCTTGAATGTTTTTTGCAAGGTGGTTATTAGCTGTTTTTGTTTATCATACTCTGCGCGAGTATAAAACAGGACCGCCTCGAGGAATTCTTCGACGGCAGTTAGCATGTTGTTCATACAACGCATGGTCGCATCATATGGAGCGCAGGAAATTTGCTCTTCAAATTCCCAGTTTTGAGCCATGGCGGGCTCTTCATCATTGACATCCAGAAAAGTTTCGATGGGCCATTTGTCCAGGATGATGGTATCGAAGACCAGCTGCATAGTTGTCCTGTCAGGGGTGGGTATTTAAGGAGTACACTCAGGAATAGGCTCGGTATCCCAGACGGGATCTTCTTCCAAGGCTGGAAGGAATAGAGGAATGTTAGGAGGCGGAGGCGTTGCAGCGTAAGGTGTGCCTGGCACATTCTAAAAGAAAAAAAGAGAGAATGTTAGCATTAGAAGAAGAAGAAGTAGGAAAAGGAAGAGTTACGGTAGTCTCCTCTGGAAAGAGAGATCTTGGGACAGAAGTGACGCTACTGGGTGTAGATTTGTGGTAACCAACCTTGGCTCATTTGTTGTCAGGTGGGGTAACAGGAGCAGGTGCCGGGCGCTTGATGGTCGTTTGACTAATCATATTAGTGGTTGAAGCGTTAGGGTCCAGGCGTGCAACGGTGGGCGGCCAATTGTAACTACCCTTCTTTTTGTGTTTCTTGCAGTAGTCACATGACTGAAAAAAAGGGGGAAAGAAATAAAAAGTTAGTAACAAAAAGGAAAGAAAGTGAAGAAATTATTGCCATGGCGGGCTTTTGAGAAATGACAAGGAGTTATGCCATTTTTGATGCAGCGGGTGCATCTTGTCCCACCCATCAGTGTAGTTATGGGTATTGTTGGTGGAGCAGAAGGGGGCTGAGTGCGCAAGAACTGTCGAATTGTGTCCACGACATTGGCGGTATTTTCAGTGTTAGGATTAGTTCTTCTGGTATTCATTGAAAGATATGAAGAAAGAAAGATAAGAAAAGAAGATAGAAGATGGAGGAAGGAAACGCTGCGAGATGCAGGTATTTATGGGCTACTGGGGACATTTGCGAGTAGAGGGAGGATGTGGTACGCGCCTTGCAGGTAGCATAATTTTAGACCAATCAGCGAGCGTAGTCCAGGAAGAACAATGGAATTTAGCGCAGTAGGTAGTGCTAAAATATAATATGTATCTGTGTGTTTCAAAGAACAAAAGAAATGGAAGCGCGGAAAAGGATTGAGGGTCTGTGCATTTGGATTTTGCAGCAAGATGTGCTGCACAATGGGGAATTGTGTGTTATTGATTTAGGACTGTAAAGCGCTAAGCAATATGGATTTGGACTTTCTAATAATGATGTGTTACTCATTAAGGAAAGAGTTATAGCTTAAGGACGACTCAAGTGCATAGTATACTGTACCGCGGCTAGTTGGGTAACTTACTGAAACTGGTAATAAGGGAGGCTAACTAGTTAAGTGAATTGTCAGAGCTATGAACTTAGTATTAAAGAAAGGAGAGTGGGGACTCAATCACAAAACTACCCAAGAGTCAAGGCAACTAGGATCAGTGTTAGAATGGGTCACACCTGAAAATAGAGCTGAAACAAAAACAAAGGTATAGTCAAAAGTGCATATGTGGAGTATGAGTGAAACAAGTTAATACTAGTGTTAGTAATCATAGGGTATGTTTTAGGCGCCATAGTTGTTACAAGCAGTGTACGTAGTTTACTAATAGATTAGTTATTGTTTTACTAATGTGGCGCTAGATCCAGCGCTGGAGATCCACTAGGAAACTGTGTCTTGAGTACTGGAAAAATATAAAAAGGAGGACTATTTGATAAAGATAGGGAGTCTTGTAGTAGTAAGTATAATATATAGAGAGATATAGAATAGTATATTAGAGATTTTTATGAGTCTTTTATCATTTGTGCGTCTGTGTGTGTATTTCATATAGCATAAGTGAAAGAGCGCAACATAGAGGGAATATATAGATTTAGTAGGATTGACTATTATTAGAGTTATTTTATTGCTATAATAAGGCATATTCAAAGAGAGCGCTTCAAGAGGGAGTAGCTGTGGATATTAGCGCTTATTAAGAATAGAAATATCCAGATAGTAATACTTTTTTTCCCTGATCTCTAAAACTCATCTCTCATCTTATAAACTTTCTAATCAAATATTAGTGTTGCACATTATTATGCTGTCTTTAAAAATAAGAGTGTCAGGCGCTTCTTTTTAGAAATTGAAGAGGAGAACCAACCCATCTCACATTGTGTCTACTGCTTAGTACTTTAGAACAGTCTACAATGGTTGGATTGTAGTGTAGAATCAGTGTCAAATCAATTTGAGCATTTAGAAATACTTCTTTAGCCTGAATAATTAAATAAGTCAAAAAAAAAGGAGGCCACCAATTCTATACTGTTTTTTTAAATTTACAACCAAGTAAGAGCAAAAATAATAAGATATTTGGGGATTTAAAGCCCTTTCCTCACTTAAAATTTGAGATCCAGAGCTGATTTCTCCAAGTAGCTGTCCAATTTGGAAGCTCTTCTCGTTAGAAAGATTACCAATAGGTGTTGCGTTTCCTTAATTGAATAACCCAAAAACATGAACAAATGATCTTCCTTGTTGCATAATAACTAGAGTGGAGACTTCATCAAATACTTATCTTTACCTTTAAAAAAAAGGTTTAAAATTTAAAGAGAATTGTCAATGCATCTTAAATTTGACATTTAAATTAAATGAATTTTATGGTGACAGTGGTAGTTTAAATAATGAGAGGATGAGAGCAAAGTTTGAAAGAGAAAAAATTAGAGAATATATATAATATTGGATAAATATTCAAAATTGAATTTTTCATGTATGTTAATAATTAATATTGACTCACATTGTAATAATAACTAAATACAAAAAGATAACTGAAGGAAGTGCATTATTTTAGAGCCTAGGTTTTGTGCCAAAATATTAAAATTAGTTTCTTCAATAGTTTAAATGTGACAGAAAATTTATAACTATTTTTTCCCCTTATAATATTTATATATATATATATATTCTCCTACATTAAATTTGTTGAAAATTGTCTTATATTTTTTTATTCCAAGATACAAAAGAAATTTCTATTAATAAGGGCTCAATATTAACATTTGTCTATAAAACTTAAAATTATGTGCAAATATTTTTACAGAGTTATATTTTTATTAATAAAATTTTTAAAAAGGACTTAAATAGTATTCTTTTTTATATATTTGTGGACTTAAAAATGATAATTGAAATAATATTCGCAATCTAGTACACTATGTGTCATTTAAGATTTTTCTACTAATATCAAACATGACCTCCCAACATTAAATATATCTAGATATAAAAATGAATATTATGGTATGTTAAGAGTTGTGGCTCAACCATTGCTTAAAATTGGTCCAACTGATTCTCAACTTGAATATGAAGCTCTTCTCAAGAAATGATAGATTAAGGCTCAATTTAGGGCCAACATTTTTTCTCAAAATTGTTTCATCTAATTTAAAAACAGTTTCCTAACACTTTGACAACATTTCCCCAATTTTTTCTTAACCTCTTCCTAAAAGTTTCAAAGAGAGAGAGCTGCTAGCAGTTCACCCCCTGATTTCCCATGGTGCTAGTTTGATTATTTCAGAGAGCAACTACTATCAGTCTTCAAGTTCTTCCTATTTAATAGTATTTATTCAACTCTTCATAGAGATAACCTCTCACAGCTATTGTCAGGCTGAGTTCAAGTACAGAGACATGAACTATCTTGTATGTTCAGTTTTCTAGAAGATTTTAATGGTCCTATATGAACACTGTAGTACAAGTCCAATAAGTATTAAAATATAACTCAATATAAGGGTCTCAGTAATTCTATTCTCACTAATTATATATGGTTTACAATTTTATAGTTGGTAGAAAAATAGATTTAATAAGTTCATATACTTTTCAAAGACTTTATAAGTACTATAAATATTTATTATAATTGTATTGGTTATATGTTTAATTTTAATTATAAAGAATGTAGAAAACAAGACCAAAAACCCTCTCTTTTATACACAATGCTCTATAACCAGTTGATGACTCCTAATTCCAGCTAATAAAAATTTCCAAAAAAAAAAGAGTGACTAGTAGCATAATTAGAATGATAACACCCGCCAAAATCCTGTAGTAATTGGGATAATCCATCAAAATTAAAGAATAAGCAAAAAAGAGAGTATATGCGTATTATACATTAAAATAAAAGACTTAAAAGGGAAAATTAAGAATATTTATTACTTAATAATAAGGGGGATTAACAGTAGAAATTTTGTAGCTAATAATGACATTATACTGTGTGAAATTCCCATTCAAAAATAACCAAAATTGACTGAGAAACCACCTAAAAACCCAAAAAAGGGCATGAGATGTGGGGTAACTACATGCAGTCTTTGGCAGGCACTTGCATTGGTAAATTCTTGACTAATTTAGGTGAATTTAAGTGTGGTGGTAATTAAAGCGCCAAGAATGAGGCTATTAATGAAATTAGTGCATATAAAAAGGGTCAATGCAATTATAATTATGCTAGGACACTAAATAAGCGCCTGTCGCCTATTTTAGTGTGTTTCCCCACAGTGGGCATAGAATTTGCTGTAATTATAGTGTGAAAAAGCTAAATTTTCTTAAAATGAAGATATTCACATGGGAAAAATGCAGGCAGTATGTGGCCAGTACACAGAAGCCATTTCTGGCATAAAAAACACAAAATTTGAAAAGTGTTATTTTTATGAATTTGAGTAGCCAAATTAATAGTCCTAATTAAGAAAATATGATCTTTCAAAGTGAATTTTTAATATTATTAAATTTATAGTGCATATAATCAACTTTTAAGTGATTTAAAGCGCATTTCTTGTTTTTTACATAAAACAATGAAAACAACAGCTTTAAGTCTACTTAAAAATTATTTTGCCTTATATTTTATGTTATTAATATTACCCTCACATATTCTAACTTAATATTAAGTACATAAGACTTATAAAAAGTTGATATATGCGTGTATATAAGGTGTTATAATGGCATATTTTGTATTTTATCATAAATTTACTTATGTATAATATTTGTGTAGTCTAATTTATTGCTCCCATTTATATTCCATATGTTTAACATAACTTATAAGTACTATTTACTCAGTCCTGGGAATATGCAGGCTGAAAGTTATACCTTTGTAATTTTTTTGTATTTAATAGACAAATATTTGTATCATGTATTTTCCTTCCTTTCATTACTATGAAAGGGAAAAAAATGTCTCAAAGCCCTTTCATTATTAAGGACAAAGGCCAATTTCAAAAAATTAATATATATGGTGGGAAATCTTTTATTATAACCCTATATAATTCCCTAAGATCATGTAATACCCTGAGCATGACTTTAAATTTCTTGATAAAGAACACTGGACTTGAGTAACTTGATGAAGAATGCTCATACAATCCAGTATAAATATGTTCTCTAATGACTTCAATATAATTTTATTTTAAAGCTACAGAAATTAGATTCATGTTTTTGCCATGTTTCATTACAGAAAACAGGAATATTGTAAGGTTTCCTATAGGAATGCTTCAACACACCCCTCTTAAATTCTAAAAAAGAATTGCACTTCTCCCTTTTTACTATCAAATAAAACCACAAATTCTTTTCTTCACCTGATAACCATTCTTGAGGTCCAAAATTTAGAGCGCCCAGTTTTTCAACAGGGATTCTTGATTTTTCAGTAAATTCAGGCATATTCATGACTAAAGGAAAGTCATATGGATCTCTTGATATAATTGGCCTCTTCAAAGGTGAATTCAATTCAGATGAAAGTGGTTCTTTAATTTTTCTGACCTTATTAGCTACCTTCTTATATTTTTTTGATTTAATATTCACTTTTAAGTTAGGAATAAGATCTATTCTAGATCCACCCTCAGAAAATTTGACATCAGAACTTTCTTCATCATCAGAATAAGAAAATAAAATAAGTTGAAATATGTTTTTATTATCAATTTTAATATTTTTAACCACTTTTCTTTTGTCTAATTTAAAATCTAATTTTCCAAAACCCTAAATACCATTTTCCTCTGTAAAATCCCCTGTGAATAAGGTTGAAAGTTTAACCTCTTTCTGGAGGACCAAAAGAGAAATATCACTAATATTATTTTTTGGTGAATTAATTATACTAAGATTTTTTTGTTGATTTTGATAAGATAATTGAAGTTTATCCTCTTTCTTGAGGCAATAAAATATACCACCACAATTTTCACCACTATGATCCACCATATAAACCAAATTACCATTCCAATTTTTTTCCAAAAAAATAAAATTCATCTTTTCCTTTGAATTATTTTTTAATTTTATAGAAAAATTTGATAAAGATAATAGACAATGAAAAATCAAACAAATAATGACATTCCAAGGATATATCAAAAGAAAATAATTAAGAATCCACTTGAAGTATCTTCAAGTGAGCTGACCTATTGTAATCCAGTATCTTTTCTTGAGGAGAGACTACAACATTAGAGAAATCAGCCCTACCTACCCAAAAAAATGGGTGTTTCAAAAATCATCATTAATAACTAATTCAAAAGAAGGTAGCTTTATTATTTGCATCTTCTTGGTGCAAACATTACACTGAAACATTGTGATCATTCCAGGCCTTCTCACCCAACCTTCATCTCCTGGAGGCTCAACCCACATATTTAACCAGCACATATCTTCACAAGTAATCTCCAAATTAATCCCCATACCAGACTGAAAGCCTATCTTGGCTTCAAATTCTGTCAAAAATGAACCCCAAGAACCATTTTCACAGCCCCCCTAGAAGCATAAAAATGCACCTTACCATCAGACCCTCTAACACATAATTTAACATGCTCTGCTGTTTCCATAAGCTCAGTAGCATGACCTCCAATACCTCTAAGATTACCCAGAGCTTCATTATTGATTGGAAAGCCTATTATTTTAGCTTACTCTAATAAAATTAAATTAATTTGATACCCAGAATCCACCAGGATCTTTACTTCTTTACCATTTATAGAAACCATTAATAATCGCAGAGGAGCAGAAAAATAAGTTTCCACCTCCTCACCAAACTTTTAAAAAATTTAACATACATAAATCACCTCTGCAACTCATACATGTCTTCTTTTGCTTCTCTTCAAGGGCAGGAAGAATTGTAAATAATTCTCCTAAAGATGAAGGAGTCTGAATTTGATTCACTCTACCCGAAACAGGCTCTATTGCATTTTCTTGACCCACTACTACTGGTTTTTCATATTTTACTTTATTTTTATTAACCTTGGCTTGGTGAAACTCTTGATGACCCACATTTCCATCTTCAACCCCCATAATAACATCTTCATCTTCAATTACCCTAGCCACATCAACTACTGTTTTCACTAATCCAGATCAATCACTTGTCAATCTTACTCCTTTCATAGGAGTAGGAACACTAAAACTTAACCTCAGCAGAGATGCCAATTGCACATCCTCCTCTGAATCTGATTCTTCTTCAACAGGCATAGGCTAACCGTTTAAATGCAACTTTCCAAAACTAGGAGTCCCCATATTGGCCATCCCCTTCTGTATCCTATATAATTCATCCTTAAAGTAAGTTTTCTTTTCCATCTTTTTAACTTCTGTCTTTCCTGGTTTAGCACTTAATTAGATTTGAATTCTACTTTTAGCTTTAGTAGCAGCTGCCCTTCTAGAAGCATTTACATCATATTCCACTTTAATACAGTTACCATCCACTTTAGAAACCAAATAAAACTCCAAACCATTAAAGGAAGTTGAAAATGTGACTTTAATAACCTTCTTCTCTTTTCCCTTATCAAATTTTCAACTGGAATCACCATCATTAATTTTCCAGCCTTTACCATTATCATCATCATCTACATTTAATTCTTCAAACCTGGCACTTTTTTCAGCAATCATATTCCTCCTAAATAAATCCAAGGGAGCCTTCCCTTCATTGGGTTAGATGAAAGATCCATCAGGAAATTCAAAACCTTTCCATCAAATTTGTCTCTACCAGAATGCAAGTCCCAATCTAAATGATAAAAGTCACCAGCTCTGTGTCCCTCCTATTAAAATAGGAGCACACCCTGGGTTTTTCTTAACCACCTCTAAAACCATTACCTCCATTTCCATTACAATGATTTTCAAAATTTCCATTTCCATTCCTAGAAAATTTGTTACCATTGCCATAAAATCCATAATTCCTCCTCCCATAACCCCTGGATTGATAAGAAGAAGATGAAAAAGAAGCCACAGGCATTCTTTTAGCCTTCTTAGTTTCTTGAACAAATATTTTTAGCTTATTTTTTAAGTAAACCTAGTGATAAATTATCTTCCTGTCTACATTCCTCTCAACCTTAGAAGTAGGCTGACCTATCTGAGACTTCTTTGCCTATTGAGATTCTACAATGATATTTTTATTTTCAGGCAAAACTTCACTAACCTTTCTAGCATATTGAGTACAAGATTCTAAGTATTGTTCCAGATTAATAAGTTTTAGATACAACTGGATGTTCTCTTTGATAACCTCTAAAGCAGGCAGCATATGTTCCCCTTTTGGCATATCCTTCATTAAGTTTTTTATTGACTGTTTTTTAACTTATATACCCTAATATCCCTTCTAAAAGATGATCATAAAATATTCTAGGCCTTATTTTCATGGCCTATCTCCTCCACCAAGATTAAGTATTCCACTACTTCATCAAAATTTCCAACCAAATTTTTAGAGTCTACCATATTAGAATCACCACCTTTATCTTTTCAATAACTGAAAATTTTGTTAAGGCTCAACATATTATACCTAACACCTTATCTATAAACTATCTCTCTTTACAATTTAAACCAATCCCACTTTTAATATCCATCCATAGAAATGACCTCTTTCTACACTTCTCCGTCCACAATAAAAAATTGGATCTTCTTGACAATATCAAAATGAGAAGCCCCATCCATAGATGCAGAAGCTTCATATCTGCTCAAACCCCATTTAAATTATTCACCATTGAACTTTGGATCATACCAAGATTCAATCCTAAAAGAATCCATAAAAGTAACAGAAGCACCATCAACACAAGATCCAGTAACAGAAAACAGCCCGAAATAATAAGATCAAACCATTAAAATAATATAAGTGTTTTTAGATAAGCCTCTTGAAGACTAAATGTGTCCAAGTACTAAGTTATATTGATTGAAAGCCTGAAAATTTGAGCCCTACATTGGTCCCCACAAATGTAGAAAGACTCTTACTATTAGCTTTCTGTAAGTATAATAAAAGAGAGTTGGATAAACGGAAGATGACCCTGTCCCTTTCAGTAAATAAAGAGTTTAACATTAACTAAGCTAATAATTTTACTAAATATAAAATGACTAGTTGAACAATTAATTAAGACAGTTTTGAGGTTTAGAATTTTTTTTCTTTTAGTTTAGATGAAGATTTGAGATGTAGAATCTGTGTTCTTTTAGTTTATATGAATAAAATATAACAGTAAATCTGTACCAGAAAATTTATTTTAATTGATTAAATATTTAATTTTTCATAAAAGAAATATTTTTGTGAACAGTTGTTAAAATAAAGTCCCTGAAGTTGAGACCTTTACAAAGATACCCTTTAAGTATATACAAATGTTTTGAAGAATAATATTTATGAAGTTCTTAATAATAGTGTTATTCTATAAGGGTATTAAAAATTTAAAAATGTAATTTAAATGTAAATAGTAGTTGTCAGTTGTTGTTATGTGTTAATGATTTTTAATGAAAAGTTTCTAAGATAATAGCTACATAGATCCCCCAATCTAATTTTGAGTCTACAGCTTTATATGATTAGTTAGGTCATGTGCCCTATTTTCCCTGCCCAGAGAATCCTGGAGCTCAACTGAAGTATCCCAGAATTTGTATGGAGATTTTCCGCAACATTCCAGATCTTTAAGGACTCCTGGACTTAATTAAAGCCTTTAAACATTACCAAAGAGTCATTAAAAATTACAGATGATGGAGCTACTTCTCCTTCATATTCTTAATTGTTTTTCATAGCATGAACAGCCCTTTTTTTAAATTAAAAATCATTAAAGTTAAGTAAGTTATGAAAAACTAAAAATAATCAAAAATAATTTTTAAAATTTTTAAAAAAAGAAGAAAAATATTAAAAATTGTCTGAAAATTTCCAAAGCTTCCTGAGACTCCTGAAATTTATTTCTGTGCAAGTTTCAGCCTAAACTTACATTTCTTGACTTTTAAATAATTATTTAGTCTTGAATCGTAAATTAACCCTTTTAAAAACAAAAATACATTCATTCTTTTAAATAAAAATTATATTAGTTTAGATTGGAATTTTCAATCTTTAAAAAAATAATCCCAAATCATCCTAAAAATAATTCTTAGTGCAATTCAAATATTGAGACGGCCAGAATGTTTAATTGCTTTCACGTCTATCTAAGTGTGAAGAAAATAACCTCTCTTTAGACTGTGGTACAGTTCTAATAGTAACAAAGTGATTTCACAATTTTCAGAAAGTGCAACAAAGGGGTTTCAATTAATGATGGCTACAAAAATGCAACAAAGGAATTTTCAGAAGCACATAAAAAGTTTACTCTTCATTGTGACAGTCTAAAGTTTAGAAGGGCACTAAAGCTTATTAGAAAAGGATTTTTAGGAGATGATTATTGAGATTGGAAAAGACAATCTGATTTTAAAAGGGTTATATTTAAGAAAATGAGTATATAAAAGGGTTTAAAAAAAAGATAATTTTACAAGTCAAGATTAAAATTATAATTAATGGTCAGGAAATACAAGTATATGTCTAAAAGTGCATTGGAATTGAATTCAGGAGTCTCAATAACCTTTTGAAATTTTTATGAATTTTTCTCTATTTTTCTACTACTTTATATAATTTTTAAAGGATTTTTCATTATTTATGATTTCTCATAGTTTATTAACTTTAATCATTTTTTACTGGATAAATAGGCCTGCATAGACTGCAAAAATTAAAATGGATTGTAAAGAAGAAGTAGCTCTATCATCTATAAATTTTCTAGATTTTTTATTAGTAATTATGGCTCTAATTGAGTCTGGAAGTCTGTACAAGCTCTGGAATGCTCTGGACAAGGTCTAGAATGCTCTGGTTAGGGAAAATTGGGCACTTGACATACTATGCATATAAAGCCTGAAGACTCAAAATTATACAAGGAAGGGAACATCAATCTAAAAGTTTAATCATTAACCACAACATTGCATATTCATAACAATCAATATTATTTTACATAAAAAATTATATTATTGTAATACCCTAATAAATATTACATTTTTACATAAGCATTTTTTAATTGCACTCATCATCACATATATCAACATTGTGGGAACCATTTTGAAGGTCTCATCACAAGGGATCTAAATTTAATATCTAAATCATCTAAAAAAAAAGCTTCATAAAAATATATTATTCAATCATTTAAATAACTTTTCTAAAATACAGCTTCACTGTTGTGTTTCTTATCCTCATTATTAAAAAACACTGATTCTACAGCTCAAAAATCTTATTAACAAATATTTTATTGGCCATTTCATAAAAAGTAGAGCATTTAGTTTAGTTAATTGTGAACCCTTTTTTTAATTAAAGGGACAGAGTTTTCTTCTGTTTATCCAACTCCCTTGGATTATGCTTACAGAAAGGCAACTGTAAGAGTCTTTCTACACTGTGCACAGTTTTTAGTGCAGTATGAAAATATTGACTGCAGCATTCAAAAACTTAGAAGGAAGTGTAAACTAGACTATAGGACAAGAGTATGGTATGTACTTTAAAAAAATATGGCTAGTGTTCTAGGCATAATATAGATTTAGGGGGCAGCTTCATGTGAGGGTATAGGCTTCACCCTTAGATAAATGTGATAGCACTTAAAATGGGCTACAAAATACCCATAGCTAATGGGAACCTGTAGGAATGCTGAAATGAAGCACTACAAGAACAGGTGATTAAAAGGCAAGTCAAATAGAAGCACTCAATTATAAAGAAAATACCAATATGATTCCAAATATGGGATTGTACTTACTTAGTGTGGAGAGTTTAATGATTAGTGGATACTTATATGGCAGCCTACATTGCCATAATAAGAATGAAAGGCAGTACAGTACTTATTATGAAGCTAAGGATCTCAGGAAGTGTAGGGTATGTAAAGATAGGTGTATTGTAAGGCACTAATAATTGATTATTGTCTGGATAATGAAAACACTATTAGAATGGTCTCATACTAATGCTGTACTTAGGTTACTGAGATAGATATATTACCATTTGATACACTTGTGTTAGCAATGAACTTGGTTAGGAAAGGCAGTAGGGGAAGAGGGCAGAGGGAAAGGGGGCTAGACATAAAGTGTATAAATATATATAAGAGAACTCACACTTTGAAGAATGTGTGGAATAGTTAGACTAGAAAAAATTTGTGTAAATATAAGAAATAAAAGAAAGGTAGATATATTTCATTTTTGTGTGCATAGCAGGTGTACATAGCCAGAAGTAGCGCTGTAGAGTTATTTTATTGCTACAATAAGGATAGTATTAGAGATAGTATTTCAAAGAAGGAGTTACTGAGAATACTAGTGCTTACCAATAGTAGATCTAACCACCAGTAGATTACTTATATTTTAAATATGTTATTTCTTTTCTTTTAAATGTCTCTTATAGCAAATTCTCTCTACTCTTATTTTCTCCACCACCACACTTACAAGTGTTTTTTACACTGTCTTTAAAATTAGAGTGGCAGGTGCTTCTTTCTTAAATTAATTTATGATAGAAGAATCAACCCATCACAGAATTGTGTCTATAGCTTAGTGTTATAGAACTCTTTCTTCTTCTACAATGCTGTCTCCTAAATCTATATTATGCCTTTTATGCTAGCCATATTTTCTTCAAGTTCATACCATACTCTTTTCCTATAGTCTAGTATACACTTCCTTCTAATTTTTGGCTCGCTTCTGTCTATATTTCCCTACTGCACAAAAAAACTTTGCACAGAGAGTAAACCTTTTCTGTGCTTCTGAAAATCCCTTTGTTGTGCTTTTGTAACCATCCTTAATAGCAACCCCTATGTTGCACTTGCTGCAAATTGTGATGTTGCTGTGTTACTGCAAGATGTGTACCACACCATTAATAACAAATAGTCAACTGGTCTTTTCTTATCAAGTAGATGCTTTAACTTATGAAATTTTGAACTCTGTATTTACTTAAAGGGACATTTTCTTCTGTTTATTCAACTCCCTTGGATTCTGCTTACAGCAACATGACTGTAAGAGTCTTTCTACAATGGGACTGACTATGCCGATACAGCAGTGAGACTAACTAGACTGATTATGTTGGGGCTACCAATGGTGAGCATTACAACTTTGGGAGACTAAGAAGCAAGTGGATTACTATATAAGTTGTTCAATGAGTTACACCCCACAGTGCTTGCCCCATAAAACCCCCTTATGCAATATCCCTTTCTCTTGCCTATTACAATTCATAGTGCCCATAGCACTCCTCCTCACCTCTCAATCCAAATCCTAACAGGTTAGTAAGATGGAGCACAGTAAGATAAGAGAAAAAAGATGCACCTCAATTAAAATAAGAAGAAAAAGATAATCAGGAGATGATAAAGAAAAAAATTCAGTTAAAAAGAAAAACAGGAAAGTAGAAAGTAGAATGGTGGAAGACAGTATGAAAGAGAAGAAGGATGTGCCACAGCAAAAAAAAGGAGCATAATAAATTTAGGTGATGACATAGAAAAAATAAGGGATCTGATGTGCAGAGGATTGGGGGATGTGTGTATTGGTAGGCTGAATAGTGGTTGGAGAGATGGCACAAGAGTAGGAAGTATTTGACCTCATGTTTGACATCTCTAACCCCATGTCAGCCATTCATGATGGTGTCTTGAAATGGCATTTTGAGACTGAAGTCCGCCAGGTGTATATGGTAATGTTTGACACCCCCTAATTTGATGCAACGAGTGGAGATGCTTAGAATTTTCACCGAGGGCAGGTTTAAAATTAGATAAATAATATAGACCACACGTCGAAAGTAAATAATTGTAACCTTGTTGAGCGCTCAGCTATTACGATGATTAATATATTATTTTCATGGATAATTTAGGAATACTTAATAAATTCTGCTACATATATACAATAAATTTTTAATTTAAGAAGATAAATAAAGAAAAAGGGATAATTGATAAATATATTTTGATTTTAATTTCTTTCCATTTGCATTAACTCAAACAAGCTGAAAAAAATTGAAAAGATAGTGCCTGCATATCTAACTTAAAAACTTCAAACACGACAGTAGTTCACACAATACTACACTTTATACTATCCTAATGCCCAAGTTACCGTTGTGGGTTGCATAATGCTCAATCACGTTGAGGTAGAGGTGAAGGAAGGGAGACTGTTCCACAGCTCTAGAAACTCTAAATCTACTCCGACTTGATTTTCTAGCCATATATCGGATTTATTGCCATTCATATTATTTTTATACTTCACCTCTTTGGGAAGTGTTGAATGGTTTCCGAAACTATGACCCTGCCTTCCATATGGATGTGCATGACAGGTAATCAATTCTTCATCCTCTTGCATTGATCCCATAAGACTCGTATATTTATTTTCATCGCAATTCGATTTTTGAGCTTTTGGGAGTGGCTCAGATCGGTCACTCACGCAATAATCAAAAATTCCTTTGTTTTGAAAAGCGGACTGTTGTGAGGCATTTTTGTGTTCCAATTTCTTAGACATTAGAGAGCTGGAAGGTATCAAGTCATCGAAGCGATGACCATGTGTGCAAGTACGGATTTCGTACGTCTCAAACGTAGAAGTGCTACTGTAACTAGTAGAAGGGCGAGAATAAGAAATCTGAAAGATTGTTTGTCTTTTTGTCATAAAATCAAGCTTCTGTCGCTCTTTTTGAGCAGGGCAGAGCTTCGGTGGTCCGAAAGACTTATCACGCGCGCATTTTCTTTTCATTGGAATAGGATGAGAGATATAACGTCCTCTAAGAGTCATTCGATCTGTTTTCGAATCTTTTTTACCGGTTTTCATTAAAAACATAGGTGGTGACAACTTGGGGTGATTCAAGTAGTAGTCATACTGGAGATAAGGGAGCTAAAACAACAACAACCACACGATGCTTAGCATAAGAATTTCCATGAATTTCAGCCCTACTTTTTTATTTCCAAGGCACCCACATTTTCATGAAGTTTTTTCTTGATATTCCTGAAGCAGCTAATCGGGAACCCAGCTTGTTTTGTTGCAATTATTTCAGAGAGCATTGGGCTATCCAAGGCACTTAGTACTTCTGGTGGATAGTTCTCGAAAGCCAATTCGAGGTCAGACATTTTACGTATAAAATTTTGAAGTAAAGAAACTATTGGAATCGTAAAACAATGAATTGGAAATAGGGTTGAAACACTGATAGAAAACCTATATTCAATTACATGAGCGGATTGTTCTTTATATATCCTCCTGGACAGCTCAGGAACATGTGCTTATTTAGCATCAAGTAGTATCTACCGGCCTAAAAAAGCTATGTCGAAATAATTTCAGGGCACCTATCAATGTGTCAGTTGCACAAATCAAATATTAGTAATCAACTGACCGCAGGATTTGAGGGATAGAGAAGTTCGTTTAAAAAAACGTTTATTAGTTATAGACTATTAAAGTTAACAGAAAAAGTCAGTTTTTTGCTATCCCTTAATGACGCTGATATACAGGGAAATCTGAAATTGAAACAAAATCAAAAAATTTCAGAAACTTTTTGACAGGTCAAGAAACTGAGGGGAAGATTTTTTTGAGAGCTTCAATTTATTTCGTGGCACTAGATCCATTTCCCCTGTCCTTTCGTCCCATTACTTCTGTTCCAGAGCTGTATCATGAACTGAAGCTGTCAAAAAAAAATCTGCAGCCCAATGCTTTGTCCTGCCCAAAAGTTTGGACTTTGTCTCAACCTTTTCAGATCTCACTGTATATATATTTTTTAGGATTCAGTCAGGACGGAAACCCAAAGCTCATAACCTGTCCGAGTAACCTATCTAGTAGATTTTCTGGTGGTTTAATTCTAAAAAAATCATAAGAGAAAAAAAATAAGAAAAGCTTAACATAATGTTCCATTAATAATAACTCTCAAAATCTTCTTCATAAATAGCGCCAAAACATCATTCTCATTATTTTAGCTACAACACTAATTGAAGGGCACGCCATTCCCTAAACCAATTTTTTTTTTCTAATTTTATTTCACCTCTCATGTGCTCTTTTATCTAAATTATCTCAAACTCCAAATACAAGTTCTGTCCCATGAAAAATATCTTAACGCGCGCACCCCCTGAACAGGAACACGGTTAGTGCATCCGAAAAAAAAAAAGGCTACTCATTTTCATCGATCATTTGTTTATTGTAGCAGCCTCTTTCAAAACATTTTTCATAGTATATATTAATAGTAAAAAATATTGTTTCTAAACCAATGTAGCTATATGACTATGATATAGAAACATAGTCTGCTCTTATCTTACCCGCTCACGTGTTTCTTGCTGCAGTCTTGAATAATATATTTGGGCTATAAGGATACTAGTGATTGCTCTAGAAAGTAAAATCCTTGCTTCTGGATAGTCAGTAATCGTGATATCATCTTTTGTGATGCACCTGATTAGTAACTTAAAATGTAAAAAAATCAATATTTCCACTATTTAATGGTTTAATAGCCTGATTTTCTGGCACAGAGCAGAAAAAAATAATGATCAGACTTCTAGTCATCTATTTTTGCTGTTTGACTGTTTTCTAATCACATTTGATAAAAATCAAGTTCTTCACTTGAAAAATTCAGAAACAGTATAGTATCACTTTCATGATAAAATTATGTTTAGTGTGGTTGAATTTCAGCAATGTTTTTAAACTTTGCTCAACTTGCCCAGCATTTTTGGTGGGTGACAGGCTGGCGAAATGAAAATATGAGGGAAAACGCTGGGTAAGTCGCGCAACTTTTTTGGGGAACTACAGCTACATTGAAAATGGTTGGTGCAGCTTTCCACAGTTTTGCCCCACTTACCCAGCATTTTCCCTCATTATTTCATCCCGCTAGCCTGTTGCCAACCAAAAATTCTGGGTAGGTTGAGCAAAATTTTGAAAAGTTGCACCAACCTTTTTCAATTTAGCTGTACACAAAAGGGTCTTTTTGATTTAGCTGTACTAATATCTCACGAGGAATATTCCCACGATTAGACTTAAAAATATTGGCAAGAAAGTTAATTATGGATAAGACATCAAATACTAAGAGCATGTACAAACGTGCATGAAAAATTAAATTAGCAAATGTTGCGCAACATTAAAAAATTAGGCTAATTGGCCTATTTCTGTAATTGCTCAAAATAGTTTTCAATATGAATTTGCTAATTTTTTCTAAAGCTGGAGCTCCACAATCGTGCATCATTAAATCCTTATGCCCCCCTCTCTCTGCCTACCATGCCACCGATCAATTGGTGCAATGTTTTGAGAAACAAAGCAATTGTAACTCTTCTCAACAATGTGCAAATATTTAATGAGCTATATCCTCTAGATGATGATGAGACTACTTTTACTCATAGGAGAATACATTGTGATCAAGTTCAAGGAAACAATCAACTCACCTCAGATTAACTTGGAGGTAACCCAAAGTACCCAGAGTCCTGTTTCAACCACCGTTTCTGAGTAAATAAAATAATATTTTTGAGATTAGCCAATGACTTTCAGGCTCATAATATCTATTGGGTTCAACGACAGAACTGTTTTGGAACCTGGAGATTATCAACAAACCAAAAAAACTCAGCAGCCCTACAACAAATGGCATATGGTGTATCAGCTGACATCACAGATGAATAAATTCAAATTGGTTCTAACACTGCAATTGAATGTTCAAGATTTTTGTTAAAGATGTGATGGAAATATATGGTTCTGCATTTTTTCAACCTCCAAACCCTGAAGAGATAAAAAGGATTATAAAAGAAAATGAGGATTGAGGTTTCCCTAGCTGTAAAGGAAGCTTGGATGGAACACACTGGACATGGAAAAAACTTTCCTTCTGCCTGGGCTGGCCAGTATCAGGGCAAAGAAGGTACAAAAGCGATGGTTTTGGAAGCTGTGGCATCAAAAAATTTATGGTTTTGGCATGCATTTTTTAGAACACCAGGTGCACTCAATGATATTAATAGGGGGTTTTAGTTCTGGAAAATCGGCAATTACAAATTCACACTTATTTGAGTTCATATTTCTGAAACACACTAGCCCCAGGACTGGTGGATTTCAAAATGAAATAAGTCACTAATCTCACTCAAATCAGAACTTTTTCAACCAAAAGTGCTAATTTCACCACTACATCCCATTTCATTGACTTGTAAGCATCATCCCATTCATAAGCAGCACTCTGCAGCATAACACTTTATAGCTCAAAACATTTTACATCATTTAAATTTTCATACCATATAAGAGTCATGCCTTTCTCACTCTCAAATTATATAAGCTACATCAAGCAATGACTTTCATAGCTTTTGATATCCTCTTAAAAACTGATTGTGATTCTGATTCTGATCTTGAAGAAGATTTTGTTTTTTTATCAAAAATGGCCAGGTAATTTACCTTATTCCTAGAAGGCCTCAAGTACACCATTCAAACACTTCTTAACCTATCTGTACCCAGTTTTAGACAGTTTTTCTGGACTTCACAGGAATTTTTTCTTAAATTGCTTGAGATTATTCAGGACCACCTCCTCTTTCACAATAATTCTAAAAAAACACAACATGACTCTTTAGTTCAATTGGACATCACACTATGTTGTTTGTGTTCCAATGGTAACAAAGCTGCCTTCAAAAGTTTGGGAAATGTCTTAGATTTAGGGTATGGATATGCTAAGACTTATACAAAACAATACATCACTGCCTGCTTCTCCTTGGAATCTAAACTTCTCCCCTGGCAAACTAAAGAAGTTAAACTTGAATTATCTTAGGTTATTCAAACAGGGGGCTTCCTATGATGTGTTGTTTTTGTTGATGGTACTACTATTTCTTTAAGTCAGGAAACTGCTCAAGGTGGAAACAATTACTTTGACCATAAAAAGAGGTAGCTTATTATTAATTACATTCATTCTTTTTCATAATAACACAAGAAAATATATATTCTATATAGATATTTGATTTCCATTCAGCTTGTATAAGGGCTGAACAAAATATTATATCTTTCTTTTCTGGCTATCCTCTTTCATGTCATGAATCCTACGTCATTCATAGAATGAAAAATTTTAAAAGAACCAGAATTTTTTTTTAATGAATATCAGTATCTTCTGGAAGATTCTGCTAATGTGAATGGAAAATATTTACTTCCTTCTTTTTGGGGATCAGCATCTGAAGACAGTCAAAATTCCAAGTTCAAAAATCATTTGGAAAATTCAAGAATCCATATTGAAAATTCTATTGGAATCTTGAAAGGTCATTTTTCCAGTTAAAGGGAATTAAGAAGAACTCTTAGATATAATTCTTAAATGGAGTCAGTGATCAAATAAATTTTGTAATGCCCTATACTTCATAGCCTACTTTCTGACCTCAAAGATCAACAGTTAGAGTTGTATGAAGATGAAGAATTTGAAACACCTTGCACTATATCCAACGCTTCTATTTATCAAATCACAAGCATATGGAAAAAATTCTTCCTATCATGTTATCAAATTGGGAGATTGAGTGACTTTTTCTTATATTGTTACAAAATTCATTTCATTTTTATCTACTACTAATCTTACTTCCCCCTGGGATACCCTCAATCATTATGCCAATAATACTCCATGTTGTACTAGGAAAAGAAAACCTCACGCTTATCCACTTTTCACATTCAAAAGATACTAAAAGTAAATCTAATATTCGTTCTATTCAACATAATAATGAAACCAAAAGTTCATGAAAAGAAGAATCAATTATACTCACAAAAGAAAGGAACAACATTAGGAAAAGAAAGTGCTACGAGCAAATGGCTTTTGAGAATGAGGAAAAGCTACAAAAGATAGAAAGAAGAAAGACAAAGACAAATAAAAGGCATTGTACACAAAAGGCAATTTGGGTCATGGAATGTTATGAACGACGGATTGGGGGACACACGCATCAATGGATAGGGCATCTGTATAAATAGTCCCCCCTCTTGTATCTTAATTTTAGTTAGTTAGAGAATTAGAAATATATATATTCACTTTAATATTATAAAATTAATTCTTATTTCAATACATTATCATTACCATCCTTGGTAAATGACCCTAGAATAGCTGTCAGTACAGTCTAGTATATAAGTATGATATAATAGTGTTATTTTATGGTCCTACTACTTATTAATAAATGATTTAGTGATTAAACCTCAGGGGAAGATCAATAGAATAGTTATACTCAAATAAAACTCACAATACTTGGATTTAAATGCGTGCTAGTGGTGGAAAATAGAAGAATAAAATATAGTTATAGCTTTTATAAAGATAATATCAATTTATAAGGGCTTTATAATATATTTCTGAATGTTAATAATTGTAGTGTAATGTTTGTTTGAAGTGTAGTAATTGAATGATGATAATAAACCGTCAAAATCCCTTCTTACTTATACCCAAATCCACTGGAGTGCACAGACCTTCAATCCAGATGATGTCACTGCTATCCCCGGCAATTACAGCACTGTGAGGGCCCATCACCTCCCCATGGCGTCCACTTCAAGCAGTTTCAACACCCAGACCTCCAGTAAGGACCCTCCATCACTATTAATAATAACACAGAGTCATACCATAAATAGAAATCCCAGATAAAAGCGGATACCATAAAGAAACAGGTAAAATAAATGATCAAAAAGAGATTTAATGAAACTAAAAGCATATAAAGGAAACAAATAAAATGTCCAAGCCCCCAATAACATCCCCAAGCATCCACATTAACCCAAAAACATCTTTCCAACCCATAAATCCGTGAATAACCATCCAAGGAAGTAATTTTAGTTGTCCAAACTGGGTTTATGCGCCTGATATAGGTGTCTATGCTTCTGTAGGCGTTGTGAATCCACTGATTTCGTCCATATGACCTAAAATAAGCAGAAAAACAAAGGTTATAGGCTATTAAGGGGCTAAAACCCACTTATATACCTAAATATACATAATATACTGCATATTTCACTGAATATGAGATTTATGTATACATATAAGCTTATGTATGTCAATAATTACTTCATATCACTTAAGATAAGTATATTATGACTCCATTAACACCTTAATAAGTATTATTAGGCCATGGATAAGCTATTTAAACTATTATAAATTATATAATAGAATAATAATTATATATATATATAATAAAATAATATATATTATTATTTTAAACTTATTTTTAAGATATAAGCTTAATCTACTTAAGGTTATCTTATTTTAAGCATAAGAAATACTCAGTCCTAAGGATATTTAGGCTGACAATAGCTCATTAAAAAATGAATGATAATCAAAGTAGCAATATTAGTAACCAATATGTATTAAAATCTCACAACTATGTTTCTTGGTCCACCATGATGAAGGCCGAATTCGATAATCTAGGTCTTCTCGGAACAGTTAAAAGCGAAACCGAAACAGTTGACAATGAAAAGAACAGGAAGATCTACTACTTAATTATAAGGCACTTAGACAAAGAACACCTGGCCATTGCCAGTAACAAGATGCTAGATCATGAAGGAGAAGGGATAAAACTGTGGAATTCGTTTAAGTCAAAATATGCTGGAGATAATGCTCATCATCAGATTTTAGCATTAGGAAACCTTATAGACATAGAGTACAAGAACACTGCAGACTTTTTCAAAGACATTAGGGCCGCCATCTTCAGATTAAGAGCCACTGGACTCAAATTTGATAACAAAATATTATCTCTGCTTGTCCTTAGAAAGCTACCAAAGGAGTTTAACTCCCTAGTTTGTATCATGACCACCGATGCAGAGATTCCCAAAGTAGAGGATATCCTAAAGAATCTAGAAAAAGATGAACTCCAATTCAAGACTAGGAAAGAAGAAAATGTGGCACTAAATACAAACAAGAAAAAGATGAAATGCTACAATTGTGGAAACTTTCAACACTCTGCAAGAGAGTGTAGAAAGATTTGGTCAAAATATAAATTTGCTCCACCTAAGAATGTGTCAACAGCTAATTATGACAAAGAAGAAAATAATGTAGCATTTACTACATGGGTCAGATCAGAAAATAAAAGAGGGAACAGCAAGAGACCTGATGACAGCAGTTCAAATAGTAGATTGAAAAGAACATGTATTGATCTAACCAGTGAAGATGACGAGAGTAGAATCTTTTCTGAAGAAACGTTTTCTAATTATGAGGACAACCCATATGACAGTGATGTGGGAAGCCCCAAATTTAATGTATGTACTAATAGTCATATTATGTTTGCAGGTATTAGTACATTAGTAGCTGATCACTCCTCCAAACCCAGCCATCAGATTTTGCTTGACTCCGGGTCCTCTGATCATATGTTCAACTACAAAGAGAATTTTGTTAATCTTTCAGAATAGGATGGAAAAGTTGGGATAGGAGAAGTAGGGAGAAGCGTTGATATTAGAGGAAAAGGAGATGTGGTATTATTCTCAAAAGGTTGTAAACTTACATTTAAAAATACTAATTTTGTACCAGATTTACCTTTTTGTTTAATATCGCAAACTTTGTTGTGAAGAAAGGGAGCTCAAGTAGTTAGTAATAAAAAAGGATTTGAAGTGTTACTAAACAATAAAATTGTGTTTGATGGAGAAGTAAAGTCTAGACTTCCCTTTGCAAATCTATATAAAGATGAAAAATCAGTGCACCTAAGTATGGAAGAACATTGTCAAAGAGGACATATGGGGGACGGGGTAAAATGTGAGGCTTGCATAAAAGGAAAATTATCTAGAAAACCATTTAAAACCAATAGAGAAAAAACTAATATTCCAGGTGAAGAAATTTCAGTAGATCTTATGGGACCAGTTGAACCAATATCTATAGGAAAATCAAGATACATTCTAATGGTAGTAGACACAGCAACTATGTTTGTCTGGATAAGGTGCTTAGCCAATAAAAATGATGCAGGTGAAAAGATCAAAGAAGTAATTAATTTAATAAAGAATCAAAAACAAGTAAGTGTAAAGAGATTAATAAGTGATGGAGGTAAAGAATTTATCAACGATAATTTACGAAGTTGGCTACGAGAAAAAGGAATAATTAATATTACTACAACTCCTAATACACCTCAGAATAATGGGATAGCAGAAAGAATGAATAGGACAATCATAGAAAAAACAAGAACAATGCTGATCAGTGCCAAACTACCAAAATATTTATGGGGAGAAGCAGTAACATTTGCAGGAACTTTACATAATTATTTTGAGAACAAAAACTCATTTAAAATGTTTTGGGGAAAAGACCCAAGAAAAGACAAAATTCTTACATTTGGGAGCGAAATATTTTATAGCGTACATCATTATAAACATCTTGGAAAGCTGGATCCACGATCTTTAGAGGGGGTAATAGTTGGCTTTGAAGAAGGACTTAACACATATAGAATCTGGAATAAACAAATGGGAATGATAATCAGGTCAAGAGATGTTAAAAGAAAACCAAAAGAAGAAACAAACCCAGGATTGATAATTTATGAAGAAAAAAATAGTGATTTAAACAATAATGAAAAAAGAGAAGAAAATATCAAAGAGACAGAAAGTGCAATAGATAAAAGAAAACAGAAAGAAACATGTAAAGAAAGAATTGAGTTAAGAAGAAGTGAAAGAATAAAAGAACAAAACAAAAATGAAGAAAAAAGACAAATAAGCCAAGAAGGAGATGATGAAGAATCAAAGATGGCACTACAATCATTTATAATGGAAAACAAATACATCCCAGAAAGTTTTAAAAAGGCACAAGAGACAAATGAGTGGAATCAGTGGAAAAAGGCTATATTTGTCAAGATTGACTCTATCATTGAAAATGGGGTCTTTGAAATCATTAAGAAAAAGGACAAAAGTAAAGAGAAAACTATCATAAATACAAGATGGGTTCTAACGAAGAAATTCAATTCAGATGGAAAACTAGAAAGATATAAAGCAAGATGTGTAGCAAAAGGGTATAAACAAAGAAATGGGATAGACTACGATGAAACCTTTTCTCCAACTGGAAGACTTAGTATGCTAAGATTCATACTCAATTATTCTGTACAAAGAGGCTTAAAACCTAGACAAGCAGATTTTGTGACAGCATACTTAAATACAAAACTAGATGAATCAGAATCAGTATATATAAACATACCAGAAGGATTCATAGACTGGATAAAAGAAACAAAACAAGAAGTCTACTCAAGTGAAATAGTCAATGAATTAATCAAGAATCCTGAAGACCACCTAATAAAATTAAAAAAATCACTATACGGATTAAAACAAGCTGCCAGAGGTTGGTACAATACAATGACTGAATGGTTTTTAAGCAAAGGTTATTGGATAAGTGATGCAGACCCATGTCTACTTATATCAAAACATGGACAACTAGTATTTGCATGGGTAGACAATCTCATATTAATTGGCAAAGATTCTGACCAAATTATTAAATAATTAAGTAACAATTTCAAAATCAAGGACTTGGGAATAGAAACTCATATCTTGGGAAAAAAGATCATATATAGAAATAAGGGAGAGATTGTCTTATCTCAACATCACTACACAGAAAGTTTGATAGAAAAGTATGGACTAGAAGATGGAAAAATGGTCGGTACACCAATACAAACAAATATAACACTTGAGAGCGCAACTGATGAAGAACATGAAGCATTTAAAGAAAAGAACTTAGACTATAGAGCAGCTGTGGGGTCATTAAACTATCTAGCACAATGTACAAGACCTGACATATCGTTTGCAGTAAGTGTGCTATCACAGTTTCTTGAAAAATCAAATAATTCACACTGGATAGCCTTTAAAAGAGTATTAAGATATTTAAAAGGGACCCAAGATTTAGGAATACTGTTTAAAAAGGATGAAAGCAATAACCTCATTGGCTACATGGATTCAAGTTATGCTGAAGACTTAAAAAGAAGATCTTTGAGTGGTTATGTATTCCAAATCTGGGGATCCTGTGTATCATTGCACAGTAAACGACTAGGGGCTGTTAGCATATTGTCTACAGAGGCAGAATTTAGAGGATATTTATCAGCAGCACAAGAAGCCCAATGGTATAGGAAAATTATTAATGACATAGGACTAAACATTAATGGTCCAATACAATTGTTCTCAGATAACCAGAGTGCCATGGAAATGGCAAAAAATAGTCAATATCACTCCAGAACAAAACACATTGATGTACATTACAACTACATTCGAGACTTAATTAAAAATAAAGAAATCATGATTACCTATGTCCCAACACAAGAGATGGTAACAGATATTTTTACTAAAGGTTTAGACAGAGTAAAGCATAACTACTTTATCAGATTACTAGGCTTATTTTCAGAAAGCTCTATTGAAGTGACAAGTGGAAGGGAGAGTGTTGAACTAGGAAAAGCAAACCTCACGCTTATCCACTTTTCACATTAAAAAGATACTAAAAGTAAATCTAATATTTGTTCTATTCAACATAATAATGAAACCAAAAGTTCAAGAAAAGCAGAATCAATTATACTCACAAAAGAAAGGAACAACATTAGGAAAAGAAAGTGCTACGAGAAAATGGCTTTCGAGAATGAGGAAAAGCTACAAAAGATAGAAAGAAGAAAAACAAAGACAAATAAAAGGCATTGTACACAAAAGGAAATTTGGGTCATGGAATGTTATGAACGACGGATTGAGGGACACACGCATCAATGGATAGGGCATCTGTATAAATAGCCCCCCCTCTTGTATATTTGTTTTAGTTAGTTAGAGAATTAGAAATATATATATTCACTTTAATATTCTAAAATTCATTCTTATTTCAATACTCCAGCTTTTTTAAAAAAAACCCTCTTAATTATTTTTTTCATACTTTTCAAATGATAAAGTTGCTTGTATTATGTTGAACTAGGAAAAGCAAACCTCACGCTTATCCACTTTTCACATTCAAAAGATACTAAAAGTAAATCTAATATTCGTTCTATTCAACATAATAATGAAACCAAAAGTTCAAGAAAAGCAGAATAAATTATACTCACAAAGAAAGGAACAACATTAGGAAAAGAAAGTGCTATGAGCAAATGGCTTTTGAGAATGAGGAAAAGCTACAAAAGATAGAAAGAAGAAAGACAAAGACAAATAAAAGGCATTGTACACAAAAGGCAATTTGGGTCATGGAATTTTATGAACAATGGATTGGGGGACACACGCATCAATGGATAGGGCATCTGTATAAAAAGCCCCCTCTTGTATCTTAGTTTTAATCAGTTAGAGAATTAGAAATATATATATTCACTTTAATATTCTAAAATTCATTCTTATTTCAATATATTATTCTCTTGCTTTTGTAATTTTATTTTTTCATATTGACTGTCACGCGCCACGTGACACTCGGGGCAAAAGCAGCTCATTAAATAAATAATACAGAGGTATAAATCCATACTTGAAGCACAGAAAACGATTCTACATAGCAACTGCAACTTTCCTTTGTGTACTCACTATTCAACTGCGCTAATCTAAACTTTAAATCTAAATTAGTCAATCTCCCAATAGTGTGTTTAGTCATTCATTCAATAAGCGACACACAGCGCATTAGTTAATGAAATATTTGGCTAAAAGATTTATTAAGTATCTGTGGGTTATTAACAGGGGTAGTGAGCATGGACGGGATGGTTAGTGGAGGATTAAAGGGTCAACAGATGTTAATGAGGAGGGTCCAGGTGTAATGAGTGTATTTTTGGAGGTCTGTGGTGTGCGGAATGATGGATGGGTATGAGGTAAATGCGAATAGGAATAATGGATATATAAGGTGTTGGATTGTGGTTCGATATTTCTTTAGAATTAAATTATAAAACGTATATATAGTTAATAGTGGTAAAGCTTCAGGTTAAATCATTATTATTGTACATTTCCTTATTTTCTCAGTAATCATTGATTATTCAGTTTCCAACCGTTTTTGAGATCCTAAGAATATTAATATTACATTTTAAATGATATTAAAATTCTTATCAAGCATATCTCAAAGCAGTAGCTCTTCCTTTGAGTCATCTTCAAATCTCTTCCTCAAACATTTCCTCTGTGCTTTAAAGAAGTTTCTAAACTCCTTACTTCATCTCACTTTCCAGGAAAACCCTTGAACTTGTGCGTAGCTCATCCAGTGACAGTATAATTTAATTCTCTGTAGTTCTCATTCTTTGGCACAACTACATCCTTTTTTCAGTTGTTTTAAATTCTTTAAATGGCACCTGTTCAACACACTCCTCCTACAAACGCTACTACTAGGGCTCGTACCAGAGGTAGGCCAACAGTCACATTGCTTGTTTCCCGCACTCACTCCCTCAAACCTCTCGAGCTTAGGGAGAGGGGACACTCAGTCCAATCTCTAGAAGACATCCCAAAGGATTTTGATGATTCTAGAAAAGAAGAAGAAGGAGAGGATACAATGCATGATGCACCATCTGCCCCTGCTTACACCCTTCTGGTCAACCTTTGGAACCTGGACCATCTAATTTTCTGGAAGACTTCATGAGAATTTTCATGAAAACCCTTTCAACTCCAACGTCTTTTGAGGGATCAAAATTCAAAACTCCTTCCATGAAATCTCCTGATAAATTCAATGGAGAGAATCCAGATAGATTGAACCCCTTCTTGTAAACGTGCAAGATCCTGTTCCATAACAAACCTTGAACCTTCAGACCAATAAAAGGTTGTTTACTCTTCTTCATTCCTAGCTAGAAAAGCAGCAAGGTGGTTCAAACCTTATCTTCTCATGCTCTCTTTGAAAGAAATCCACTTACTCATTAATAACTGGGAAAAGTTTAAAGACCAACTTTTTACGTTGTTTGGTGACCCTAATGAAACTGAAAACGCAGAAATTAAACTTGATTTCCTCTGCATAAGTGATAATGATAAAGCCTCTGAATATATCTCACACTTCAGAGCACTTCAATCTCAAGTATGTTGGAATGATGCTGCCCTCAAGTATCATTTCAAAAAGTGTCTTCCTTTGAGAATTCAGGATCAATCAAATCTTCATGGCCAGAAGATTACAACTTTAACGGATTTAATGGATCAAACCCTTGAACTCGACAGCGTTTACAAAGTATGACTACAACATCGTCGATACGCCATCAAATCTCAAGGCCTAAATTTCAAATTGGTACCTTCTTCACACCCACAGACAACTCAATCCTCCTTGACTCAATCAAAACCCAATATGGGAAAGGAAAAACCTCGACCGAAAAGCTCGACCGCAGGAGATATCAGTAAGGTGCTGGATCAAAAAGGGGAACTTAAAGAAGCTGAGAGGAAGAGACGAGCAGATAATGGGTAATGTATGTATTGTGGGAGTAAGCACAAGCTAGAAGATTGTGTAAAGTTGAAGGAAAGAGAAGGTACTAATTCAAGGTCAAAAAACTAGTAGATAGTTTACTTGTGTGCAAACAAACTATCTTATCTCTCCCAGTGCAAAGAACCTACATGTCTTGAGGACAGGAGTTGCCTTAAACGGCTTGAGATTCATTCTTTTTAAGGAAGATACCCCTTAAGTTGTCTTATAGACTCTGGAGCTTCAATATCTTTTGTCAGTTTATCTTTTAACGAGAAGTTAAATGGGTTTTCAACTTTCCAAATTTTCCCCCTTTAAGTGAGAATTATCAGTCTTGGACGCCCCAAGAATGGACGATACCATCCTTGGCCATGACTTTTTAACTCATTGGAATCCTGAAATTGATTAGTCACAGGGATTGATCACCCCACACGCTAATTATATTTCTGATTCTTCAATGCAGGTCAATAGGGAGTTAAACAACCCTCCTGACAATAACCTTCTAGAGGACAAATCTCTTCCAGATGACTTGCAAGCATCTGATCTTTCTCTAAATGAGAAATCGGCTAACCCTTCTAGCTCAATCACTCCACTCAAAGAGGATTTAAATTGCCTTGAAGTAGTTGAATTATGCTCTCTAAATTCTGGTCTTTCCTTGACAGATTCTCTTGAAGATGATGAGGACGACCAAATCAACTCTACCGGAAATCTATCACGATTTCCTCAATGTTTTCTCAATCTGCAAGGCCAATAAGTTACCACCTCATCAACCCTACGACCATCAAATAGAGTTAATAGGTCCAGTAACTCCGGCAGGTCCTGTCTATTTTTGTTGAAGGACAAATCTCAAGTTCTTTGAGACTACATTGCAGAGAATGTAGCCAAAGGTTTCATCAGAGCCAGTACATCTCCAACTGGCTCCCCTGTTCTTTTTGAAAAGAAAAAAGACGGTAGCCTTAGGTTGTGTGTTGACTATAGAAAGCTCAACACAGTCACAAAGAAAAATGCATATCCCATTCATCCTATGACATTTCTTCTTACCCTGTTTAATGGTGCTAATTTTTTTTCTAAACTTGATCTTAGAGGCGCTTATAATCTTATTTGCATTGCAAAAGGTCATGAACCACTGACTGAAATGTGCACTAGATTTGGTAGTTTTGAATATTTAGTCATGCCTTTTGGATTATGTAACGCACTTCTACTTTTCAAACTTTTGTTAATGACATCTTTCAAGATGTTATCAAACAATTTGTTGTCGTCTACTTGGACAATATTTTAATTTTCTCAAAGACACTAGATGAACATATTCATCATGTTTGACAGGTTCTAAATCGCCTTCAAGATCACGGTCTCTATGCCAAGCACAATAAATGCGAATTCCATCTTAAATCTATTGATTTTTTAAGTTTTACGTTTTCCACTTATGGTTTAATCATGGACGACAAAAATGTCCAAAAATTCCTGGAATGGCCTGAGACCAAAACCAAAAATCCTTCCAAGGATTTTTGGTTTTGCCAGTTTCTATAGAAGATTTATTAAAGATTACTCTAAAACTATTTCCAAACTTACTTCTCTTCTTAGAAAAGATATTCATTTTGTTTTTACTTCTACAACACGAAAGGAATTTGAAGCATAGAAGACTGCATTTACCACAGCTCCAATTCTTTGACACTTTGATCCTTCTGCTTTGACAATAGTCAAGACAGAAGCTAGCAATTATGCTATCGCAGGGGTAATTTCTCAATTCAATCCTGAAACAAGATTTTTTCATCCTGTTGCTTTTGAGTCACACAAACTCATTGCAGCAGAATTAAATTATGAAATTAATGACAAAGAGCTTTTAGCTATTATTCATTGTCTTAAAAAATGGCGCTCTTTTCTTGTCAGCCTAAATATCCTTAGGACTGAGTATTTCTTATGCTTAAAATAAGATAACCTTAACTAGATTAAGCTTATATCTTAAAAATAAGGTTAAAATAATAATATATATTATTTTATTATATATATATATAATTATTATTCTATTATATAATTTATAATAGTTTAAATAGCTTATCCATGGCCTAATAATACTTATTAAGGTGTTAATGGAGTCATAATATACTTATCTTAAGTGATATGAAGTAATTATTGACATACATAAGCTTATATGTATACATAAATCTCATATTCAGTGAAATATGCAGTATATTATGTATATTTAGGTATATAAGTGGGTTTTAGCCCTTTAATAGCCTATAACCTTTGTTTTTCTGCTTATTTTAGGTCATATGGACGAAATCAGTGGACTCACAACGCCTACAGAAGCATAGACACCTATATCAGGCGCATACACCCAGTTTGGACAACTAAAATTACTTCCTTGGATGGTTATTCACGGATTTATGAGTTGGAAAGATGTTTTTGGGTTAATGTGGATGCTTGGGGATGTTATTGGGGGCTTGGACATTTTATTTGTTTCCTTTATATGCTTTTAGTTTCATTAAATCTCTTTTTGATCATTTATTTTACCTGTTTCTTTATGGTATCCGCTTTTATCTGGGTTTTCTATTTATGGTATGACTCTGTGTTATTATTAATAGTGATAGAGGGTCCTTACTTGAGGTCTGGGTGTTGAAACTGCTTGAAGTGGACGCCATGAGGAGGTGATGGGCCCTCACAGTGCTGTAATTACCGGGGATAGCAGTGACATCATCTGGATTGAAGGTCTGTGCACTCCAGTGGATTTGGGTATAAGTAAGAAGGGATTTTGACGGTTTATTATCATCATTCAATTACTACACTTCAAACAAACACTATAATACAATTATAAGAAATCAGAAATATATTATAAAGCCCTTATAAATTGATATTATCTTTATAATAAGCTATAACTATATTTTATTCTTCTATTTTCCACCACTAGCACGCATTTAAATCCAAGTATTGTGAGTTTTATTTGAGTATAACTATTCTATTAGTCTTCCCCTGAGGTTTAATCACTAAATAATTTATAAAGAAGTAGTAGGACCATAAAATAACACTATTATATCATACTTATATACTAGACTATACTGACAATTGGGGGTCTTTCCTTATATTTTACTTATTATTTAGTATAAGCCTTGGGACGTGATTTTTACCTTAGTACAGCTCAAAATTAACCAAATATTTGGGTCTGCTGCATATTAGTGGGTCATCATAACTCATTGATTGCGGAAAAGAACCCTTATAATAATTGTACTAATTTTTTACCATAAAAATTAGATATTTACAGTAGTGACTGTACCCAATATAAACCCAATTTCACTTGGTATTTGGACACCAATATAACACCCAATTAAATTGGTATTTGGCTGAAGCTTGGTAAGCTAATTATTCACCCTTAAAGAGGTCTAGTTAAACTTATTATTTGATTTTTAACAGATTTTTTTGAATTTTTCTTATATTTTATTTAAATAAATAAAGATATAAATTCAGGGTAAGCTCCATTGCTTTTTTATTAGTAATATAATTGCTAATATTATTTGTCTACTAATTCCACAGAGTTTTTTCCTTTTGTAGACGTAAAATATTGTTATTCTGAACAATATGAGTGCTCCCCAGGATAGTGTAAGTGAACAGCCTGCTTATAATACCAGGTCTAAAGCTAACAAAATCTTTCCAGGACATCACCATGGAGGGACAACAGTACCCCCAGCCAGAAAGCATGAGTATAGAGGAAAAGGACGCCCTCTTAAAAAAGATAACTATAAAAAAGACGTCTCCTCCTCTTCAGGATCAACTGTCCCACCTGGCCAAACAGGTTCTGAAGTTGGAGGAATCAAAATCTCTCATGTTCAAAGAAGTAGAGCAGTTGCAAAACAATTGCAAGGTAGGATTTCAGCAGATGAATCAGGCAATGGCAGAATTAAAGGGAGGCCAGCCCAGTCAATCAAATAAGCAACCCCCTACCCAAGGAGGGTCCACTCACTCCCATGAGAAAATCCTGGTAGACAAATGGAAATGGGACTGGTTTCACCAACAGTGGACAAGCCACAGTTGCAACAGGGATCCGCCCCCTCATCTGACTTCCTCAGCTCACCCTTACAAGGGAAAAAAGCGCCAAAAATCAGGACTGGCAACCATCCCTTGGTAAGTAACTTACCCTCTCAGATTAGACATAATACTGATAATTACAATATAGGTAATTCTATTGATTTTAAATCTGTACAAAACATAGAGGAGGATTTAAGAAATTTAGGTTTTAGAGTAGATACACCTGACTTGTCTTTTGTCCATAATAACAGTACTATATACAATGATAATACAGTTAATCCTCAGTTGCAACCACCTACTAGTGAGATGAGAAGTTCACAGGAGAGTGAGAGAATTGAAAAGGAGGACATGGAATATTTTAACAATAATCCAACTGTCCATAGAATTTTTTCAGCATTGTGGAATAGAATGACTGATTGTGAGGAACAGACAGTTAAGCTCACTAGTGATACAATTTCATCCTTAACATTGAACATTTCTCAATTAGCAACACGTAATAAAGAATTAGAGAAAGAACATTTGTCTCTAACTCTTAAATATGATTCATTGAGTAATAAATATAATGACCTTTCAAACAAATTTTGTGAGTTAGAAAAATTATATGAAACACACTTATTAAAGACTGAATCAAGAACAAAGTTATCTTTTGCACAGACAAATTAAAGAGTCTCTGAGCTGCTACAAAGATTAACTAAAGTTGAGATTGAAACTGCCAATCTACTGATGAACCATGATAATCATAAGTATAATCAATATAATAATAATCCTTTCATTGGAAAAAGTGAATCTCATTCCTTCCCTGTACCACCACAATTAAAACCATCTGGTGGTAGTGTCAAATCTGAAAATGTAAGTCACAAATCCGTGCAGGAAGAAATACAAGACCATTTATCAAAAGTGAATGAGTTGTTGAATTTACCTAAGATTAGTGAGATAAAATCCAATCAGAAGAACTGGCCTAAGATAGATCAGTACCCAACTTATGATGGGGAAGCCAGCTCTGATTGGCAACATTTTATTCAAAGAATTGACAACTTGAAATTCTCATATAAGTTACCAGATGAAGAGATAACATCAAAATTAATTTCTTTATTTAAGGATGTTGCTTTATTATGGTTTGAAGCTGTCTTAAGTGAGGGTAGAGACTACTCTTTGGCTGAATGGAAACAACTTATTGAAAAACAATTTGGAGGTTCTAAATTCAGGCTTACTCAGCAAAGACTGTATGAGAAGACTAGGTATAATCCGTTGAATGGTGACAAACCTATGGTATTTTTAATGAATTTAAACAAAATATTAAAAGCCATTGAGCCTCATATGGATTTTAACTTATGGAAAGATAAGATAATATACAAATTACCTATATCTGTCAGAGACATTGTTGTAGCTAGAACATTAAATGTTACTGAATATTCTGACTTTATTAATATTTGCAATGAAATATTATTAAACCATAAGTATGAATCAAGGTATTCCACTTATAAGCAAAATGTTGAACCTGTAAAAACTCAGAATTCAAAAACACTTCAGGAGAAGCAGAAAAAACCTACTGCACCTGTAGTACCTAAAAAGTATGAAACAAATACTTGTTATAAGTGTAACAAACCTTGGGTCAAAGGTCACAAATGTGAGAAAAACATAAATATTGTTGAAAATCAACGTGAATCTGAAACTGAAACTGAAAAAAGTAAAGAATCAAGTGATTATGACAGCAATATCTCATATAGTGATGAAAATGAAGTCTGTATGTTGGAAGATGATTTGTCCATCTTTGAAAATCCAATATTAAATATGGACTCAAATGAATCTTAAATGAATTTTCAGGATGCTGAAATCATTAAGGATATACAAGCTGATAACTTTAGAATGACACCTATCACGGTTCCAGCTATCATTTCTGGTGAAAATGTTAATATAGTATTGGACACAGGAGCTGCTGGTTCAGTTGTTTCCACTAATACATTACAGAAAATTGATAGTGAATATAAGTTTAAGCTTGAACCACTTCAAAATAAAAATTGGAGAGGTTTTGGATCAGTACTACACCCCATTGGTAAATACAAAGCTGCTGTTTTCTTTAAACACCAACATGGTTATGTAAGGGTAACTTGTGACTTTGTAGTAATGGATAATACAAATTGTAGTAACTGTTTTATCATTGGAAATGATATTCTGACTAAATTTGGTGTAAAATTAGACCCTGCTAATAACAATTTTACAATTGGCATGAATGGTAAAAGGAAATTTAAAATAAATTCTTTTAACACTGTCTTACACATTGAGTCGGTAACAAATTCCCCGTCTAAAGGAAGAGAATCCAATGAGTTGGAACTTCTGGAAACAGAAATTTCAAAAGCATCATTTGGCACTCAGATAAGTGAAACTGAGAAAGATAATATTTTGAAATTAATTAAAGCTTTTCCAATGGCTTTTGCACATGGTACAAATGAACTTGGCCTTGTAAAAGAACATGAAATGAAAATTAGTTTAACCTGTGATATGGATAATATTCCTGCTAGTCTTAAAAAGAAACCATACCCTGCTTCACCAATGAAGAGGAAAGACATAGAGGATAATATTAAGATGTTATTAAAAATGAACATTCTTGAGAAGGTTGAAACTACACCAAAATATTGTGTAATATCACCAGTGCTGATTTCTTATGAACAAGATAAAGCAAGACTGTGCGGTGATTATAGAGCATTAAATACATTTACAGTAGATGATATTTATCCCTTGCCAAGGATTGCCTCTATACATGCTACCCTTAAAGGTGCTAAATATATAAGTTGCCTAGATGGAAATAAAGGGTACCATCAAATTCCTGTTGAAAAGAATTCACAGAACTTTTTGTTGATAACAACACACATGGGAATTTATAAGTATGTCAGAATGCCATTTGGACCAAAGAATGCTCCATCAGTATTTCAAAAGTTAATGGATATAACATTCCATAATGAAATGATTGAGGGATGGTTAATGGTAAACATTGATGACATCATAGTGTTCTTTAAAAGTTTTGATGAACACTTAATCCATTTAAGGAAAGTATTTCAGAAAATGGATGAAATAAAAATGACCCTTGCATTGAAAAAATGTAAACTTGGGTTTGAATCTTTAAAAGTGCTTGGTCATATTGTATCTGGCTTACAAATATGTGTAGACCAAAATAAAGTGACTGCAATAAAAAATATTGCCATTCCTCAAAATTTGAAGGATGTACAATCTTTTCTTGGAATGTGTGGTTATTATAGACAATATATAAAAAACTACCAATCAATTGCTGCACCACTGACCACACTGATAAAGAAATCAGAAGCTTTCATTTGGAATAATGAAAGACAACAAGCTTTCAATAAGTTGAAGGAATGTTTAATGACAGCTCCTATCTTGGGATTACCAGATTTCCAATTACCTTTTGTGTTATATACAGATGCAAGTTTTATTGGACTGGGTGCTGCTTTACATCAAAAACAACTTATTGAAGGAAAAATGTCAGAAGTAGTAATCTGCTATATTTCACGTACTCTGAGAAAAGGTGAACTAAAATATGGTGCTACTCAACTTGAATGTTTGGCAGTAGTATGGGCTCTTGAGAAGCTACATTATTACCTTGAAGACCAAAAATTTGAGTTAATAACTGACTGTAGTGCAGTTAAGTCACTCTTAAACATGAAAACTCCTAATAGACACATGTTTAGATGGCAATTAGCTGTACAAGAATACAAAGGACGGATGAATATTACACATAGAGCAGGAACCTTGCACTCTAATGTAGATCTGTTATCTAGAGTACCTCTGCCTAATAATGATGATAATCCTGCTTATGTTCCTGAGTCAGAGATTATTAACATTTATGGCATTTATATTGTAGATCTTGAGGATGAATTTATGCAATCAATTCTTGATAATTATAATTCAGATCCTGACTTAAGTAAATTAACTACAATGTTAAATGATCCATCTAATGCTTCAATGAATGTTTTAATAAAAACATTACCAATTAAGTATAAAGAGGCATTAGAAAAAGGAAAATTTTCCATTGAGGATGGTTTTATATATTACAGGAAAAAATTAAGTAATGTAATTGTAATTACCCCTTCAATGAAGGAGTTAATGTTAAGTATATGTCATGATGATATATTAGCAGGTCATTTTGACTATCATAAAACATTAACCAGAGTAAAAAACACAGCTTGGTGGATTAACATGTCTGAGGATGTTCAGAAATATGTTGAAACATATGATTCTTGTCAAAAATCTAAAAGATTAACAGGAAAAAGAGCTGGTTTATTAAAACAAATTGAGCAACCAAAAGCTCCATGGGAAATCATTAACATGGACTTTGTAACAGGTTTGCCAATAGCAGGGCATAAGAGTTATAACTCCTGCTGGGTAATTGTAGATAGATTTACAAAGATGTGTAAATTTATTCCTACCCACAAAGAGGTTTCTGCAAAGGACTTAGCTTTTTTATAGTGGACACAAATGTTAAATACAGCAGGTTTCCCCAAAGCAATAGTTTCTGAAAGAGATCCTAAATTTACTTCTGAGTTCTGGACGTCACTTATGGATGTTTCAGGGTGTCAATTAAAACTTTCTACAGCACACCATCCACAAACTGATGGGCTAGCAGAAAGAATGATACAAACCTTAGAAGATATGATAAGAAGATACTGTGCTTTTGGTCTTAATTTTAAAGACAATGACAAATTCACGCATGATTGGGTAACCCTTATCCCAGGTTTAGAATTTGCATATAATAGTACAGTACATTCTGTCACTGGCAAAAAGCTATTTGAGTTATGGTTGGGTTATGTACCTAATACCCCTGCTCAAACTCTTAATAAGTTACCTAGATTGGATATTCATCCAGGCACTAAATCTTTTCTTCAGATGCAGGAATTATGCAGAAAACATGCTCAAGAATGTATAAATAAGGCTTTTGAGTATGAAAAGAAAAGATGGGATAAAGCCCATAAAGAACAAATGTTCAAAGAGGGTGATGAAGTCCTTATTTCAACGCTACATTTCAATTTAAATGGTAATGTTAAATTGAAGGATCCATTCATTGGACCATTTGTAGTTAAAAAGATGGTTGGTAATAATGCTGTTGAGGTTATTCTATATGCACCTTATGATAGAAAACATCCAGTATTTCCTATTTCTCTTATAAAACCATACCATTCTAATGATACTGCTCTCTTTCCAAGAAGATCAGGAAGGCATAAACAGCAACCTGAAGAAATAGTGGAAAAAGCAGAAATTGAAAAGATACTTAAAAAGAGACACCTTACTAAAGAAAAGGGAGTTGAGTATCTATTAAGATTTAAAAATAAATCAAGTGAATATGACCAGTGGATTCCAGAAAATGAAATCTCTGATCTTAAAAATCTCTTGAAAAAATTTAAATCTAAATAATACTGTTCATTCAGTATATGTATTATAAAAATTATTTTTTTTATTTTATTATTTCATTCCTTAAGATTAATTAAAATGTCTTAACATTTTTTTTATTGTTTTTTTTGGGGTGAGGGAGTGTCAGCCTAAATATCCTTAGGACTGAGTATTTCTTATGTTTAAAATAATATAACCTTAAGTAGATTAAGCTTATATCTTAAAAATAAGGTTAAAATAATAATATATATTATTTTATTATATATATATATAATTATTATTCTATTATATAATTTATAATAGTTTAAATAGCTTATCCATGGCCTAATAATACTTATTAAGGTGTTAATGGAGTCATAATATACTTATCTTAAGTGATATGAAGTAATTATTGACATACATAAGCTTATATGTATACATAAATCTCATATTCAGTGAAATATGCAGCATATTATGTATATTTAGGTATATAAGTGGGTTTTAGCCCCTTAATAGCCTATAACCTTTGTTTTTCTGCTTATTTTAGGTCATATGGACGAAATCAGTGGACTCACAACGCCTACAGAAGCATAGACACCTATATCAGGCGCATACACCCAGTTTGGACAACTAAAATTACTTCCTTGGATGGTTATTCACGGATTTATGGGTTGGAAAGATGTTTTTGGGTTAATGTGGATGCTTGGGGATGTTATTGGGGGCTTGGACATTTTATTTGTTTCCTTTATATGCTTTTAGTTTCATTAAATCTCTTTTTGATCATTTATTTTACCTGTTTCTTTATGGTATCCGCTTTTATCTGGGTTTTCTATTTATGGTATGACTCTGTGTTATTATTAATAGTGATGGAGGGTCCTTACTGGAGGTCTGGGTGTTGAAACTGCTTGAAGTGGACGCCATGGGGAGGTGATGGGCCCTCACAGTTCTGTAATTGCCGGGGATAGCAGTGACACCATCTGGATTGAAGGTCTGTGCACTCCAGTGGATTTGGGTATAAGTAAGAAGGGATTTTGACGGTTTATTATCATCATTCAATTACTACATTTCAAACAAACACTATAATACAATTATTAGAAATCAGAAATATATTATAAAGCCCTTATAAATTGATATTATCTTTATAATAAGCTATAACTATATTTTATTCTTCTATTTTCCACCACTAGCACGCATTTAAATCCAAGTATTGTGAGTTTTATTTGAGTATAACTATTCTATTAGTCTTCCCCTGAGGTTTAATCACTAAATCATTTATAAATAAGTAGTAGGACCATAAAATAACACTATTATATCATACTTATATACTAGACTATACTGACATTTCTTCTCAGCCTAGATAGTCCTTTTCATATTCTAACTGACAATAATTCTTTAAAATAATTTATGTCTTCCAAAGTGTTAACCAGGCATCAAGCCAGGTGGGCTGAATTTCTGTCTGAATTTCCCTTTTTTGTTTTCTATCACCCAGGTAAGAACAGTATTGTCCCAGATATCCTGTGACTTCAGTATGACGTTTACCCACAGTGGGGGGATGCATTTTCTGACAAGAACCCAGAAAATGTGAAATCAATATTCAACAAATCAATGTTAACTACTCATCAACTTAATTCAATGACAATTCAATCTTTTCAAAATACACTATCCAACATCCTCGAAGCTCAGTCAAAGGACAATTATTTTTTAGGGTTAAAAGACAAAATACTCTCAAAGAAAGGGGCCAAAAGATTTAGTATTGAATCAGGTCTATTAGTTTTCGAAGGTAGAGTAGTCATACCCAAGAACAATGAAATAAAATTATGGATTTTCAACAGTTGACATGATTCTCCATTAGCCGGTAAATTTGCGGTTGATAAAACCTTCAAGTTAATAGCGAGGGATTTCTTCTGGCCAGGAATGACCAGAGAAATCAAGGCCTATATAAGATCTTGTTACGAATTTAATAGAAATAAGGCTCCCCGTAACTGGAAGCATGGGTTGCTTCAACCACTTCTTATTCCTCTAAACCTTGGGAATCTTTATCAATGGATTTTTTTTCTCAACTTCATCTTTCTAATAATTTTGATGCTATATTAGTAATAGTAGATAGATTTTTAAAAATGTCTATTTTTATTAAAACCACTACTACTGCTACTTCAGAAGATTTGTCAAAATTGTGTCTAAAATATTTATTTTCCAAACATGGCTTACCTAATGATATTATTTCAGATAGAGGCTCATTGTTTGTATCCACATTCTGGACCCAACTGTCTTGACAACTCAATATCACAAGGAATCTCTCCATGGCATATCATCCTAAAACAGATGGGCAAACAGAAAGGGTCAACCAAATCCTCGAACAATACCTTCTAATCTATGTCAGTTACCAACAAGGCAGTTGGACTACATGGCTACTATTGGCCGAATTTGCCTATAATAACTTGACTCATTCTTTGACACAATAATCTCCTTTCGAAACTGTTTAGTGAAGACATCCTCAATTCAACTCAATCCATGAAGGAACTAGTCATCCTGCAGAAACTTATCATTGAACCATATCATGACTCCAAGAAGAACTTAAATCAAACTTGGAATCAGCAATTCAAAGGTATAAGGAACAAGCTGACAAACATTGAAAATCTGCTCCTTCCTTCAAACCAGGCAACAAAGTATGGCTTGACGCACAAAACATTGAAACAACTTGACCATCAAAGAAACTGGCCGAAAAAATGCTTGGACCATTTGAAATCGATTCCCAAGTCTCTAAAACTGCATTTTGACTCAAGCTACCTCCTAAATGGCAGGCTATTGACCCTGTTTTTCACGTATCTCTCCTGGAACTGGCTCAAGAAACATACCCGGGCAGGAATCAACCTCCTCCGGAACCAGTTGAAGTTGAAGACCATCTAGAGTGGGAAGTAAGCCGTATCTTTGATTTAAGAATACACAAGGGGAAACTTCAATACCTTTTGGAATGGGAAGGCTTCCTTGATGAATCAGACAAAACATCCTGGGAACCAGCCATCAATGTTTCTAACGCCCCTGAACTCCTAAAATCTTTTCATCTTAAATATCCTTTAAAACCAAAACCTTAGAACTCTCTTTTATCTTTATCTTATCTTATCTTTTTTTTTCTTTCTCTTTTCTTTTCTTTTCTTAAAATTGTAAAACTTCTTCTCTTCTAAAATTCCTTACTCTGCTTTCTCTTTTCTTATTTCTTCTTTTCAAAAGTTTTTTTCAACTTTCTTTAAAAAAATAATAAATAAATTAAATTAAATAAAATAAAATAAAATAAAATAAACTAAAATTAAATTAAATTAAATTAAAAAAGTTAAAATTAAAAAATAAAATAAATTAAATTAATAAAAATAAAGTCTTAAAGTTCAATAAAATAAAATCTTAAAAATCAATAATTCCTTTAATTTTCTTTCTTTTCTCCTTTCAAACTTTTCTTCTTTTCCCTTATTTCTTTTTCTTTGAACTATCAAAATTTTTCAAAAACTCAATAAGACAGTCTTTCTCAAACTTCACTTAAACCTTTAAATCTCTCTTTTAAAATTCTTCGAACAAATTACTTCTTTCTTTCAAATTCTTTTTTTAAAGCTTTTTTTTTCTTTCTTTTCAAATAACCAAAATTCCTCAAAACTTCAATAAATAAATTTTCACAAATAACAAATTTTTCTCTCATTAAATTTTCATTTCAAAAAAAATTGTTTCAATGAACTATTTTATTTTCTTCTTACTTAAATTTTTTTGCTTTCAAAAATTATACTAAAATTTTCTCAGTTAAATATTTTTTCTTTTCTTCTTTCAAAATTTAAAACAAAATTTTATTCAAATATTTTTTTTCTTTTTCAAAATCTTATAAAATATATATTAAAATTTCAATTAAAATAAAAAAATAAAATAGATAAATAAATACACAAATTGATTTCTACTTTTTTTCCTTCCTTTATTTTTTCTCCTGTATTTACTCCTGAACCAATTTCTTTATATTTTCCAATACCACCCTTATTTCCTTCCTGCATTTTTCAAATACCTCCTCCTCTCCTACCGTTACTGTCAGTATAGTCTAGTGTATAAGTATGATATAATAGTGTTATTTTATGGTCCTACTACTTATTAATAAATTATTTAGTGATTAAACCTCAGGGAAAGACTAATAAAATAGTTATACTCAAATAAAACTCACAATACTTGGATTTAAATGCGTGCTAGTGGTGGAAAATAGAAGAATAAAATATAGTTATAGCTTTTATAAAGATAATATCAATTTATAAGGGCTTTATAATATATTTCTGAATGCTAATAATTTTATTTTAGTGTTTGTTTGAAATGTAGTAATTGAATGATGATAATAAACCGTCAAAATCCCTTCTTACTTATACCCAAATCCACTGGAGTGCACAGACCTTCAATCCAGATGGTGTCACTGCTATCCCCGGCAATTACAGCACTGTGAGGGCCCATCACCTCCCCATGGCGTCCACTTCAAGCAGTTTCAACACCCACACCTCCAGTAAGGACCCTCCATCACTATTAATAATAACACAGAGTCATACCATAAATAGAAAACCCAGATAAAAGCGGATACCATAAAGAAACAGGTAAAATAAATGATCAAAAAGAGATTTAATGAAACTAAAAGCATATAAAGGAAACAAATAAAATGTCCAAGCCCCCAATAACATCCCCAAGAATCCACATTAACCCAAAAACATCTTTCCAACCCATAAATCCGTGAATAACCATCCAAGGAAGTAATTTTAGTTGTCCAAACTGGGTGTATGCGTCTGATATAGGTGTCTATGCTTCTGTAGGCGTTGTGAGTCCACTGATTTCGTCCATATGACCTAAAATAAGCAGAAAAACAAAGGTTATAGGCTATTAAGGGGCTAAAACCCACTTATATACCTAAATATACATAATATGCTGCATATTTCACTGAATATGAGATTTATGTATACATATAAGCTTATGTATGTCAATAATTACTTCATATCACTTAAGATAAGTATATTATGACTCCATTAACACCTTAATAAGTATTATTAGGCCATGGATAAGCTATTTAAACTATTATAAATTATATAATAGAATAATAATTATATATATATATAATAAAATAATATATATTATTATTTTAACCTTATTTTTAAGATATAAGCTTAATATACTTAAGGTTATCTTATTTTAAGCATAAGAAATACTCAGTCCTAAGGATATTTAGGCTGACACTCCCTCACCCCAAAAAAAACAATAAAAAAAATGTTAAGACATTTTAATTAATCTTAAGGAATGAAATAATAAAATAAAAAAAATAATTTTTATAATACATATACTGAATGAACAGTATTATTTAGATTTAAATTTTTTCAAGAGATTTTTAAGATCAGAGATTTCATTTTCTGGAATCCACTGGTCATATTCACTTGATTTATTTTTAAATCTTAATAGATACTCAACTCCTTTTTCTTTAGTAAGGTGTCTCTTTTTAAGTATCTTTTCAATTTCTGCTTTTTCCACTATTTCTTCAGGTTGCTGTTTATGCCTTCCTGATCTTCTTGGAAAGAGAGCAGTATCATTAGAATGGTATGGTTTTATAAGAGAAATAGGAAATACTGGATGTTTTCTATCATAAGGTGCATATAGAATAACCTCAACAGCATTATTACCAACCATCTTTTTAACTACAAATGGTCCAATGAATGGATCCTTCAATTTAAAATTACCATTTAAATTGAAATTTAGCGTTGAAATAAGGACTTCATCACCCTCTTTGAACATTTGTTCTTTATGGGCTTTATCCCATCTTTTCTTTTCATACTCAAAAGCCTTATTTATACATTCTTGAGCATGTTTTCTGCATAGTTCCTGCATCTGAAGAAAAGATTTAGTACCTGGATGAATATCCAATCTAGGTAACTTATTAAGAGTTTTAGCAGGGGTATTAGGTACATAACCCAACCATAACTCAAATGGCTTTTTGCCAGTGACAGAATGTACTGTACTATTATATGCAAATTCTAAACCTGGGATAAGGGTTACCCAATCACGCGTGAATTTGTCATTGTCTTTAAAATTAAGACCAAAAGCACAGTATCTTCTAATCATATCTTCCAAGGTTTGTATCATTCTTTCTGCTAGCCCATCAGTTTGTGGATGGTGTGCTGTAGAAAGTTTTAATTGACACCCTGAAACATCCATAAGTGACGTCCAGAACTCAGAAGTGAATTTAGGATCTCTGTCAGAAACTATTGCTTTGGGGAAACCTGCTGTATTTAACATTTGTGTCCACCATAAAAAAGCTAAGTCCTTTGCAGAAACCTCTTTGTGGGTAGGAATAAATTTACACATCTTTGTAAATCTATCTACAATTACCCAGCAGGAGTTATAACTCTTATGCCCTGCTATTGGCAAACCTCTTACAAAGTCCATGTTAATGATTTCCCATGGAACTTTTGGTTGCTCAATTTGTTGTAATAAACCAGCTCTTTTTCCTGTTAATCTTTTAGATTTTTGACAAGAATCACATGTTTAAACATATTTCTGAACATCCTCAGACATGTTAATCCACCAAGCTGTGTTTTTTACCCTAGTTAATGTTTTATGGTAGTCAAAATGACCTGCTAATATATCATCATGATATATACTTAACATTAACTCCTTCATTGAAGGGGGAATTAAAATTACATTACTTAATTTTTTTCTGTAATATATAAAACCATCCTCAATGGAAAATTTTCCTTTCTCTAATGCCTCTTTATACTTAATTGGTAATGTTTTTATTAAAACATTCATTGAAGCATTAGATGGATCATTTAATATTGTAGTTAATTTACTTAAGTCAGGATCTGAATTATAATTATCAAGAATTGATTGCATAAATTCATCCTCAAGATCTACAATATAAATGCCATAAATGTTAATAATCTCTGACTCAGGAACATAAGCAGGATTATCATCATTATTAGGCAGAGGTACTCTAGATAACAGATCTACATTAGAGTGCAAGGTTCCTGCTCTATGTGTAATAGTCATCCGTCCTCTGTATTCTTGTACAGCTAATTGCCATCTAAACATGTGTCTATTAGGAGTTTTCATGTTTAAGAGTGACTTAACTGCACTACAGTCAGTTATTAACTCAAATTTTTGGTCTTCAAGGTAATAATGTAGCTTCTCAAGAGCCCATACTACTGCCAAACATTCAAGTTGAGTAGCACCATATTTTAATTCACCACTTCTCAGAGTACGTGAAATATAGAAGATTACTACTTCTGACATTCTACCTTCAATAAGTTGTTTTTGATGCAAAGCAGCACCCAGTCCAATAAAACTTGCATCTGTATATAATACAAAAGGTAATTGGAAATCTGGTAATCCCAAGATAGGAGCTGTCATTAAACATTCTTTCAACTTATTAAAAGCTTGTTGTCTTTCATTATTCCAAATGAAAGCTTCTGATTTCTTTATCAGTGTGGTCAGTGGTGCAGCAATTGATTGGTAGTTTTTTATATATTGTCTATAATAACCACACATTCCAAGAAAAGATTGTACATCCTTCACATTTTGAGGAATGCCAATATTCTTTATTGCAGCCACTTTATTTTGGTCTACACATATTTGTAAGCCAGATACAATATGACCAAGCACTTTTAAAGATTCAAACTTAAATTTACATTTTTTCAATGCAAGGGTCATTTTTATTTCATCCATTTTCTGAAATACTTTCCTTAAATGGATTAAGTGTTCATCAAAAGTTTTAGAGAACACTATGATGTCATCAATGTATACCATTAACCATCCCTCAATCATTTCATTATGGAATGTTATATCCATTAACTTCTGAAATACTGATGGAGCATTTTTTGGTCCAAATGGCATTCTGACATACTTATAAATTCCCATGTGTGTTGTTATCAACAAAAAGTTCTGTGAATTCTTTTCAACAGGAATTTGATGGTACCCTTTATTTCCATCTAGGCACCTTATATATTTAGCACCTTTAAGGGTAGTATGTATAGAGGCAATCCTTGGAAAGGGATAAATATCATCTACTGTAAATGTATTTAATGCTCTATAATCACCGCACAGTCTTGCTTTATCTTGTTCATAAGAAATCAGCACTGGTGATATTACACAATATTTTGGTGTAGTTTCAACCTTCTCAAGAATTTTCATTTTTAATAACATCTTAATATTATCCTCTATGTCTTTCCTCTTCATTGGTGAAGCAGGGTATGGTTTCTTTTTAAGACTAGCAGGAATATTATCCATATCACAGGTTAAACTAATTTTCATTTCATGTTCTTTTACAAGGACAAGTTCATTTGTACCATGTGCAAAAGCCATTGGAAGGGTTTTAATTAATTCCAAAATATTATCTTTCTCAGTTTCACTTATCTGAGTGCCAAATTATGCTTTTGAAATTTCTGTTTCCAGAAGTTCCAACTCATTGGATTCTCTTCCTTTAGACGGGGATTTTGTTACTGACTCAATGTTGTGGTAGCCTAAAGTTTAGTACGGCACTTAAATATGTAAATAGAGTTATTACGGCGTGCAAGATTGGCGTTATTATTTTTTTATAAAAAAGGGGTTTTATTTAATTTATTGTAGTTTAAAATATGAAGAAATTGGTCACAAGCAAATGCCTACACGAAAACAATTTATTTTACGGAGAAAACTTATTTTTACGGTCTGAAAAATTTATAAGTATTAAGTCGAGTCACTCAAGAACCTTGGGAAATTTTCCCAGAATTTTTACTATTTTTCTTATATTTTTAAATGAATTTTAAAGTTTTATAGAAATATTTACGTTTTCAAAAATTACTTAACTTTGATGAATTTTCACGGGGTAATTAGAGCTGCGCAGTCTACGAAAATTAGTTTGGTAGGTAAAGAGGAAGTAGCTCTATTATGTGTAATTTTTCTAGATTTTTTATTATGGTTTTAAGGTTCTAAATTGAGTCCGGAAGTCCGGACGGACTCCGTTTCGACTCCGTACGGACTCCGCTTTGACTCCGTACGGACTCCGTACGGACTCCGTTCCGGCTCCGTACGGACTCCGTACGGGCTCCGGATTGACTCTGGAAGAGCTCTGGAGGGGAAAACTTAGGCACGTGACTAGGAATACTTAAGCGACTCTCAAACTCGAAATTGAGAGGGGGGGACACATCATACAGCTTAATCATTAACCACCACAGTCTCATTTTTTATTACTCAACAAATTAAATAAATTTGTAATACCCTTATAACTTTATATTTTTATATTTAACATTTTAGAAATACTATTCAACAATTTAAATCACACTTCATACAGGGTATCTTTAGAAAGGTCTTCGTCGCTGGGACTTGATTATTGCTGTCTCATAAAAATTCAAATTATTATAAAAACATAAAAGTCAATCTTTTCAGATCTTTCACTGGTACACCTTAATTGTTGTTATCAGTATTTCTTTATCAACAGCCACTTTCTTTAAATCTCAATAAGCGTTAATTATTTTAGAGTTTCATTATTTTATCATCAGATCTAAGTAGATTGGTTAGCTTAGTGATTTAGAACACCTACTTTGTTATTTTTATTGGAAGGACGGGGTTTTCAGCTAAATCCACATATCTCCTCCGGATTCTGCTTACAGCAAGGCGACTGTAAGAGTTTACCTTACCATAGTTGGCGCCCAACATGGGGTTCGATTTCTCTAGCTTTCTTTAAAGACTTACTTGGATCAAGAACGTTCTTAGCCTGCAAGAGGCTTATTTTCTGGAACTCTAATTTGATTTTTGTTATTGGCCTGCAAGAGGCTTGTTATTTTATCGATTGTTAACGCTTTTCATTACTTATTGGGATGTCTTCTTCTGCTGTTGCTTCTGGATCTTCTAACCCTCTTACTCCCTCAGTTAGAATTGTTTCTTGGGATGGCCCAAAGTTTGATGGGGAGGAGGTTAAATGGTTCATTAGCAGGTATGAAGCTGCTGCTGCTGTTGATGGTGCTTCCCATGTGGATATGGTGAAGCAAGTTAGGTTTTTTATTGCTGATAGGGAGGTGGAAAAAGAGGTTATTGCTATGCAGGCATTCAAGGACAAGGATTGGGTTAAGCTTTCTAAAGCTATGATTGATAGATGGGGTGTTAGGTTTACTATGATGGACCTCAATAAAATTGTTGGAGACTGGCAAGCAAAAGGTGGAGTTTCTTCTATGGCTGACTTCAAAAAGCTCTGTGTTCAGTTTGATGAAGTGGTGGAATATCTCATACTGGTGGACGAGTTAGTGCATGAGAACCAAGCAAAAGATTTGTTTTGGTCAGCATGCAGCAGGGATATTCGTATGGACGTCTTGAAGGATCTTTCAAGAAAAGATTTGATGAAGGAACTGCCTAATGGTGAGCAGAAACTGCCGGCTCTGGAGGTTATCAAAGAGAACATTCAGGCCCATCTCAAGTTATTGGCGTTGGACAAATATCAAGAGTCTTGCACTCAATATGTTAGCAAGGTTAGCGAAGTTTTGGCCAAAAATAATGATATTATGGTCAAAGCCCAGGAGGCCAAGAAGGCACAAATGGGATTACCTGCTGCTAAAGTTGAGGGTAATGTAGATAATAAGATGGTCGATCACTTGGCCGATTTAACGAAACAATTAAAAATATTTGTTCAAGAGACTCAGAAGGCCAATAAGGCCCCAATCGCTTCTTCGTCGACGTCGACTTCTTATCAGTCTAGAGGTTATGAACGTCGAAATTATAATGGCAATAACAACGGTAACCGCTTTCCAGGCAATGGGAGAAATGGTGGGAATGGTAGTAATGGTTATAGAGGTGGCTATGATGAGCCAAAGGTGTGCTCCTATTGTAATAGGAGAGGGCACAGAGCAACAGTTTGTTTTGCTCTTGATAAGGATATGGATGCTGGGCGAGTTTTATTCGATGGTAAAGTTTATAAATTTCCCGATGGTTCGTTCATCAAGCCCAGTGATGGACAGTCTCCTTCTGATTTGGTCAGAAGAAGTTTAACGGCTGAAAGGAGAGCCAGATTTGAAGAGGTGACGGATGAAGATGTTAATGCCAAGGGTGGCAAAAATGGTAATGGTAATGGTGGTAAAGCTGACAAGGGCAAGGAGAAAGAGGTCAGTAAAGCCACATTTTCTACTTCTTTTGGTGGTTTAGAGCTGGCGACGGTTGCCCAGGTGGAGGGTAGCTGTATGGCTGGCGAATATGATGTTAATGCTGCTAGAAGAGCAGCCGCTACTAAGGCGAAAAGTAGCATTCAGAGCCAATTGAGGGCTAATCCTGGCAAGGCCAATAACAAAGTGAACCCTTACTCTAAGGACAAGATTTCTAGTGCTCAAACTGCCGCCAACAAATTGAACCCTTACTCTAAGGACGAATTATATAAAATGCAGAAGGGGATTGCTGATATGGGGCCCCCAAGTTATGGCAAGTTTGATTTAAATGGTGAGCCTATGCCAGAGGATGATTTGGATTCTGAGGAGGACGTACCGTTGGCGTCTCTACCCAGACCAAGTTTTAGCGGTCCCATCCCAATGGAGGGAGTAAGAAGGACTAGCGATGGATCAGGATTAGTGCAAGAAGCTGGTGACGGAGTTAGGGTTATAGAAAGTGAAGATGTTATAATGGGGGGTGAAGATGGCTCGGTTGGACCTCAAGAGGTACCCAGGGCCAAGGTTGTTAAATCAAAGGTCCAGTATGAGCGGCCAGTAGTTTCTGGTCAAGCTAATGCGATGGACGCAGTTTTGAATAGGGTGAATCAACTGCAGATTCCCTTATCTTTGGGGGAGTTATTTACGATTAGTCCGGCGCTTGCTGAAAAGCAAAAGAAGAATTTGACGAGGCGTCGGGTTTCCACTGGAGAGGTGGAATATATTTGTGAAAATGCTGAAAAGTTTGGGGAAGATGTAGATACACATTTTTCCGCTCCCCTGGGTTACCTGGTGGTAACTCTTAATGGTAAAGAAGTTAAGGCCTTGGTCGATTCAGGGTCTCAAATTAATTTAATTTCATTGGAGCAAGCAACGAGTATAGGCTTGCCAATTAAAAGTGGAACTGGGGGAAACCTCAGAGGTATTGGAGGGCATGCAACAGAGCTGATGGGTACAGCTGAGCATGTCAGGTTAGGCATTGGTGGATCTGTTGGTAAGGTTCACTTTTATGTGGCCAGAGGAGCAGTCAAAACTGTTCTTGGTGGTCCTTTTTTGATGGATTTTGAGGCCAGGATAGGGTATCAAGCTGGCATGGGGATTAGTTTGGAGATCACTGGTGAAGATATGCGGAGGTTACATATGCGGTTAGCGCCTCCTGGAGATGAAGGTTGGGAAACACGGCCAGGGATTACTACTCTGTGCCAGTGTTGTGTTTGCACCAAGAAGCGGCATATAAAACGGACGGCTTCTGGTGAATTATGTTTGTTGGAAGGGGATGAAAGCCCTCATTTTTTGGGGTAGCAGGGGCTGATCGCTCTAATGTTGTAATCTCTCCTCAGGATGAGATCCCGGATTGCAATAGGTCAGCTCACTTGGAGATAATTCAAGTGGATTCTCAATTATTTTCTGTTAATATTACTTTGAAGTGAAAATACGTTATGGACTTTTCTATATGTTTATTGGATTTACCCGGTTTTTCTATTAAATTTAAAAATGGTGAAAAAGGCAAAATGGGCCAAATTAGGTTGGATAAAAATTGGAAGGGTATGTTTTATGACCTCCAGCAAGAGGTTAAACTGCAATTATCACCTTCTATTACGGACCTCCAGCAAGAGGGTAAACTGCAAAAATCTTATCAAAATACGATTAAAAATCTTGGTATAATTAAAACACAAAAAAATAATTTATGTGAGAATTCTATTATGGACCTCCAGCAAGAGGTTAAACTGCAATTATCACCTTCTATTACGGACCTCCAGCAAGAGGGTAAACTGCGAAAATCTTATCAAAATACGATTAAAAATCTTGGTATAATTAAAACACAAAAAAATAATTTATGTGAAAATTCTATTATGGACCTCCAGCAAGAGGTTAAACTGCAATTATCTCCTTCTATCATGGACCTCCAGCAAGAGGTTAAACTGCAAAAATCTTATCAAAATACGATTAAAAATCTTGGTATAATTAAAACACAAAAAAATAATTTATGTGAAAATTCTATTATGGACCTCCAGCAAGAGGTTAAACTGCAATTATCTCCTTCTATCATGGACCTCCAGCAAGAGGTTAAACTGCAAAAATCTTATCAAAATACGATTAAAAATCTTGGTATAATTAAAACACAAAAAAATAATTTATGTGAAAATTCTATTATGGACCTCCAGCAAGAGGTTAAACTGCAATTATCTCCTTCTATCATGGACCTCCAGCAAGAGGGTAAACTGCAAATATCACATCAAAATCCGATAAAAAATCTCAGTATAATTAAAACTCAAAAAAATAATTTTTGTGAAAATTCAATTCCGGTCCTCCAGCAAGAGGTTAAACTGCCGACTTTCTTTACAGGTGATTTACTGTTGGATAAGGGAAGCAAAGGTGTTGGAAAATCTGTTTATAAATTAGACGAGGGAAAGGAGAAAAGTATAAAATTCAAAAATGAAATAAAATATGTTTCTAATTTTTCTTATTCCGATTCTGAAGATGAAGAAGATTCATTTGATGAAAGTTTTAATGGCGATGTTTTACCTCAAGTTTATTTAGATGTGGACGCAGCCAAATATAAGAAAGTAGCAAATAAAGTTCGACCTATTAATGAACCGCTACCTGCTGAATTAAATCCACCTTTGAGAAGACCAAGGTTATCAAGAGATCCTTATGAAAGTCCCTTGGTAAAGAATCCGCCTGAATTTTCTGAGACGTCAAGAATCACTTTTGAGAGACTGGGTGTTGTTAATTTTGGACCTGATGGTTGGTTGTCTGGAGAAGAGAAGAAGTTGTTGTTGGATGTGATGGTCAAGCGAGAGAAGGCCATTGCTTTTGTAGAAGAGGAGAGGGGTGTGTTGAAGCATTCCTATGGGGAGCCTTACAAGATTCCTGTGGTATGTCATGAACCGTGGCAGCAGAAACCGATTCCTATTCTGGCTGCATTAAAAGAAGCCTATATTGAAGTTGTCAGAGAACGGATACGCACTGGACTGTATGAGCAATCAATGTCAAGTTATTCTAGTCCTGTATTTTGTATCAAGAAACCGAATGGCAAGCTTAGAGTTGTTCATGATCTTAGGGAATTAAATAGGGTTACAATAAAGGATGCTGGGATACCACCTAGTGCTGAGGAGTTTGTTGAAGCGTTTGCAGGGAGAGTGTGCTATGGTTTGGGAGATATTATGGGTGGATATGATGAGAGAGAGTTACATCCGGACTCAAGACCTCTCACTACATTCGATACGCCACTTGGACGTTTACAGTTAACAAGATTACCTCAAGGAGCAACAAATTCGGTTGCAGTTTATCAAGCTCAGATGGCTTGGATCCTTCAAGATGAAATTCCACAATATGCTGGAATCTTTATAGATGATGGAGGAATTAAGGGACCAACAACCGACTATGATAACCAGGTGTTGGAAGAGAATCCCGGGATACGCAAATTCATTTGGGAGTTTGCAATTACATTAGAAAGAATCTTGTTTAGAATTGAAGAGGCTGGCTTAACTATTTCAGGTTCAAAATTTTCATGTTGTGTGCCAGCCTTAGAAATATTAGGCCATGTGGTATGTAGAGAGGGTAGGATTATGTCCAAGAAGAAAGTTAACAAAATTCAGTCCTGGCCAAGACCCAAGAATACGACCAAAGTTAGAGGGTTTTTAGGCGTTTGCGTATATGTTAGAATGTTTATTAAGGACTTTTCTTCATTGGCAGCTCCATTGAGACGGTTAACGAGAAAGGATGCAGACTGGGAGTGGGATGAAGAGTGTGAGAAGGCGTTTGTGAAGTTGAAGGAGGTTGTAGGGAAGGATTTAGTCCTGCACAAGTTAGATTATGGAAAAGATGCTGGCAGAATTTATTTAGCAGTTGATTCAAGTCAGGTTGCAGCTGGGGCGGTTTTGTCTCAGATGGATAAAGCTGGTTACATCAGGCCAGTTAGGTATGAATCTGTAGTATTTACTGAGGTCGAATCAAGATATTCTCAACCGAAATTGGAATTATGTGGTGTGGCGAAAATACTGAAGAAACTTCAGCATATTTTGTGGGGGCAACATTTTGAGTTGCAAGTGGATGCGAAATCGTTAATCCAGATGATTAATTCCCCAAGTTTACCAAACGCACCCATGACGAGATGGGTAGCTTTTATTCAACATTTTTCGTTCGATTTAGTTCATAAGCCTGGCAAAACTTTTACTATGCCAGATGGTTTATCAAGGAGACCACCCACTGAAGAAGATTCAGACTCAGAAGAGTTCGATGAAGATATACCTATTATCAAAGCCAGCACTAAAGGAGCTGAAGACTTTCCATACCTCCCCCATGAGGTTAAACTGGCAGGACTATTGTGTTTAGATTATGATGATGATGATGACCTCCACCAAGAGGATAAACTGGAAAATAGTTTTTATGTTAATAAAGGTGTTGGAAAAGGTGTAGATAAACTCGGCAGAGAGGAGGTAGATGAAGATGTGGTGTATGTAGAGGAAAATGGATTGGTAGTGTGGGATAGTAGTAAATTAAGGAATGGTGTATATGTTGGAGAATTAGAGAATTTAAATAAAAAGGTGGATAAAGAGAAAGAGGTATTTTCAAATACGGTTTTCGAAGGATCCAAAGGTTCAGATGAAAAACGTCGACATAGCTCGATTAAAGATTTATTTAGGGGTCAACGATTATTGGCTCATTCATGTGCAGGTGATATTGGTGATAGAGAAGTCCCTATTGATGTTATATTAATCGATTTTCAAGATGAAGTCTGGGGTCAGACTGGTTTTTATTTTTTGTTAGTCAAATATTTGTTGACTTTAGAGAGGCCAGAAGAGTGTGAAGACGATGAATGGGTGGCTATCAAGAGGAAGTCGTCTACGTTTTACCTATCTGGTCGACGTTTAATGAAGAGGAGGTATCCAAATCCTCAAGTAGTTATAACTCAACAGAAGGGGCAAGAATTAGTTTTCAAATCACTGCATGAAGATCTCGGGCATAGAGGCGTTGGAGAAACATTTAGAAGAATTTCTGATCGATTTTGGTGGCCTGGCATGAAGATGGCTGTTAAACAGTGGGTTCAGTCATGCGAAGAATGTCAAAGACGAAGTTATTTAAGGCCAAAAGAACCTGGACACGCAACTGGTGAATATACACTCTTTGGGAGAGTTAGTTTAGATGCCGTTCATATAAAAGAGGGACGGTATAAATATTAAATTGTGGCCAGAGATGATTTATCTGGTTGGGTAGAGGCAGCGCCTCTTATTAATTTAACTGCCAAAAATGTGGCAGAATTTTTTTTGAATAATTGGGTGTATCGATATGGAGTGATGAAATTGGTGACGGTAGATGGAGGTCCTGAATTTGGGACAGAGTTTGAAGAGGCCGTATTGAAAGTTGGATCAAAGGTTAGGGTAGCAACCCCATATTATCCTGAAGCTGAAGGCATGGTTGAAAGAGGGCATCAAGTTATTAAGGATGCTTTAGTTAAAATGTGTGGGACAAGTGCTGAAAAGTGGAGGCACTATTTACCTTTAGTTTTATTTGCTGATCGAATCACTGCCAAAAGGACGACCGGATTTTCACCTTATGAACTTGTTTTTGGACAGAAAGCAGTTTTACCGGTTGATTTAGAAGCTGAATCATATCTTGGAGTTGACTGGGACACGGTCAAAACTACTGAAGAATTATTGTGTGCAAGAATGATGCAGCTAGAAAAGAAAGAAGAATATTTAGAAAAGGCATATTCGCGGATGATGAAGATCCGAAATCAATCAGTTAGATATTGGGATGAGCGGTTGGCACATCGATTAAGGAAACCTTTGAACCCAGGAGATATGGTCCTGGTGTATAATAGGAGTTTGGAAAGTCAGTGGGGAAAAATGTTTGCAGATAGGTGGAATGGACTGTATAAAATCAAGGAGCAAGTTTCCGGCGGTTCATATGTGCTAGAAGAGTTGGATGGAGTAGTATTGAAGAAGAGGGTAGCGGCCGATCAAGTGAAACGGTTCTATCCTAGAGGCACCAGGAGTGCCGAAGTCTTCCTCCGCAATGAGGATAAACTATGATATCAATCACCACAGAAAAAATGGGGGGGTATTGCTAGCAATACCCCTTGCTTGAGCTCCGTTGAGCCACAAATCTATGCTTGAATTATGCACACATCATCACCATGTAGGAGATTGTTTGGCCTTACATTTAGTCAGAGATTTGTCACAGATTGAGCTCAAGATGAACCTACATTGATCACCGTTTGATCTTGTAAAATCCTAATTTGATCATCAGTTAAGCTCCCTTTGATCTCACTTTGATCTAACATAAGCTTTTGCATATCCAATATGTCAACTATTCACTTTCAAAAAGATTCATAATGAATTTCACATGGAATATTAGAAACGAAACCAGTAATTTTGAGTAAATGTCTCATCAAAATGATTAATCTACAACAAAATACCATCAAAATTCAATCTGATTACTGAAAACTTTTGTTAAAATGACTAATAGATATTTAAATTGGAAAATAATATTCCATTTCTCAATTTCAAATTCAAAATATAAATCCTTGTTTGAAATGTGAATTTTGTAGATTCCTTGCCTTCCTATATTATGAGTAATATTTGAGGTATTTTACACCTTTGTAAATATGGTGTTGTGCTCCTAGAAATTATCTCTGTTTCAATTCAACTTTATTGAAGCTTGAGTCCAGAATGATAAATATTTTATAACTATTTTGAGAAAAAAGTCACTAGTAATGAATTTAGCCTTTTATCTGTCCTTTATTAAACCTCACTTAATCCTACTTAAATCCAAATTGACCCACAAAAACCTTATTTGGGATATTTTTTAGCCCAGGATGATTCAAGATTGGAGCAAAATATTATTTTAAATATCCAATATGCCTATTGATTAAATTTCTTCAAGCTTACTTTAAATTCACATTAACATTAACTTTCACAGGAAATATTAAACACAAATCTTGAAAATATAGTATTTAAAATCATAATAAATATAATATAATATGCTTACAACAAAATTTTCTTTCTGGATTAATTGAAACGAAAAATTGTTCATTTGTGAAAATAGAAAAAATACTATCCATCCTGAATTTAGAATTCATTTTTAAAAATTTAATGCCCCCTCACTTTCAAGTTTATCATGTATTTCGAAAATTATATTTTTAATAATTTTGTGAATAGTACACCTGAGATATAAACTTGGGGATATCAAAAACTAAAACATCAGCAAATTGAAATGTTTTTTATTGTTATGAATGGAAATAATGATTGAAAAACACCATTAGAGCAAGTTTGATTTTGAATAATAGGCATACTTTCTCATGTAAATTTCAATAAAAATAATTTTTATTCTTACTTAAGTTGCGGTGGATACATTTGAGCTCAAAAAGAATTAAAATTGATAAAATAAGACTTCTATAGTTCATATTCAAAAATGAAATCACCCTTCATTATCTACCTGTAAACTATTTTAAATTGAATAATTTCAAAGTCAGTATATACTGATGTTATTTTTTCTTCTAAAAAATTTATTATATAGATTAATAGTCATAAACAGTTGACATAGATGTTAAATTTATATAAGCAATCTTTAATTCATAAAATGATAAAACTATCTTTTATGTAAAAAGTGATGAAGGAAAAAAATATTATTAAATTTTTGATGCACTATCAATAAAATTGAAGATAGAGCATATCAAAAGTTTAAACTTAATTTCAATTTTGATATCATCATTTTATTTTATTTTACTTGAGTAGAAAACAGATTTTAAATCTCAATATAATTTTAAATCCCATTAGTTTGTAGATTTCAACATTTGAAACTATGAAATAAATATTTATGAAAGAATTTTACAATATTTGCCCTTCTAAAAACTCATAAATCCAACTTCAAATCTTCTAACCTTCACAAGTAACCACAATGCATTCTGAAAATACTCTATATTTAAATAATTAAAGGTAAATAAAATTATGTTTTTATTCTTTATTTCAATTTTTGATAAATAATATATATATATACATATATATATATATATAATTTCTTAAAAAGTCTAAGAGGGAACTTAATAGTGGTTTTGGCATTAGATATATAGATTCAACTTTCAAAAAATTTGTTTGGAATAAATTACAAAGACAAAAAGGATATATTTTGATGAAAGAATACTGATTTAGGTTCTCTTAAAATATTATTAACCATTTTTATGGAATATTAATCCATGGTTATCATTCTTTATGATATTATCATAGAATTTTTTCCTTTTTTAATATAATGATTTTCTATTGTGTGGTATGTAGGCTAAGATAAGTTTAAAAGATTTATTGAAGATATATATACCAGAAACAGTATAATCTGTAGATTTATAACTATAACTTACTTTTCTGATGTTTTACATCATTGATAAGTAGCTCATGCATTACACAAGTAAATAATTATAGTCTCTGGAAATAATTCCTTGTGAATTTCAATTTTTTTGTTATTCTTAAAATCATTACTCAAATAAACTAAAATTTCTTCAAATATTGATTGAAAGAAGGAGTTACAAAATCTTATTTTGTAGTTATAAAAGTTTGAGTTATTTTTCATATTATCAAGTATAATGAACATTTGTAAATTTTAACTTGAAAACTAGTGATCATAGCAAAGTAATACTGGAAGAATCAGATAAAAAGGGTGGAATAAAGTCATAGCACAACAGGAAATGATACAAAATTGTTGATTTTTATCTCATAAAATTCAACTTATTTTTAACATATTTTACCACCTTTAGATAATGTTTAGTGGATTTTAACATTATTATAACAAGCAAACTTAACAATGTTTTGATTTTTTTAACAAAAATAAATATTGTTAGATCATTTTTTTAAAAAATATGACTTATTTTTATGCTTTATCAACAATAGTTAGTAGTTTTTTTTTTGCAGAAATTACTTGTTTTGATATTCTATTTTTGAATTTTTTAAGAGACTTCATTGCATTAAAGTTTTGTAATAATTTTTCATTAAAGCATCATATTTTAAATCTAGAGAATTGGTTTTGAAATAATATATATTTTCATGTTAATTGACTCATTATTTTTGGATTGATAAATTATGTTAAAATTGGGATTGCTTATTTCTAGTGAGTGTACATCATAGTTTGTTTTCAAATCAAAGATTAATAAATGGTGAAATTTGGTAAAACTCTAAATATCTTTTAAACCTTTTTGATTTAAATAATGTTTAATGTTATGTAATCATTCTATAAGTAGAACACAGTTAAAATCTGATAATGGTACATTGCTTTCAATTTCTAATACTAAAATTCTATTCTACTTGAAACAATGTAAACTAAAGCTTGGTATCTCATAAGAAACTCACAATTTTCAAAAATCATATTTCCAACTTTTTAAACATGATACACATTAAAATATATTTTTAGAATAATTTCCTAATTAGTTTCAAATACTAGAAAATAATGACCTCAATTTATTTTAATACTTAAACCATTCTGATGAGTGAATTTCACAATCCTCTAAGTAACATATGGTTACCATTTATACACATATGCATGATTTCTCCTTTTGTTTAATTTTAGCTGAATCTAAAAAGTAAAATCACATGTTGAATATCATCTATAGATAAACTTCTTATATTAGAAGCTAATATTTCATATGAGAAATTTGTTATTGAGTTTGGGAAACATTAATAAGTGTTGGGTATTATAATTGAGCCATTTATTCAAGTAAATAAAAAAGGATGACGTTCTAAATATTTCATATATATATATATATATATATATATATATAATAAAAATTAATTATATAGTAGCATTTAACCATGTTTTTATACTAATGTCATATAAAAAAAGGGATTGAACTAAAACTTTCAGTAAAGAAAATAAAAATAAGATAAGTTAATATTCTTGTTTATATTCTCATATTTTTGAAATGGCTTACTTAAGGGAGAAAATTATTTGGTTTTAGAGTACAAGAATTTCTAGATAAAAATCTTCACAATATAGTTTGACCCTCTAAAAAAGAAAATTCCTTAAATTTTACTATCACATTTTATATATTTGTTAAGTAATAGAAAATGGAGTTGTGTCTTTGACAATGAAGCTTTAGAAAATGAAATAAATGATTTAAATTTATAATATAATTTTTGAAACAATAAATCATGTATTCAAAAAAAATTATATATCTTACAATCAAGATAACAGTATTAATTAAGCAACTCTAACAACTTTGGAAAGAAACAAGAAAAAAATAATTAGTAAAATGCATAAGTTATTTTTAGAATTTAAGGAAACTTAATAGCTCTACCTGTAAACTAGCCTTAAAGCAGGTTTGGATTTAACATGTGGAAATTCATACATAGTACCCTTCCATCATTAGAGCAGAATAAAATTTATGTAGTTTTATTTTTTTAATTTATAATAGTATTTTTATTTTTGGCTTTTTCATTAGTATAACTATATATTTTTTAACTTTTTTGTTTTTCATAACATAAGTTCAAAGCTGCACATCACTACTTCAAGATGAAACTCCATATAATGTAATCAATGAATGATATATTATAATGAATTTTACTAGAGACTTTTCAAAAATGGTGATTAAGAATACTTATTATAATTTTTTAAATTTTTATTATTATTCTATCTCTTGAAAGGAGATGGCCATATCTCAATTTAATTAGTTTTTCCTCAGAAAAATTTATTCTTGATCTAAATAAAATTGCATCACTATTAACTAGATGTTATTATACAATTTTAACAATTTTTTTATCTGAACATAGTTGAAAGTATGTATAAATTAAAGTGTTTCCACATAGTCTTACTATTATCCCACCATTATTTTCACATTTAGATTTCATTATAACTGTAAAATAAGTTTTTCAATAATTTTAATAATACCTTAATATTTAATAATTTAGTTACATAGTAGATTTTTTATCCTTTTTTTATATGAGGCTTATTATATAAACACTACTTTTAGATTTTATCCATTTTGATGTCTGATAATTTAAATTTTCATTTAACTACCCAAATTATATCAAAAAAAATTCAAAAGTATATTTTTTTAATGTACTCTTTTTGATAAACTTATCATTTCTTATAGGTTATTCTTCAACTATTTATTGTAATTAACTACCCACTCATTTATGGTCTGTTATTGTTGTTCATTACATACAGACAAAATAAGGATACTCTCATATTATATTGGAGTTTTAAATTAAAAAGTAAATACTAGTGGCTGGTATTAAATATGAAGTTGTTATAACTAAGTTGAACATTAATTAATTATTAAATGGCATTTTATATTACAAATTTTATTGAATGTATATAAAAATAACACTCAAGAAATATATATAAGATATATATATAACCATTGTATATCAAAAATGAAGTACTTATCAACATGGTCTTTTTAAATGATTTTCAAATTTACTTAAAGAGACATTAATATTACCAATTCAAATTTTATATCAAATACAACAATATTATTATTTCATTTTTAATTATTTTACAAAAAATTTGAGTTTCAAAGTAATTTAATTCAGTATTTAATGAATGTTTTTGAAAAATATTTTTAAAAATAGAAATAACCCCTCACAAAAAAAAATATAATTTTTTTTACTTACAATTTGCACCATATTTCTACCCTTAAAATATTTGTATTCTTCTAACAAAAATATTTTTTAAATAAATTTAAAATTTTTTTCATTATTCAATTACAAAATGTCAAATTTATAATTTATTTTACCTTACTAAAAAATTTAGCTGAAAATTTAATTTTGTATTTCCAAAAAATAAACTTAAATGTCAAAAATTAAAAAAACAAAATTATAAATATAATTATGAGAAAGAGGTAGATTAAATTTATAATATTCATATAAAAAAAATTCATATATTTTATGGTGTTTGAATTTTAAATTTAATGTATTAAAAATTAATTATTAAATAACCAAGCCAAATGAAATTGGCTTGGATTTTTGGTATCACTAGAACTTATTTTTTTTCTTCTACTCACATTTTAATTTTTAATTTTTTTTTTTTTCTACATTTCTCATTTTTTTTTTTATGATTTTTAATGTTTTTAAGACCGAAGTTGCTTTCAAACAACTTCGGTCTAACGTTTCTCTCACTTTCCCACCAGATTGCACCTGGTAGGGAAAGTCGCTTCCATTTTAGAGACCAAAGTCCCTTGCAGGGACTTTGGTTTCTCTGTGTGCATTGCACAGCCAGAAAAAAACTGGCTGTGCAATGCACTGCATGCAGCACATGCAACACGCATTGCTGCTGCAAGTAATGCGCATTGCATGCAGCAGAAATGCGCGTTGCATGCAGCCTGCATTGCTGCTGCATGCAACGCGCGTTTCTGCTGCATGCAGCGCGCATTGCACATGCTGCGCATATCTCATGCAGCTGACTTGATATCAGCTGCATGAAATATGGTAGCGATTGTGCAACGCGCGTTACTTGCAGCAGCAACGCGCGTTGCACACTGCTTTGGCCACCTCCCAGCCTAGTAAATTAGCTGGGAGGGTGGCAAACATTACAGCAAGCAATCGAAGTCGCTTTTAGCGACTTCGATTGCTTGAAAGAGACACTTCCAGCCAGGGGAAACCTGGCTGGAAGTACTAAATTGCAATGTAAGGGACCCAAGCCAATTTCAAAGGCTTGGGTCATAAATTAAGGTTTCTAAAAAGCAGCCAGTATAAATCTGGCTGCAATAAAAAGTAAATTTTTTAAATAAAATACATAAAAAAATAAAAATTTGTTCAAATAAAATATACAACACTCTTTCGCCAGTAAGAAACAGCCTTCCATTGTTACACATAGAAACAAAATCAAATGTTTCTTTCATCAACATTGGCCATGTTTCAATATTTTGAACCAAGTAAGATCAGGAAAAAGGTCACGGCAAAAAAATTGCATAATTAAAAGTCTCCCAATTTAATATGGTGCGGAGGTTCATATTTTAGAAATAGGTGGTGCACATTATAGTTTCCTTTAAAAAAATTCAAAAATGAATTAATTTTGGCGCAATGTAAATTTAAATGTGATGAGTGTATGTTTTTTAGCTACGTGAAACATGGTAGCTAGAATTATGTGGCGTCAATTTTTTTTAGATGTGAAATTCAGTGTTCCACAAATGTGCATCTGTACAACATGCAGCCAAGTAAATTCTAGCTGGAATTAGTATATGCATAGGAAAAAATGATCATGCTGTGTAAAGTGCCTTGGCAACATCATTCTTGGAATTTAGATGAAGTTTATCATATGACTTGGAGAGCTGCATTTTTTTGAAAATGTGATCAGTGAAAATTCATGATATATACATCTGTTTGCCACCCAATTTATTTTTCCTTTCTCTTTCTCACTTACCTTTTTCAAAAATTATCAATCATATTTTTGCTTTATCATTTTGAATTATTGGTACTATTTTCTTGACCTTATCTGATTACCGGTAAGCAAATTTTTCTTGCTATTGCATTTCATATCATTTTGGTTTGTTACACTTTTTTACACTTTTGACAAGTTAATCTAATGATTCTAATTCTGAATTTATTTTTATGGTATCTTTTACTGTACCCTTTCGATTCATTATAAAAAAATTCTTTTTCAGTTAACTTAAAGTTTTTTTATTTGTTTGTCAATTTACTTTTCTTTATTCCTTATCAAAAATGTTCAATTTATTTATCTAACCATTTATTTTTTAAAACAGTGATTATAAAATAAACTTTATAATTAATTTTGATCAATCAGCTACAAATGGAAGAAGATTTTATAGACATGTAAGTTCATGTTTTGCTTATCATTTTTCTATATTTCTTTAATACTTTCTCAACCATTATATTATTAATATGAAAAGTAAAACATCATCTCGTACTTGCTGAAAGCATACAGGATAATGTTTTGCTTTTCATAATAATAATTAGATTGTTTGTACTTTACCTTTAATTTATTGATTTTTAAGTTGTTTCAAAGTCTCGTACTTGCTGAAAGCATACAGGACAATGCTACAATTTAAAAATTAATAATTTATTGAAGTATAACTTTCTAAGTCAATATATTGATCAGAGCAAGATTTTTCATTTTATATATGTGGATATCATAATTCCGTAAATTTTTTAATATTACTAGTGTATTGGAGTTATACTTTCATTATATTATTAATATTAAGTGTAGAGCCAAATCTCGTACTTGCTGAATGCATACAGGATAAAGCTATACTCTTTATATGTATAATTTAATAAAGTATACCTTTGAAACGCTTTCTTAATATTTGAAATAAAGAAAAAGTATATAAATTTACTAATATGTAGATATGCTAACTTTTGTATTTCTAATATTGAAGATATGATAAAGTTAAAGGTATCATTGACTGATAATTGAAATTATGTTACTATTTTCTAATTTTTGATTTTTTTCTATTTTAAATCAAAATTGAATTCTCTTAGGATTGAACCATCAATGAGTAACGATTTGAAAAAAAAAAAACGGCCAGGGAAGAACTCTAACAATAGGTGGGCGAAAGACATTGCTACTGGAATGAAACTTGTAAACGCTCTTGGAATGGATACAAACGGGAAGAAGCCACATTTCTATGCATGATCTTATGCAAATAATATGACAGATTGCAATAATTATTACAATTTTTTTCCTGGATGTAGTATTTATAAACCAAAAGGTGTCTTAATACCTAATGTTCTTGTGCAGACTTTTGAAATTCATGAGCTCAAAGAACTAGATATGTTAGAAGCTACGGTGCGATGCATTAAGGATCTTTCTTACTGCGAACATGAAATTAAAAATAATGGTTATCATCAAAGAGCTGGTGGTTTTGGAAAAATGTTTGGTGGTGGCTTTATTTTAGATAGAAAGAAATCTTTACATATTCGTAAGTATCACTTTTTTTAATTTAAATACTGAATTTTTGAATGCTTTTCCTTGCAGATGAATACACTGATGATATTGTAAAAACGGATGAATATAAAAAACGAATGAAGAGGATTGCAATGTACTTTGAATATTTTTTTAAAAAAATATCATATGTAAAGTACAATGAGGCAACTAATCTTTGCGCAAAACTTGGTATTCCTGGATTTTCAAAAGTTTCTAGTGAAGAAGACGGTGTACCGTTTGCTAGTAATTTAACTTGGACATCTGGAGGGAATGGTAATGGGTTCTCTAATGAGGTTCATCTCGATAAGGATGCAAGTGAGTATACTTTAGGAATATTTTTTCCTAAAGATACAGAAAAAAACACCATTCATATGAAGTATGATAAGACCCAAACACGACAAATAGGTGGAGAACTTATGTTTCCCGAAATTCGAAGTAAAATCAACTTTGAAGCAACTAATGGAATAACAGTGACATTATGGCCTGCCAATCAACTAAGGCATTTTACCTCAAGATGTCATGAAATTCCTGGCTTCACTAGGATAGGTTCTTCTATTCAAATCAGCACTAGACTTTTTCATGCTATAGAAAAGCTTAATGTTTTTGATATTGATATTTCAGAATACTTAGAAATTAAAACAGAAAAATTTAGGTTAGAATATTTGATTAGTGCTTTGAGAGTTTTTTTGAAAAGAGATGACTTAATAGAGGAAGAAATAGAATCAGCAAAGTATTATTTATCTAATGTTAAGACAAATCTAAAAAATCTAGATATATAAATATTAAAAATTTATATTATATATACACAACTTAATGCAAATTTAAACATGATAAATACTGGGAGTAGCTGTAACATTTTCAGTTTTGATAATTATAGTATTATCTATTTCTTTTATTTGTGAAATAAAATAATTTTTTTTCATAATATTATAAGAAAATTTGATTTACTTTTGAGGAAATATATAAGTTGTGAAATCTTTAAATGTCATTTTTATTAAATTGGTAGCAAAGGTTCTAAAATAAAAAAAACTATAATAAAGAATTTGAAATATATTAGCCATAAAAATGTGCTTTTAATGCTACCAAATTAACTGTATAGTATTTTAGGTCAAACAGGCTTATTAATAAAAAAGGTAATAATAAAGAGTTGAAGAAAGAATTTTGAATCAATGATAGATTAAATTGTATTTTTTTAAGAATGTACTCATTTAATTATTTAAATTGTTCTACTTCTGATTAAAAATGTTACAATCAACGAAAATATTTGTAATAAATAATAGATTATATAATATTAAAGGTAAAGTAACAAAACTAGAGCAGTTATCATATTTTTATATAAACAATAAAATATTTAAGAATTTAATACAAGTATTTGAAATCATATAAGTAGATTTTAAAATCTTTGTTATTGCTGGACTTACAATAATTTTTTTTAATAATTAATTTAGAAAATCATGTCAAAGGTTACTTAATAAATTTCAAAGATGGTCACATTTTTGACGTATTTGAAGGAAAATAACTTGAATTATACAAGATATATCATATAGAAAGAACTTTATCTATTTACATGTTGGAATATTAATTTATTGAAAGGCTATGTTTAGCAAAAAAAGGTGATACTGGCTGAATGGAGCTCCAGTGATTAAGAAAATCTGCAGAAATAGCCCTAGCAATTCCCGGAGGACTTGGGGTATCAAATTTTAAAGGAAATGGATCACACTTGCCTATAAAAGGTTTTATTAATGTTAAAATATAGTTATTTAAATTTTTCCAAATTATTTCTTCCATCAAATGATTTTTTTTTTCATGTAAATTAAGAAACTTAACTTCTGATATTACCTCCAAGCAATCAGCTGCTGAAGCCAATCTATGATCTTGAGAGCTCAGAAATAAACCACGGACACCATCAATTATATAGAATGTGAAAGATTGATATCGGTGGTGGGAGTATTCAGAATTTATTTTGTTTAGTGCAGCCTTTTGTTTCTCTCTCCTTATAGTCAGTTCAGTATTTTCGTTTTTCTCACTTGATTGTTGAGCTTCACTAGTCTTGCCACTTGATATTGTTGCAGCACAATATTTTGATTTAAGAATGATAATTGACATAATTATATCAATGATAATATTGCTGATTTGAAGAAGAGTTGACATTGATATATCACGGGTTTGAAGTGCAGTGGGACCAACTTCTAAGCCATCAGAAATCGGACTCTTCAGATTTGAAAGGTGAGCTAGAAGCTGAAGACCACGTTCAATTGGACAATCTGAGTTAATGTTTTGATGTGATGGAAGCTGGCTGAATTCATGTGCGGTCAGATAAAGTGAAGATGATATAAGAGATACCCATGAAGAACGGCAGTGGTCACTTGGGATCATTAATCTCATGAGCATTCGGATAAGATTGGATTCAGGGTGATCCGTTTTCTTTGTTGAGGAAAGAATTTCAGTATTTAAACCATCAGGATCACATAAATCTTCCATTTTTTTGAAATCAATATTATCGAGTACCCATAGCTGTGAGCTATCAATCTCTAAAAAAATATTTGCTACAAAAGGAAAAAAAAAATAAGTAAAAGAACAAAAGTCAAGACTAAAAATTATGGTAACTTACATAACTCAGTAAGTTTTGAAAGCCAATCTTCTCCACAAGATTTTTCCCAATGAAAAGTAAACATTGGAATATTTGACATGGGTTCTTGGGAATAAGTAGAAGAGCATAATTCGAGGAGAGTAACAATTTCCAACCACGACCTTAGGACCTTTGCCGTGCTGATTCTACCTTTATAAAAATTATGAATTTTACAGAATTCCTCCTGCAAATCAGATTCTTTTAGAACTGAGGGTGAATAAGTTAGAGGTTTTTTCGATATCTTGATTGGAGTTGATTTCATTGGTAGAGAAGCTTTCAAAGAGGTCAAAGTAGGTAATTTAGGAGGTGATGGGTATTGCTTCTTAGAAATGAAGGAATTCGGTGATGAGCTGTTTGAATCATCATCTTTATCAAACATATCAACATGTCTTGAAGAAGATTTTAAACTTTGCTTTTTTTGATGAACAAGCATAGCTTCATATTCTGATAGTTGATCATCGCTATTTTCATTGCTCTTTTCATCATCTTCATCAGGGAGAGGGCGTTTATGGATGGAACAATCTACAGCAGGTGAGTTTCTGGTACAAAATATCAAAAGAAAGATAAAAAGTACAATATGTAAGCAATAAAAGAGATATATGATTGAATTTTAAAGATAAAAGAATAACAATAAAAAAAAAGGAAACAAGAATATACTCATTATCAAAACCTTTGCTTTTTTTTTGAGATTTATTATTTGATACATCAGAAAATTCATTAGCAGAAGCCGGTTTAATACGTCGAACAAAAGAGGAGCCTTGGGATAATCTCTTTTTCTTGGAGCGGATAACAGGTGTTTCAAGATTTTCCTTAGAAGTTGAAGCATGAGTTGAAGCTGATGGTTCATCTGTCTCATCATCATCCCTAATGACAATGACTTCATCAGGAGGAATCATACCCTCCTCATAAGCTACAAATATATATGAAGAAAAAAAAATATTAATAATCTTATCTACTAATTTAAAAGGAGACAAAAAAGGTGATGAACATACATTTTTCAAGGCTTTTCACATATTGGAGTAATTCATTACAAGGGTTAGATAAATATGAAGGAGAAGGATTATTGTTAAGGATCTTGACAAGCTCTTCTGTTTTATCTCTAGCCAATTCAAGTAAATTGCGATACTGAACTCTCGTTATTTCCTGCCTCTCATTGCTAAGTACAGGAGGGTTAGGTGCCATGCCATGTGGCAGACATGGTGCAAGCTCAAAAGCTTCAAAGCGAGTATCAATCAGAGAGTGGGATGAAACACATTTGGGTGCTGGAAAATCAAATTTTTGAAAAAAAAAAGATATAGAACATAAGTGAAATATATAAATTAAGAGAGAGGAACATGATATACATACAAAGTGGAGGTGTAGGATTTTGTATACTAGACATATTGATTAATGAATATTAAAAAAAAGTATTCGATATCAAAAAATTATGATGTAATATGATGAATAATTATAAGAAACTCTATTCTAGAAAATTGAAGTTGATATTTTAATAGGATAAAAAATTGAATAAGATTAAAATTAAAGTGAGGATGAAAGAAACAGAAAACATAAAGAGGGGGATTTTATATTATTTGAGCTTTTTTTAACATGTATTATTCATAGTGGGGTAAACTGAGTAACATGCTAAATCACAATCTGTTTATATTGAAGCGAAATTTGATGTAGCTAACAGAAAATACTAGTAATTCTTTGGGGACTTTTAGTGTGAAAAACAAATAATAACAAATTTATATCCCATATTCAAATTGCCACGGGTAAATACAAAATTTTTTAAATTAGAATTTACTCCTAAACAATGGAGATACACTTAATTAGTATATTATATGAAAAAAAAGGATAATCCTTTATGAATATTTGTTAAATTTAATTTCAGATGACAATGCGAGATTCACATATATACTGATATGCCTCATCAAACAAGAAATGAATTATAAATATAAAATTGGTAACATTAGAATTTAAGATAAGAATTTGTTTTTTAAGTGACAGGAGGAGTGTCAGGCTAGGGTGTGGGCACCGTGACCAAACCTTTGATAAACTTGGATACAACTAAGGGAAAAAAAAAAATTGAATAGTTTTATTTTGCAATATATCTTAGTCTGCACAAGATATTGCATTGTTGTCCCTAACTATACCAAAATTGTTACTTTTCAAAAGTTATAGGACTACTAAGTTGATAAAATATTATTATGAATCACCCAATGAAATACCTTAAGCAACATTCAAAATTATTAAAATATTAATATTCAATTTGAGATTTGGATTAGCTAATTTTTCACAACTTACCACAGTTTTGATTAATATAATAAAACTTGAAAAAAATTGTTGAGATAACCTAGAAATGGGTGCAAGAAAATGATGAAACATATGACTTGAAACTTAACTCATACACTATTGATAAACTTCATGGATCCTGATTAATTTCTATCGAAATTAATTTTGAGACTAGCATATTGAATTTTAGCTATGACCAAGTACTGTAAGTGCCATGGTTTGTATTCAATATATTGGTGTTGAAATTAATTTTGATAGGAATCAACAAGTATCAGATGGCACCATGCATGAAACACTGACAGAAACCATCAAATTTATGAGGCAATGAACCTCATAATTTCGATCGAAATTAATATAGACCCCTGCATATTGAATACAAGCCATTTCACATGGACTACACAGACATAGATAAAATTCAACATGCATGGCTTAATATTAATTTTGATCGAAATTAACCAAGGCATTAAAACATCAATTTTTATATGGTGTACTTGATCAAACCAGTTTATCTAACTGCTTAGCTTACCTATACTTATAGGAATTTTATGCATAGTCCATGTCCATATTAATTTCGATCGAAATTAATGTTGACTAATACATAATGAATACATGCTATGCCACTTACACTTTCCAGGCATAGCTACCATTAAATATGCCAGTATCAAAAATTAATTTCGATCAAAATTAATGAGCATGATAATCATGAATTTCTGGAGTCAACTGCTTATTTTTATGCATGGTGCCTTGCCAACATTAATTTCGATCGAAATTACTTTTGATACTGGCATATTGCATGTATATATGCCTGGAAAGTGTAAGTGGCATAGTGTGTATTCATTATGTATTGGTCAACATTAATTTCAATAGAATTTAATATTGACATTTTCATATTGAACCCAAACCAGCAAACGACCCAAAAAATTCTTCATAAAACTGCTCATTAATTTCGATCGAAATTAGTGAGCACCATATACATATTGAATGGTAGTTATATCTGGTGTGTGTAAGTTGTAAAGCTTGTGTTCAATGTTTATTGGTCAACATTAATTTTGATCAAAATTAATGAGCATTTTGATCATGAACTTTTTCAGTCAGTTAGTTGTTTCAATGCATAATGGCATTCCAACATTAATTTTGATCAAAATTAATGTTGAAATGATATAATGCTTTTTTGCATGACATGTAAAGGACGGCAAGTATTTTTAAGTATTGAAATTTACTATACATGTTGAGGGTAAATATAAAATTTACATATCCATATTAATTTCTATAAAAATTAATGTTGACCAATACATAATAAATAGTAAATATGCCTGGCTAGTGTAAGTGGCATAGCATTTTTTCAATCTGCACTTGGCAACATTAATTTCGATCGAAATTAAGGTTCATGATTATCATCAATTTATTCAGTCAGTTGCTTACTGTTATGCATGGTAACATGTCAACATTAATTTTAATAAAAATTGAATTTGACATGCTACCAAGCATTTTTATGTAAGATGAAAAGTAGGGCACTCTATTGTTAAGTAAACACATTACAATGCATATTGAGCATGTAAATATCATTTACACATTAATATTAATTTCAATCAAAATTAATGTTGACCAATAAACATTGAACACAAGCTTTACAACTTACACACACCAGATATAACTACCATTCAATATGTATATGGTGCTCACTAATTTCGATCGAAATTAATGAGCAGTTTTATGAAGAATTTTTTGGGTCGTTTGCTGGTTTGGGTTCAATATGAAAATGTCAATATTAAATTCTATTGAAATTAATGTTGACCAATACGTAATGAATACACACTATGCCACTTACACTTTCCAGGAATAGACACCATGCAATATGCCAGTATCAAAAGTAATTTCGATCGAAATTAATGTTGGCAAGGCACCATGCATAAAAATAAGCAGTTGACTCCAGAAATTCATGATTATCATGCTCATTAATTTCGATCGAAATTAATTTTTGATACTGGCATATTTAATGGTAGCAATGCCTGGCAAGTATAAGTGGCATAGCGTGTATTCACTATGTATTGGTCAACATTAAATTCGATTGAAATTAATATGGATACATAAATGTGACATAAAGAGGTATGGACCATCAATTTGTTGAAAATACATTTTTATATCTCATACATTATTTGTTTTTCTTAAATAAAATGTTACTCTCTCTCAATATCACTTTATAACATTTACCAAGCTGCTTTGAAAAAAAACAGAATACATAAAATTCAATATAAGATAGCTATATTACACAGAAGATCACCGTTATACCTAAGTTATGATGATGTTGATGCTCTATTAATTGATTCCCGAATCTTTACCAGATCAATATCAGCTCCAACCCCAAGTGACTCACGTTCATTCACAGATAATCCTTGCAAAAATGTTGCTGAATAGCAATTCTTGGGGAGGTATTTGGGAACATTGAATATACCATTTTGTGCAACTGTCCTTTCTGATGACCGTGAATATGTTTTTAATGTTGATTTTTTTTGAGCTGGTGTATGGGCTAAGTCCTTTGTCATCTTATCCATTTTTTTAAACAAATCATTGAGTTCAGGATTTCGCCATCCAGGAATAGGTCGGATAGGTGCAGTTGGGGCTGGTGCTGGGCCTTCCTCGATATCAGAGATGCACCTAGTATCATGAAAAAGCACAACAAAACCTGGCACATCACTGCAGAGATCTCTTGCTAACTTGTAGCGTGCACTAGCAATCTGAATTCCAACTAAATCAGCTTCATAATAACAAAAAGCAAAGTAAAATTAAAAACTTACCTTGGTCCGATAATGTTTTACTTGTGCCCTTGCCCTCTTTTCAATCTTTTCTCTTGCTACCCTTTCCTCTTCTTGCCCAAACAACCTTATCATCTCCTTCCCCTTATTAACTACCCATTTCTCAATAACACATTGAGTGAACTGAAGCTTTGACTGATCGATTGTATTCAAGGTGGTGAGCCATCTGGTACAGTGGTCGCATACTATGCTTCCCATGACTTGATTCCAAGTTGATTCTGAAAAATCACGGCAAGTCCAATCAAACGTGAATTTCCGAAAACCTTTTTCTTGCAATTCACGCTCTAAGTTTCTTTTGACAGAAAGTGGGATCGGTGCTCCTCCTTTTAGTCCTCGAGGCTCAGGTGCTGGAAAAAATTCGGGTAGTCGAATTTTGGATCGCAAGAAGGCTATAGAATTGGTTATCAGAAATTGTCGATCAGCTGCAGAATTGGCACGGTTAGAAGATTGGACTTGGGTTAGGACAGTTTGAATGGTTTTTAGTTTGAATTGGCTCCAATCTTTCCAATTTTCAATCTCCAAAGGTGTTGGGCTCGCAGGATATTTTAATATTTGTGTTGGTCCCCCAAGACAATACTTCAGAAAGTGGTAAATATTTCTATTTAGACTGTCCGAGCTCCTGGGAACATCATTCCTTCTAACTAAGCCTCTTACAGCCCTTAACCCCCGTTCTCGCTCATGAGACTCTGCTGAATTGAGTCTGTGGTAATCACTGATACCCATAATGATTGAGGGATTCACTAACAATTCAAATAAGTTAATTAAATTGGTTATTTTTCAATAAAAGAATACACTACAAATTTTACTTACCTGCTCCACTTGTGCTTGCTCCTTGGTTAGGCTGAGCAGATGATGATTGGTCTCCGAAAAATTCCCTCAATACTTCACTAGCCCAATCTCTTCCTAGCTGATCAGCTTGCTGATCAGCACTTTCAGAAGCAGAAGGATGATTGGGATTAAAATTTCTCGGTTCTGAATGAGACTCTTGGCCTGGATTGGGATTAGGTGGTGGGTTAGGATTAGGTGGTACAGATTGAGATGCATCTGGAGGTGGATCAGCAGAGGGTGGTGGAGGAGTATTTCCAGTATTAGTATGTTGAGGCGGAAAACAATCAGAATCGGTTGGGTCAACAGACATCCCTTCAAAATTATCATCCATAATGAACTGTAATAAAATAAAATAAAATAAAAATAATCAGTTGTTAAAATTTATACCTATCAAAGCTAAAGTAAAAAAAGATACTATGTATATAGTCTTGTAAACGTGTATGTTCTCTTGTCGAAAAATAAAGTGAATAATATATAGCTATCAGCTAAAGTTGGAAGGTCAAACTATTTATAGTAGATGAATGAGCAAGAAGATCATTCATTAAGTAAAAATTTTATCATATTTCTCATTATCATGATTTTATTTCTTTCATTCTTACATTTAAGATAAAAATGACTCATTGAAAGCATGGGTTCTCTCGCAATAAAAGCAACCAAAGTAATTGTTCACTGGTTTATGATAAGGTAAGTTGGATGCATTGCATTTTTTAATCGAGCATTGAATTATTTCTTTCACCATTTACAAATATCACCAATCCTACAAATTTCCCGAATCCCAAATTAACACAAAGATGTTAGTCAACAGAAAATAAATTTGATTAATTTTTTCACTCACTACTGTCTGCAGTCCAATGGCAGTGACAACCTCGTCTTTGATTCCAAACATTCCTTTTTTGTGCTCGACAGTAGCTGCATGTCCAATTATTGCATCTTTCTTAATCACAATTTGAGTTGCTTTGGCTACTCTTACTAACCGACAATGCACTTGTGGGAAAAGCTCATAGGGATCCTTTGATGTTTCTTCTGGACGGAGCTCTTTGAAAGGACTTACTATTAAATATATTTGATCAATCTCTTCCTTTGATCTGAAAAGATCATCAATTTGCCCAAACTGGCTATCTTTTCCATAGTAGAATTCAATTGTTGAATTAGCAATGTGTCGATGGTAACTAGTAAACCTCTTTCCATGTATCAATATGCTTGCTACATTTTCAACTACCCGATCCCCACTTTTCTCCGATGGTGTCAAAGCCCGTCTTGAAGTTTCTTTTCCCATTCGTGCCCTTACCCATTTAGTAAATAATGCCATACTTAGATGGATCCATTTGTTTTGTTTATCGAGATCAATATGGATTTTTTTAGTCTCACATTGATCATTATCTTCAGCTTCACCAAGATCTAATACCCTAGACTTCCGATACCAATGTTTGAGCATTGTTAGCGGTATCTCTCCTGTGGTAAATATTAATAAATTAGCACAGCTGAGTTTTTAAATCATTTCTTACAAACATTACATACGTGGATGGTGATTGTTTGGAATTTCAGATAATATATGATTCACCCGCTCTCCAGACCAAGTAGCTGTACCTGATGGTGGACCAAGACGCTTTATCATTTCAGGATAATGTTGAGTGATATGCAGATTTGGCTTTGCATTAATATTCTTCCAACCCTCTTCAAGGCACTCACGATACTCTAACAGAAATTGATCTAGATCTTTAAGCTCATTAGTCTGTATATTTTTTAATGTCAAAAAATTGGTGATCGAGCATAATGTTACAAGTGACTTGAGAAGATAATATTCTCTTGGTTTATCAGCTGAGGAAGCTGAAGATTCAGATTCTTTAAATTTTTCAAACCAAAGGGGTATAAGTGACAAAGGGAAGTAGAGAGTATACAGCATGTGCCATTCTGCTGCCTTGAGGGATCCTGCCTTTTTAGATCCTACTGATTTTGGAACTCGTGTTAGCCAGGAAGGTCTTCTTACTTGATCAATCATCTTCCATACAACCTGTAGCTCTGCTGCTGTGATTCGTGGATTACTACTACCTTCATTTTCTTTCTCCTTACCTTTCCTTTTATTTTCTTCATCTCTAGCTGTCTCATTTGATGAGTGAGATCCTTCACTCTGTGATATGCTAATGCTTCTTTGCCTTAAGTTATACAATGAATTCCTACTGTCACTGCTTTGAGACTGTACTGAGGCCACATCGCTATATGGAGGAATAAATTTGGAGCTGGATGACCTACTCTGGCTTCTTGATCGATTTGTTCCCAATCCTTCATTATCTAGTCCATGATGACTTGATGACTGTCTTGAACTCGTACGTCTTTGCCGCTTGTGCTGTCTCGTGTGTCCTGTATCATCATCATCATTATTCGTGGTGCTTAAGCTACTTCTACGTTTTTTTGAATGTTTGTGCAGTGAAGTATCAGAAAAGAAATCATCATCTTCTTCTCTTACATGCCAATTTTTATCCTTTTCCAGCTTTCTTTCTAGATCTTTTGCTGCATTTTGGATTTGAAAATAGCTTAGACTGTGATCTTTTAGGTTGCCAAGCATATGTGAATGCATAACATCAATTGAGCAATATTCAGTTGGACGCCAATATTCAAGGTTATTCAGCTCACTCCATCATACCCCATGATTTTGAACAATTGATACACGCTCCCAATGTGACTTAGAATTTTTCCACTTTGTTGCCCAGCACATATGATCCTCATGATTCCGTAATGAAAAATTTCCCACATTCTTTTCACTAATTTCATCTTTAGAGATATTACAGAAAGAGCAGAACATTTTTGCAGAGTGACTCGAAAAGCCAGCCAATTTTCGTATTGCAGGAATGTCACCTATCAAAGAGAACAATGCAACTCTTAATTTCCGGCCTCGTGGATAAAGATGTGTCTTTTCAATCAATATACCATCCCATAGAGTTTGTAGATCATTAACCAGTGGTTTTAGAAGGTGATTAAGCTGTTCACTTGTGGGTTCTGTTGGTCCGGGTATAATAGAATACAAAAAAAGATTTTCCATTTTGTATCTATCTTCTTGAGGTAGGTTCATACACACCATCATAATATTGCCTACAGACTTCTGATGACCTCCAATCCTATTGCCACCAGGCCTAAACCAGTCGACATATAAAGTAAACATTAAGTTTCCTGAAGTTATCGTATATTCATCATCATTGCTATCCAGAGCTGGAGTGGTTATGGGAAAGTTTTTCCAAATTGAACCATCACAAACATCCTTCATCAAATCACACTCTACATGTTCTGCCACAGGGGTTTTCTTCTCAATCAGAAGCTCAAATTTGAACAGTTTGATCTTTTCCTTAAGCCAGTCGATAAAAGAATGGTGATGAAATGTTTTAAGAGATAAGTATTTTACATGTTCTTGATGTTCCTCCATCAAATACAGCCTTTCATCACATTTAACTGCAATTTGTCCTGCTCCAAACATTTTTAAATAGCGCTTTGATGATGAAAGAAACGGTTGATTGCAACATAGTATAGATGGTTGAGATTCAGAGTTATACTCATAAAGAGCAAAGCATTTAGGACAGCATGTTTTAGTGAAAAATGATTGATTGAGCTTTAATCGACTAAAAACTGTATCTATCGAGCGTGGGACCAGGCGGACAATGCTATCAGAATCCAGTATTCCACTATCACCTAGAAGTTTGAGCTTCTTAATTTCTTCATCCAAAAATTGAGTACAACCTTCTTTGCTCAAATGATGAATCAGAGAAAGCTTTGCTGCCTGCCACATAATTATTTGGCTATACCGTTCCCCGAGATTTGAGTTTCTAGAGACTGTTGAAGATACTTCTGCCCCCAATAGCAACTGCCCCTATGTAATAAATCATTGAAACATCATAAAGACTTTAATTCTCACATTGAACTATAGATATACAGCTTACTGTTTCTGTGGAGCGGGAACTTCCAATGTTAAGTGGATTGTTGGAAGAAATAACCATCTGGGCCTTCCTATTTCTTTCCTCTTGATGTTTTGCATAAGAATTAGAGCTTTTGAAAGCCATACCAACTTCAAAGGACCCAGAAGAAGTTTGATACTTTCTATTGACACATCCAAGATCTTGACATTGACATACATGAAAAAATGGAGGCATTGTAATTGTGATAATTGTAGGAATAAGTTAGCTATTCGAAGTTACCGATTGAAGGTATTCCTTTTTTTGAAAGGCACTAGCTAATATAAGCTACATTTTTTTATCAAAAGAATATGATGGAATATGTGTTGAAATTATTTAAGTTTAAATGTTTAATTTTTAATCGGATAAATTATATATTAATTTAAAGTTATGCAGTCTACTTTATTTGTATTCTGTATACTCTCTGCATTTGTACAACAATGCATGCATGTTTATCAGAATATTTTCTATCATAGAAAAAATTCTGTTGTACGCACAAGCATCTTAATTATTTTTCTATCAAATGCCTTCTGAGTTATATCTAACTACCCTATAATTATTTGATTTTGATAAAAATTCTTAGTTATGGACTATAAGAAAAGTAATCCATATTTTTAACATAATTATTTAAAAAATTACCCCAAAAATCAAAGTTAAACCCAAAAATAAGTTTAATATTTTGTAAAAAACAATCACAAACATATTTCTTTCAACTTGAAAATTGGTCTGTACTAGGTAGAATTTTCTATAAAGAAAAAATCAAAAATACTCAAATAATAGATGCTACAAAAGTGTAAACCTTAAAGAATTACATAAAAGCTGAAACCTTGTATAACTTTTCATACATAAATGCGATGAAGTGACACTCTAGTCTATTTATTCAGGTTGAAAAAAATTACTCAAAAGAATATGTATTACTATCATATTGGACCAAAAATAATTTTTTGGTAATCAAAAAATGAACATAGCCTCACATTTAACAAATTATTTTTGTGGAAGAATTTTTTGAAAAGAAAAAAAAATCCGTTTCTTAAATGAGTCTGCTTTTATCACATAATCATTCTCTTTATTTTATACCATTCCTTTTGAGTTCAAGTTGCATATAAAAATATAATTTATGCATATTATAATTCCATAAAGTCGAAATATTTCTTATTCTTAATTTTTGTGATATTTCTCCTTAAATCAACTTTGATCATAAAGTTTTGGAGCTCAACAATTTATCCTTCCTCTTTGTTTAATTTAATTGAACACTTTCTTAATCTTATTATTTATGAACCCTAGTAGCTCTTACTTTCCTCATGGAAACCTGCCCACAAACACAAGAACACTTAATAGAATTTTTAATGAGACTTTGCCTCCATTCAATTCTCACTTTTGTAGATCTATACACAATTTTTGTCGTTCACTTTTGGATATGTCACCAGAATCAAATGGATGGAAACAAAACCCTACTGAAGAGCAATTAGACAGATTTTCATCATTCGACATGAATTCTTGCAACATTGCCTTTGAACTACCTCATCCAGAATCAAATTCAGCGGTTTCAGAAAAGTTTCCACCAATTTTCCGTGAATCTTTTATTGAGCACCTTCGCATGTGTGGTTTCCCAGGATCAACTTTCGCTTGGAACCTAGATTGGTTTGACAAATGGAACCAGGTCTTGGCAAATATTCTCATTAAACACTGGGACAATGCCTTAAAAACCAATAATTTGATTGCATATCCAATTGACTCAACTCAAATTAGCTTCTCAAATCAAATAGGAGTTCTTCACCGTTGGTTTTTAGGTCATGCTGATAGATTAAGACTTGGGAAGGATTCTCATAGCTCTCAAGAAATAATCAAAGTGAGAAAGCATAAATATAGAATAAAAAAAAAAGTATGAAAATCCCTTTTTTTTCAACTGTTTTTATTTATGACCTTTATTTCAAATAACAAAGATTCTTAGAATTCAGTTAACCGAACTAAACTTCTTAAACAACTTCCACATTGTGAAACTTATCACAACCTTTTCACAAACATCAAATGTTGTTCAGACACCGAAATTGATAATGATGGATCGTTAAGACGTATCTTAATGCAATGGAGGTCTGAAGATTTTTCTAAAGTTGCACAATATCTTGACCAACAACACTTTGATATTCGAGATAATTCAACCTACTCTGGCAGTGTGCTAAAGGACTTGGCCTTGTACAAAAGAATCAGTTTGGTTTCAACATTATCCCCTAACCTTAATCCTTCTCATGTCCCCCGGGGTTTGCCGAATGACTGTTATTCTCCCTTATATCTTGCATCTCTAAATCCTCAACAACTCAGACTTTTAAATCCTCAAAATCCCATAAATTTACCTGCTCTCCTTGAAATTCTTTGTTCCTCTAATGTGAGTGATTGACAAACTCCCTTAATAATAGGTTTGCACACTCATACTCCTCATTTCCACTGTTTGGGACACTTAGCCTTGAAAACAAAAACATAATTTTAATGATTACTATTATCATTAAAATTTATAGAAATGAAATTTGGCTTACATTGTTAGCTCCATTTTTTTCCTTTGAATCTTATACATGCTGAATTCTATACTTCCTTGTACAAAATAATTCAAAACATTTACTTCATTTTGCTGCCCCATTCTATACAGCCGATCAACAGCCTGTTGCTCAACTGCTGGATTCCAATTTGGCTCCTATTTCAACATTGAACATATAAAAAATTTAATATTTTTGTTCTTAATATGAAATAAAAGACATTGAGCTCACCATTATATATACATTTTGAGCACACCTGAGATCTATACCCACTCCTGCAGCCTGAATCGTTCCAACCAAAACTTGGCAATTTTTATTAAAATGGAATTCATGCATATTTTTGTCTCGCTTTGTCCGGCTGAGTTCACCCGTAAGCTGGGTATACCTAATATTGTGGTCATCTAAAGCCATTTTTATTCTATTTTGAAATATTAGAAAATTGTTTTTAATAAGCCAACACAATTTTGTAAAACAATTCATTATAGAATCACTTACATCTGCAAAAAGTCTGCAAAGTTGGAGAATATAACAGCTTTTGGAAAATTTATATCCCTTTCACCAGACAAAAAGTTTTTTAAGTGGCCTATAAGATGACAAATCTTTGCGGAATGCTGCCAGGTGAAATCAAAAGTTGGAGTTTCATCCAGATTTTCGTAGATTGGATGGTTGCAGAATTTTCTTAAAATCATCAGCTCTCTTAGAAACTCAGATGAGTCCCAAGGGAAGTCAGTGCTTCTGGAGGGCCCATATCGCTCAGTGAATCCTTCTTGAAGCACATCAAGTTTAGACCTCCATGGATCTGCTAATTGAACCGATATCCCCCTTTGAATCTTTTTTGGAAGAGACAAAATTGCATCCTTTGTTCTACGTAGGCTTATGACTTTCATTAAGTGATTGATTGATTTAATAGAATTAGCCTTTCCTTTTTGCAAACCTGGAAAAAGGAAATTCTTCCATAACCAGTCTTCTTGCCACTTTTCGATTCTAAGAAAAAATATGAGACTTTGAAGGTCAGTGGGCCTGTTCTGAAGTGGAGTTCCAGTCAAGCATAGTCGGTGTTGGGATTCCAAGTCAAATATTGTTTGAGCCCTCTGCGAGTAAGGATTTTTAATGTAACTAAAAGAATATTTATAAAAATTGATAATAAAAATTAAGTTTTAAGTTTTAGATATAGAAATGGGCACTAACTGAGCTTCATCTAAAACAACTCTATACCAAAAGAGCATTTGAGTCACCGGTATCTTTTTTTGGCTTTGATTTTTTGACATCGTTGGGCTAGCTATTTCATAGGTCGTTAAAACAATAGCAGTGTCCTGTAGCTCATTGACATTAGTATTTTGACAATCCTTCCCATAAAGAACCTTGAAAGGAAGTGCATTATCTTCAAAGTGCACACTTATTTCATTGATCCAATTCGATAGTGTTGCCAGGGGGCATATAATCAGTGTGGCTGAACTCCGATTAATACCTTCTTGATTTTCTGATACCTGGAATTGTCTTGCTTCACCTTGAGTTGCACTTATAAGAGAAAGAGTTGAAAGTGTCTTTCCCAAACCCATATCATCAGCAAGTATTGACCCGCTTCCTTCAGGCGGCAATTGATTGTTAGGAAACTGATCTTTATAGTCATCGAATCCAGTTCTAAGCCAATGGTTGTCCTGGTGCCTCCACATGATATCCAACTTTTCCTTTAACATTCGTTCATTGTCAATCATAAAATTTATTGCTTGAAGTTGATGTGTTTTGAGAACTGTTTTGATTCCTCGGATAAGTTGATCAGCTTTCCAATCTTGAGTACTCTGAGATATTTGGAAAGAGCCTTCAAAAATTACATGCGGGATATTAAAAAAGATAGTGGAGTCGTAGTTCAGGATTGGACATAAATCGATTTGTGCAGAAGAAAATGCTTCTTTAGCAAGACTGATTAGTGTACTTGAAGAAAAGAGGCATCCCCAAAGTTGATACTGATTACCAAAAACTGGAACCAAGTAAGCATGAAAATAGAAAGGCTTCATAGGATTCAAGGCACTTCTTTGGTTTAAATGGTGAGATCCAGAGCCAATGTCACCCAATAGTGGTCCAATGTGCTGACTCTGCACTTGAGAAAGATTACCAACAAGGGTTGGTTTTCTTTCTTCAAATAGTCCAAAAATATGAACATTCGAATGGCCTCGCTGTAAAATTGTGGGGGTCGGTGAGTTTTGAAATCTTGAAATTACATTCATATAAATTTGATCGATTGTTATTGAGAACTGTCCAACACATCTGAGACTTGACATATTAAGTAAGAATAGTATCTGAAGATAGTGGTTGTTAAAAGATGAATTGAAGCAAAAAATGAAGAATCAGTTTTGAATAAAACGACAAAATAACTTTTTAGCATATGCTATGCTAAGCTCATAATTCTTTCACATGTATTATTATTATCTTTTTAATAAATATTGGAAGTAAATCAATGATAACTGAAATGAATAATATGTCTTAAAAATAAATCTTGAGCCTATAGAGTAAATTTTGGTTTGTGGAGGAAGAAAAATTTTCTCAATAAAAATGTGCATTATTGTTACATTATAATCACAAAATAGAATAATTTCACTCTTATTACACTTATTTATGTTTCTGTCTAATAGTAAAATGCTTTAGATGTCAGTTCAAAATCCAAATTGAAACTACTACCTAGAACGATATCTTGATACTAACATACTTTTTGTAAGTCTTTGGAAAGACACTTATGGTGATCTCAATAATATTAAAATTGATTTGAATTGTATGTTTTATCAAATATCTATGTAGTCTAGTCTAATAATTGAGATACTACAGTTTAACCTTCTGTTACCAACTTGGCAAGAAAATATATGTAGATATTCTTAGAACGAATATCAAATTTTGCTTTCCACAAGATGGGAAAGTGAATATTATGATATGTTAAATGATATGTTCAAGCTTTGCTCAATCTGTGCTCAGCTCAAAATCAAAGTAATCACCAAGCTCCAAGAAACCTGTGATTGAGTTTGGTTGAACCTAGGTCTAACTGATTACCAAATCTTTGTCCAATTAATTTAAATCTGGTTTCACAATGAACTCCCAACAGCCTTCCAACAGCTTTCCAACCACTTCCCAACATTTTTAAATGAGGGGTATTGCTAGCAATACCCCCCCAAATTTTCTGTGGTGAATGAAACTTTATGGATTCCTCCGCAATGAGGATAAACTATGATATCTACAAAATTTTATGGATTCCTCCGCAATGAGGATAAACTATAATACCAACAAAATCTTATCGACCTCCGCAATGAGGATAAACTATATTCTTTATATCAAAATGCTTTACTGTCGTTACACTGCATATGGGCGATGAAACTATGATGAAACTTAATGAAATTCAAGAAGACCTTCATTAAAATTTTCAAAAACCTAAATTTCTTAAAATATGGGTGAAGATAGTGTTGGAAAATTTTTAAAATTTATTGGAAGAAGTGTTCACAGGGGAACCTTCTTAATTAAATATTGGCAAGTGTGGGGGTAATTGATGGGCTGGCTGCTCTATACACAATTACCCCATAATGTTCGTTTCCAAAATTTTCCCTGTTTCTAGTTGAATCCTGGCTTTGTCTTTTAATTTTAGGAAGTCCACTAAGACTATAAACTGGAACGAATCAAGAGACACCGCTCTCAACGCCGGATTCAAGATTTTTTTTATTTTGTTTTTGATTTTTTTTATGTAAAATTGTGATTTCTTTTCTTTAATATATATTATGAATTATTGTAAAGGTGATGCTCACTGGTGGTCTCTAATCATTTTTATAAATTGGAGGGAGCCCACCCAGTGATCATCATTATAAAAATTATCTTCTAAAAACTTTCATTTATTTTCTTTTCTTTTCAATTTCTTAAAATTGTGTAACCACATCAAGTTGCACTTGGATGTGGGTATGATGTCGAGGGTACGGCTCATCAAATGGCCGGGGGGCATCTTTTAAAATTTTATTTTAAAATTTTTTTTTTTTTTTTTTTTTTTTTTTTTTATTACTTTTTTTATCTTTCTTTTCACATTCGTTTATCTTTCTTTAAAAATTAAATTTTAACTTTTATTTCAAAACTATCTTTTCTAAAATCTTTTATTTTAAATTTTAAAAAAAAAAAAAAAAAATTAAAAAATTAAAAAATTAAAATTAAAATTAAAATTAAAAAATAAAAATTAAAAAAAAAAAAAAAAATCTAAAAAATAACAAAATAAAAAAAAAAAAATAAAAAAAAAAAAATAAAAAAAAAAAAATAATAATAATAAAAGGTATTTTAGTTTTAGGTAGTTTAGATGTTTATATTTTATTTTTCAAACATTATTCAAGAAAGCTACATACCAGGAAGAGCACCATCAAGGGTTGTTATCTTTTGAAGAATCGAAATTAGAAAATTTAGAAGGACCTTGATCGATTTCCTGGGATTCAAATCTTATTTCACGGTCACGATAGTGTTGAAGCCAGTTGGCTATTTTGAAAAGGTCTCTTAACAGTTTCTCTCTCATCCAAGATTCTGATCTATCAGAGGGCGGGTATCGTTCGAAATAAGCGATAAGGTTATTAAAATTGGCAAAAAGCTTTTCAGAAACTAGGTGAATGGGAACTCTAGGAAAGCTTGGATTAGGTTCTGGTAGTTCATAAGCAGAATATGAAATTGGAGAACCGGTGGACGCTTATCAAATTAAAATATCAGCAAATTAAAACCTGAAGATTAAGAAAATAAAAAGAGACAACTAACCTGTGTCAACACTATCATTATCATAGATAAATGGCTTACTTGGTAATGGAGTGGGATTTTTTATGTTTAGAAAAGGATTTTTTATTTTTGATAGATGAGGAGGACTGGTGTTGGATTTGGTGTTTGAAGTAGATGTTCTGGGCCTTTTGGATGATACAAGAGAAGATGAAGACTGCTGGCTATTATAGGACCTTTTGTGCTTCAAGATGTTGGAAGAAGGAGAAGAATTGTTAGAAGGTTGAAGCATGGCCCTGGGAGCAGCAATAGTTCTTGGGGGAGTAGCAGCAAGTCTAGATTGGAGAGAAGGACCCAGAGGATTAGGTGATGGAGAAAGGTTTAAATAGGCTGATGGAGAAAAAGGTATGGGATCTTTAGAGGTTGATGGAATAGGGGGTGGAGTAGAAGGTGAAGAAGAAGGAGGAGGATTGCAGAAGGCGGCGAAGCTAGTAGCAGTGAAGGGGAAAGAACCACAGTTCAAGCCAGAACATTTTCTTTTCTTCTCATAGCAGGATAAACAGGCCCTGTTATAAGTGTGCTTTTGCCAGTTAAAAGAGAAGATACATTCCCTATGGGTGAAGGCACAGTATTTGCAAGATTGATCAGCTGAAGCAATGAAGTCAGAAGGTTTCATCTTGTTAGGAGATATTTTTTTGAAGAAGAAAACTTGAAACTAGGATGAAGAAAGCTGGTGGCAGAATCTGGGTTCAAGGATAGAGAAGTTGTTAGGTCCACCAAGACCTTAAACTGGATTGTTATCAAGCTGTTGGGTCCACCATGACCTTAAACTGGATTTCTTATCGATTAAATGTTTGGTCCACCATGACTTTAAACTGGTAGTTCATTCATTGTTTAGTCCACTATGACTTTAAACTGGAAAATTAATATCTGCAGGATAATTCAACATTCATTGGACCACTATGGCCTTATACTGGATTACTTGTCGATCAAATGTTTGGTCCACTATGACATTAAACTGGATTATCAAATTTATTCAATCTTTGGTCAAGCCTAGGCCTTACTTAGGAATATATCAAGATATTTATGCACTTAAACGATCTTTGGTCCACCAAGACCATAAACTGGCAATCGATTATATGTTTGGTCTACCAAGACTTTAAATTGGAATGTCAATCTTGTTTGGATAACTCAATTCAATCTTTTAATTTATCACTGTCCACTAAGACTCTAAACTGGTTATTCAATTATTTCTGGAATTGGGTGCTGATAAGCTTTAGGAGGTTAAAATTTTAGGTGGTGATGATGCTAAAGAAAGCATAATGGTTAATTAGGTGAAATTTGTGGCGCTTTAACATGGTCTAAAGTTGAAATTATTATTTGAAGCCTGGCAAAAGTATTTTATGGGTTTGCTGTATAGCAAAGTTTGAAAATTGTGATGAAGGAATCAGAAGTTAGGATGGTAGTTGGATTTTAGGGAATGATTTTTTTTAGTGCCTCATAGTTAGGCCATTTTTTTTGGTGTGAAGCTTGGAGGACCTTATGGCGAGATTGGAATCATAGAATTCGGCTCAGTGGGGGGCCCTATGAGGTTGGAATCAGGAGTATTCGGCTCATAGGAAGATCCACTCTCTCAATGCTGTGACAAGAAGGAAGACTGGTATATGGGAGTCTGAAGGGATTCAAACCTTGCTCTCGTAGTGGAATCATCACAAGATTTATATTATTTTATTTTATGTTATATCAAGCCAGAGAAGAAGAAACAACGTTTTTATTATAAAGATTTAAAAGAAGACCAGCTAAAACAAATTTATCAAATTATTTTATTAGAAAAGATAATTCTTTTGGAATTTCTCAACCACTTATGCAAAGTTATAAGAATGGGGACATTCTCGATTGGAGGGAGGATGTGGTAGCCTAAAGTTTAGTACGGCACCTAAATATGTAAATGGAGTTATTACGGCGTGCAAGATTGGCGTTATTATTTTTTTATAAAAAAAGGGTTTTATTTAATTTATTGGAGTTTAAAATATGAAGAAATTGGTCACAAGCAAATGCCTACACGAAAACAATTTATTTTACGGAGAAAACTTATTTTTACGGTCTGAAAAATTTATAAGTATTAAGTCGAGTCACTCAAGAACCTTGGGAAATTTTCCCAGAATTTTTACTATTTTTCTTATATTTTTAAATGAATTTTAAAGTTTTATAGAAATATTTACGTTTTCAAGAATTACTTAACTTTGATGAATTTTCACGGGGTAATTAGAGCTGCGCAGTCTACGAAAATTAGTTTGGTAGGTAAAAGGGAAGTAGCTCTATTATGTGTAATTTTTCTAGATTTTTGATTATGGTTTTAAGGTTCTAAATTGAGTCCGGAAGTCCGGACGGACTCCGTTTCGACTCCGTACGGACTCCGCTTTGACTCCGTACGGACTCCGTTCCGGCTCCGTACGGACTCCGTACGGGCTCCTGATTGACTCTGGAAGAGCTCTGGAGGGGAAAACTTAGGCACGTGACTAGGAATACTTAAGCGACTCTCAAACTCGAAATTGAGAGGGGGGGACACATCATACAGCTTAATCATTAACCACCACAGTCTCATTTTTTATTACTCAACAAATTAAATAAATTTGTAATACCCTTATAACTTTATATTTTTATATTTAACATTTTAGAAATACTATTCAACAATTTAAATCACACTTCATACAGGGTATCTTTAGAAAGGTCTTCGTCGCTGGGACTTGATTATTGCTGTCTCATAAAAATTCAAATTATTATAAAAACATAAAAGTCAATCTTTTCAGATCTTTCACTGGTACACCTTAATTGTTGTTATCAGTATTTCTTTATCAACAGCCACTTTCTTTAAATCTCAATAAGCGTTAATTATTTTAGAGTTTCATTATTTTATCATCAGATCTAAGTAGATTGGTTAGCTTAGTGATTTAGAACACCTACTTTGTTATTTTTATTGGAAGGACGGGGTTTTCAGCTAAATCCACATATCTCCTCCGGATTCTGCTTACAGCAAGGCGACTGTAAGAGTTTACCTTACCATAATGTGTAAGACAGTGTTAAAAGAATTTATCTTAAATTTCCTTTTACCATTCATGCCAATTGTAAAATTGTTATTAGCAGGGTCTAATTTTACACCAAATTTAGTAAGAATATCATTTCCAATGATAAAACAGTTACTACAATTTGTATTATCCATTACTACAAAGTCACAAGTTACCCTTACATAACCATGTTGGTGTTTAAAGAAAACAGCAGCTTTGTATTAACCAATGGGGTGTAGTACTGATCCAAAACCTCTCCAATTTTTATTCTGAAGTGGTTAAAGCTTAAACTTATATTCACTATCAATTTTCTGTAATGTATTAGTGGAAACAACTGAACCAGCAGCTCCTGTGTCCAATACTATATTAACATTTTCACCAGAAATGATAGCTGGAACCGTGATAGGTGTCATTCTAAAGTTATCAGCTTGTATATCCTTAATGATTTCAGCATCCTCAAAATTCATTAAAGATTCATTTGAGTCCATATTTAATATTGGATTTTCAAAGATGGACAAATCATCTTCCAACATACAGACTTAATTTTCATCACTATATGAGATATTGCTGTCATAATCACTTGATTCTTTACTTTTTTCAGTTTCAGTTTCAGATTCACGTTGATTTTCAACAATATTTATGTTTTTCTCACATTTGTGACCTTTGACCCAAGGTTTGTTACACTTATAACAAGTATTTGTTTCATACTTTTTAGGTACTACAGGTGCAGTAGGTTTTTTCTGCTTTTCCTGAAGTGTTTTTGAATTCTGAGTTTTTACAGGTTCAACATTTTGCTTATAAGTGGAATACCTTGATTCATACTTATGGTTTAATAATATTTCATTGCAAATATTAATAAAGTCAGAATATTCAGTAACATTTAATGTTCTAGCTACAACAATGTCTCTGACAGATATAGGTAATTTGTATATTATCTTATCTTTCCATAAGTTAAAATCCATATGAGGCTCAATGGCTTTTAATATTTTGTTTAAATTCATTAAAAATACCATAGGTTTGTCACCATTCAACGGATTATACCTAGTCTTCTCATACAGTCTTTGCTGAGTAAGCCTGAATTTAGAACCTCCAAATTGTTTTTCAATAAGTTGTTTCCATTCAGCCCAAGAGTAGTCTCTACCCTCACTTAAGACAGCTTCAAACCATAAAAAGCAACATCCTTAAATAAAGAAATTAATTTTGATGTTATCTCTTCACCTGGTAACTTATATGAGAATTTCAAGTTGTCAATTCTTTGAATAAAATGTTGCCAATCAGAGCTGGCTTCCCCATCATAAGTTTTGTACTGAACTATCTTAGGCCAGTTCTTCTGATTGGATTTTATCTCACTAATCTTAGGTAAATTCAACAACTCATTCACTTTTGATAAATGGTCTTGTATTTCTTCCTGCACGGATTTGTGACTTACATTTTCAGATTTGACACTACCACCAGATGGTTTTAATTGTGGTGGTACAGGGAAGGAATGAGATTCACTTTTTCCAATGAAAGGATTATTATTATATTGATTATACTTATGATTATCCTGGTTCATTAGTAGATTGGCAGTTTCAATCTCAACTTTAGTTAATCTTTGTAGCAACTCAGAGACACTTTGATTTGTCTGTACAAAAGATAACTTTGTTCTTGATTCAGTCTTTAATAAGTGTGTTTCATATAATTTTTCTAACTCACAAAATTTGTTTGAAAGGTCATTATATTTATTACTCAATGAATCATATTTAAGAGTTAGATACAAATGTTCTTTCTCTAATTCTTTATTACGTGTTGCTAATTGAGAAATGTTCAATGTCAAGGATGAAATTGTATCACTAGTGAGTTTAACTGTCTGTTCCTCACAATCAGTCATTCTATTCCACAATGCTGAAACAATTCTGTGGACAGTTGGATTATTGTTAAAATATTCCATGTCCTCCTTTTCAATTCTCTCACTCTCCTGTGAACTTCTCATCTCACTAGTAGGTGGTTGCAACTGAGGATTAACTGTATTATCATTGTATATAGTACTGTTATTATGGACAAAAGACAAGTCAGGTGTATTTACTCTAAAACCTAAATTTCTTAAATCCTCCTCTATTTTTTGTACAGATTTAACATCAATAGAATTACCTATATTGTAATTATCAGTATTATGTCTAATCTGAGAGGGTAAGTTACTTACCAAGGGATGGTTGCCAGTCCTGATTTTTGGCGCTTTTTTCCCTTGTAAGGGTGAGCTGAGGAAGTCAGATGAGGGGGTGGATCCCTGTTGCAACTGTGACTTGTCCACTGTTGGTGAAACCAGTCCCATTTCCATTTTTCTACCAGGATTTTCTCCTGGGAGTGAGTGGACCCTCCTTGGGTAGGGGGTTGCTGATTTGATTGACTGGGCTGGCCTCCCTTTAATTCTGCCATTGCCTGATTCATCTGCTGAAACCCTACCTTGAAATTGTTTTGCAACTGCTCTACTTCTTTGAACATGAGAGATTTTGATTCCTCCAGTTTCAGAACCTGTTTGGCCAGGTGGGACAGTTGATCCTGAAGAGGAGGAGACGTCTTTTTTATAGTTATCTTTTTTAAGAGGGTGTCCTTTTCCTCTATACTCATGCTTTCTGGCTGGGGGTACTGTTGTCCCTCCATGGTGATGTCCTGGAAAGTTTTTGTTAGCTTTAGACCTGGTATTATAAGCAGGCTGTTCACTTACACTATCCTAGGGAGCACTCATATTGTTCAGAATAACAATATTTTACGTCTACAAAAGGAAAAAACTCTGTGGAATTAGTAGACAAATAATATTAGCAATTATATTACTAATAAAAAAGCAATGGAGCTTACCCTGAATTTATATCTTTATTTATTTAAATAAAATATAAGAAAAATTCGAAAAAATCTGTTAAAAATCAAATAATAAGTTTAACTAGACCTCTATAAGGGTGAATAATTAGCTTACCAAGCTTTAGCCAAATACCAATTTAATTGGGTGTTATATTGGTGTCCAAATACCCAGTGAAATTGGGTTTATATTGGGTACAGTTACTTCTGTAAATATCTAATTTTTATGATAAAAAATTAGTACAATTATTATAAGGGTTCTTTTCCGCAATCAATGAGTTATGATGACCCACTAATATGAAGCAGACCCAAATATTTGGTTAATTTTAAGCTGTACTAAGGTAAAAATCACGTCCCAAGGCTTATACTAAATAATAAGTAAAATATAAGGAAAGACCCCCAATTGTCAGTATAGTCTAGTGTATAAGTATGATATAATAGTGTTATTTTATGGTCCTACTACTTATTAATAAATGATTTAGTGATTAAACCTCAGGGGAAGACTAATAGAATAGTTATACTCAAATAAAACTCACAATACTTGGATTTAAATGCGTGCTAGTGGTGGAAAATAGAAGAATAAAATATAGTTATAGCTTTTATAAAGATAATATCAATTTATAAGGGCTTTATAATATAAATCTGAATGCTAATAATTGTATTTTAGTGTTTGTTTGAAATTTAGTAATTGAATGATGATAATAAACCGTCAAAATCCCTTCTTACTTATACCCAAATCCACTGGAGTGCACAGAACTTCAATCCAGATGATGTCACTGCTATCCCCGGCAATTACAGCACTGTGAGGGCCCATCACCTCCCCATGGCGTCCACTTCAAGCAGTTTCAACACCCAGACCTCCAGTAAGGACCCTCCATCACTATTAATAATAACACAGAGTCATACCATAAATAGAAAACCCAGATAAAAGCGGATACCATAAAGAAACAGGTAAAATAAATGATCAAAAAGAGATTTAATGAAACTAAAAGCATATAAAGAAAACAGATAAAATGTCCAAGCCCCCAATAACATCCCCAAGCATTCACATTAACCCCAAAACATCTTTCCAACCCATGAATCCGTGAATAACCATCCAAGGAAGTAATTTTAGTTGTCCAAACTGGGTGTATGCACCTGATATAGGTGTCTATGCTTCTGTAGGCGTTGTGAGTCCACTGATTTCGTCCATATGACCTAAAATAAGCAGAAAAACAAAGTTTATAGGCTATTAAGGGGCTAAAACCCACTTATATACCTAAATATACATAATATGCTGCATATTTCACTGAATATGAGATTTATGTATACATATAAGCTTATGTATGTCAATAATTACTTCATATCACTTAAGATAAGTATATTATGACTCCATTAACACCTTAATAAGTATTATTAGGCCATGGATAAGCTATTCAAACTATTATAAATTATATAATAGAATAATAATTATATATATATATAATAAAATAATATATATTATTATTTTAACCTTATTTTTAAGATATAAGCTTAATCTACTTAAGGTTATCTTATTTTAAGCATAAGAAATACTCAGTCCTAAAGATATTTAGGCTGACAGTTACCACTTCTCCAATCTCCAGTAATTCTTCTGCCACATTGAAGGAGGCGGAATAGACAATCTTGTCAATCTCATCACTTAAATTTTTGATGAATCAGGCTTGTCGACCCTGCCAAGGTTTCTTCGACCATACCTGGTCAAGGGTTTCCTTGTTATCCTCCCTCAAATCAACCCCCAGTTGACTTGCCTCAATTCGCAGCAATGGCGCGGCTTCCACAATTGAAGCTTCGGCGATGACATCTGAATTCTAAAAACATACATTCATTTCAAAAACCGGGTCAGGCTCTAAAAATAGCCTCGGGTGACCTCTACTGTCACTTCCTTCTCCTCTTCATCATCTTTGATGATCATCTGCCGCTTCTTCCAAGTCCGGTTTGAGATGGGAGCTTCATCCTCATCCTTTTCAACCAGTTCATCCACCTCCTCTTCCACTTCTTGTTTCTTAATTGTGACTTCGGTTACCCAAGTCGCCACGGTATCCTCGACCTCCTCCACAACTTCTTCTACCAAAAGATCTTTACCGACCAACACGTCCCAAATGTCTTCAACCACCTCTTTGGTCTTTGGGATTACCCAGTACTTACACCAGGTCAAAAGTTACACAACTTTCAGTCAAGTGGTTTTTATGGTATCTTAAAGTAACATCAGAAGTAACCTTTGAAGAAAATTCTTTGCTTAAAGTAGTTACAAGCCACACCAAAACTGTGAATGTCACTGTACCAAAAGAAAAAAAAATAAAAAAATTATATCTTAATGCTTATTGTTGAAGCTGTCTATCTGATTTGAACTTGAGTAATTTTCAAAAAATTTGCCTTAGTTCTATATTAGCTTCATTTTCCAGGCAAGAAGTCCTTCATACCAAGTTCCTTTACAACATTTATTTCAGGCCATGCAATACCTTTTCATAATTTTCTTTCTGCAGGCTGGAAACAAAGACTTTACCAAGACAAAATTCAATGAAAGAACTTATAAAATTCTCATACCCTGTTTTTGTGAAGGAAGTGTGGGTTTAATTTAATCATTGAAAATTTTACTACATGAAATAATATAATATTATTAATTTTACCATATTTTCAAAATGAATTCTAGAAAATAACGTGAAATTTTTTAAATTACTTGATGAATTTTTTATGGTATAAGAGTTAGAATCTCAATTTAAAAATAGACTTGTACTTGAAATTTTATAAATATATATATATATAAAAGAATGCACTCAATCAGATTAATCTGAAACCTGTAATTTTTAAAATTGAATCATAGTTTCAGGAATATACTTCACCATAATCTAAAAAAAATAGATGAGTTGATCATTTGAGGTTTTAACCTATAGTGATAAACAAAAGGTTTTGAAAAAAAAATATGAAAGAGCAGATAAAAATTTAAATAGGCGAGAAAAAAGTGTACTTTCACCAAACATAACTAGCTAATCAGGAACCTTATAGTACTCAATCTGATTTTATTTAATTTTTTTAATAATTATTTTAGTTAACGGGTAATTTTAGAAATTTAGGGAGGGGAAATTTAAAGTATTTAAACAGATTACATGTATGCTGTATGCTATGATGAAAAATAAGGATTAAAACTAGAATCCTTTTTTATTAAAAACAGTACAGCTGCAGTTAGTATAAATAAATGAGACAATTTATCCTTCTGTAAAAACTCAAGCTGTTCTGATTTCAAACTAGCTTGACTTTTACAATAGTAAAGGTCTATAAAAGTTGATAAATCTTCCAAAATGACCTTTTTCTAAGTATAAAAAATAAACTACTCTGTCACAGACAAATTATAATTGTGTGTTTCTTCTAGAAAGACTTTTGAAAGTTTCTCAGTAAAATATTCTTCAACAATATCATCCATAAGAAAACTCCTGGGCCCTGAAAAAGGCTGAACACCTTCCTTTTCTGGGGGTTTAGGGACCTTCAATTTTTTATCAACCTTTTCCTGATAGCTTACTTATATGTTTGAGATTGAAAACTTGAAAAAAATTTAGACATTCACCCTTTTTTAAGTGTATTTAAACTTCAAGTAAAACAAGCACTCCTCCATAGGATTGGAGTTATGACACTACTCCCATCCTGTCTTTCCTCAGTATCAGAGTGGATACAGATATCTTTACAAAATCCAGTAATTTCAGGGACAAAAAATATGAAATTTTTTTGATTATTCCATCACACAACTTAAAAAATGTGATGTTAATTTATAATAACTATTTTAGAGCTATATAAACAATACTATTAATTCTCTTCTTTTAGAAAATTTAACTTCATTTTTTTCAGATTCACCTTTTCTATCTTTTAAGAATAGGTTTATTTATCATTAGCTATATAAGAAAATTTATTAGCTTCTCATGTGCTGCACCTCTGAAGAGATCTGAAAACTGCCTCATCTATAATAATTTCATCTAAAATTGAAAAGTTCACCATACCCTTCCCATTTTAGCATTTCATCCATCCAATCACAATATAATTTACTATACAAGATATGTAAAACATGAGTCAACATGCTGCTACATGTTCTCCTACATATGCTAACCAATATGTTTCAATCCAACATAGTAACTTAATGATATGTTGGCACACTTTTGTACATAAAAAATATCTACCATGTCCTCATGACATGATGCAGGGCATTTATTCATATCGCCAGGACATGGTAAATTTGCCTAAAGATGAGGTGGCATGTTGCATCATCTTTTACTTTCTGGCAAATATTGAAGGTAGTGGGTAGTGTAGTTTCTTACATGCATACATGAGGCGACATGTTGCCTCATGTATGCATGTGGGCAGCTTGCTTTCTAACATTTAAAAAAAATAAAAAAAAAAAACATAATATTATAATTGCATACATGAGGTGACATGTCGCCTCATGTATGCAATAACAGCAGCTCAGAAAAAAAACAGGCAAAAGATGAGGCATTATTTTGCCTCATCTTTTGCTTTTTGGTCAAAGGAAGATGCCACATACACTGGGCAATATTTGCATAAAGATGAGGTGGAATGTTGTGTCATCTTTTGCTTTCTGGAGAAATGTGAAGGTAATGGGTAGGGTAGTTGTTTACATGCATACATGAGGCAACATGTCGCCTCATGTATGCAATTATAATATTATGTTTTTTTTTTGTATTTTTTTAAATGTGAGAAAGCAAGTTGCCCACATACATACATGAAGCAACATGTTGCCTCATTTATGCATGTAAACGATTGCCCTACCCATTACCTTCACTATGTGCCAGAAAAAAAAAGATGAGGCAACATTCCACATCATCTTTTTGAGAAAATATGGCCTAGTGTATGTGGAAACTTCCTTTAACCAACAAGCAAAAGATGAGGCAACATGGTGCCTCATCTTTTGCCTGTTTTTTTTCTGAGCTTCTGTTATTGCATACATGAGGCAACATGTCGCCTCATGTATGCAATTACAATATTTAATTTTATTTTGTTTAAAATATATTTTTAACAATGTGAGAAAGCAAGTTTCCCACATGCATACATGAGGCGACATGTCGCCTCATGTATGCATGTAAGAAACTACACTACCAACTACCTTCACTATTTACCAGAAAGTAAAAGATGAGGTAACATTCCACCTCATATTTATGAAAATGCACACTAATGTATGTCACATATGCCTTTGACCAACAAGAAAAATATGAGGCAACATGGAGCATCATCTTTTGCCTCTTTTTCTTCAGGGCTTCTGTTATTGCATACATGAGGCGACATGTCGCCTCATGTATGCAATTAGAATATTAAGTTTTTTTTTATTTTTTTTCAATGTGAGAAACAAAGTTGCCCACATGCATACATGAGGTGACATGTTGCCTCATCTATGCATGTAAGTAACTACCCTACCAGTTAGCTTCACTATTTTACAGGAAGCAAAAGATGAGGCAAAATTTCACCTCATCTTTATTCCTATGCACCCTAGTGTATTTCACATCTGCCTTTGACAAACAAGCAAAAGATGAGGCAACATTGTGCCTCATCTTTTACCTCTTTTTTTTTCTGAGATTTTGTTATTGCATACATGAGGCAAAATGTTGCCTCATGTATGCAAAGTAAATATTCAGTTTTTATTTGTATTTTTTTTTTCAATGTGAAAGAGCAAGTTTCCCACATGCATATATGAGGCGACATGTTGCCTCATGTATGCATGTAAGCAACTAACCTACCCATTAATTACAATATTTACCAGAAAGCTAAAAATGAGGCAGCATGCCACCTCATATTTATGCAGATGAAACCTAGTGTATGTCACATCTGCCTTTGACCAAAGAGTGAAATATGGGGCAACATGGTGCCTCATATTTTGCCTCTTTTTTTTCTGAGCTGGTGTTATTGAAAACATGAGGCAATTTGTTGCCTTAAAATTTTGTTGAAAAGTTTATCTGATTCATTTTAAAACTTCATTCTATGAAAAAATTCAGAGTATATGATAAAAATATGCTAAGTAAGAATGAAAAAATTGAAGTAAGTAAGTGTTATTTTGAGAGGCTTGTGCAAGGCCTTGTGGCTTCCAAAAGGGGGGCATGGTGGGGCACCCCAGGGCATGACTGTAGAGCACTTCAAGTTGCTGAAGTTTTTTGTAAATATATATTGTTGAGTATCTTTATGAATTTCTTTATTTGTACTGGAACTTGAGTTCAGTGAACTATAATCTGGTTTTACTATTTAAAGCTTTTTTAAGAGAATTCCAGAGGAAAAATATAATATAATATTTTTTATTAAAAATAAATTATTTTATTAGATAGACTTAATCTCATAAACTTACTAAAACTTTTTTGACTATAAGAAGTTGAACCTGTGCTATGGATTTTAAACAGAAATCAAGTAAGATTACAAGGCATGTGAAATAATAGATTTTTCATATACTTTGACTGAGATCCACTTTTATTTTAACTCAATTTTGGGCAGTTTTTTAAAACAGGACTTTAAAGTAAGAGCATATTCCAGGCCCTTCAGATCCTGAATTTTTATTTCAATACTAAATAATAGAAACATGAGAAAATTACTGGATGTATTTATGTGTCCATAAGAATTTTTCACAAGTCAAAAATTTGTTTTCTTCTTTTGTAAAAGTGGAAGTTTCAGTATTTTTTTACTTTTCAATTTTTCCTAATCTATTCTTTTAATTTGGGAGAAAACCTTAATTCATATTTTAAACAAGTGGAGTTCAAATTATACATGAAAAAACCAATCATTAATTTTTCAAATTTTCATTGGTCAAGTGGGACCTCTTGTAACTTCAATCTATGTAAAAATTATAATTCAGTTAATATTAGCTTCTGACATATTTCCTGATGGTTTATCTCAACTTAGAGTGATCATCCTCTATATGAGTTGAAGATACATTATTACCCCAAAAAGATACCAACTTCCCCCTACTAATTAATATTTTGAATTTCTATCTTTCTAATTTCCTAATAACTATCTCCTAAGGACTTGAGTCACTCCCCAACATAATTAATCTTATTCCTGACTATAACCCATTGATTAATTTGGGCTGTCCTGAGAAAGATATATTCAATCAAAACAATTAAATATCCTCTATCTCCCCTGATTCTTTATTTCTTATCAGACCTTATCATTCTATAAAAGACATCAATGAAGATTTTTTAGCACAGAGGAAGGTGAAAAACATGTCAATGAGAAACTTTTCACCTTTCAAAAAGAAACTACAACAAAGCATGTGATAAAAATGAAAAGAATACTCTATTCTCCCCACATGGAGCAAGTACTGTCAGATGCAGTCAAGGGGGAAGAAGTTAACAGGAGGGATCAATGCAGGGGATAAATATAATAGAGGTAAAAATACTTGTATATCATTTCAAAAACAAACATACCTAAAAATAGGTCAATCAGCAACTGTGCACGTGACAACAACTACAAAAAATCATGTGATGAAATAAGAAGGTACAAAAAGATGAGTTTCTGTGGTTAGGATTAAAATAATAAGCATAAAGTAAAAGGAAAGAACCTGGAAAAAGGACTCTATTATCCCCAAAAAATTCAAGGAATGTAAGTTTCAGCCAAGGGGGAAGCAGTGTACAGGAGGGAGAAATGGAAGTGATAAAGAGAATAGAGAAAAAGAATTTTGACGGGGAAAATGGAAACAGCAAGAAGAGGCTTGATTTTATGACAAATCGCACCATATAAAACAATAGAAAACAACAAAATGTTGACTAAGACTACTAAACTACAATACAGAGAAAGAGAAAGGTTCACACTCAAAGACAGAATTCACACAAAAGGAATTTTTTTTCAAAAATACCATCTTTCCCCTCAAATTATTCCTCTCATGACTCAAGTAAAAGAAGAAAAAAGAGAGTACAGTTTGCATAGTGATACCACCAATGAGAACAGACCTCAAGAAAAAATTATCTTATGATGAAATTTGTTGAGAGAAGGCAAAAGAAGCTCTAAAAATTGTTGGGCCATCAGGAAATTCTAATCCACTAGGTGTTGGACCCAGCTCATATAATGAAAAATATAGTTCTGATGTAGATAGTTCAAGTAATTATAGCTGAATCACCATTAGACAAAATTTTCCCTAATAAATATCTTCCTTAGAGTCCGCATTTCAGGAATTTTCTGCCTGTTTTAGACCTTAAATCAAATGGGGATGAGTTGCAACACCAAATGATTTAACTTCTTATTTGGATCTTAGTACTAAGGATTTAATGATGGTTCAAAATTTTATTTTTCATACACTCATTACCTCATGGTTCAACTGTGTTCGACACTATTTAGGGAAGACTGGAACAAATCTCAAGGCAGAAGAATGAATTTTGCTAAAAAAAAATTATGATGTGGTTTTTTTGTTTCTAGTTGTGAATATAGAAAATTCTGAAAGTAAAGAGAAGAATTTAATTAAGTGTATTTCCATTTTTGAATCAATAAAAAACCTTTTAGCTAACTTTTTAATCAATGAAGATAAAATTATATCTCTTCATGATTAGCTGAAGGAGTATAAAAATTCCATGGAAAATTTTGGCCACAAATTCACATCAAGCCTAATGTCCACTTAGCCCAAAATTTTCCTGAAGTTCTGCAAATATTTCGCCCAGCATCATCAGAGGAATCTTGGGATCATGAAAGTATGAATCAAATTTTAAGATCTATCCCACACAATATTAATAAACTCATTTTTTCATAATTCTTTTTATTACCCATAATTTTTTACATTATTTTTTTGTTTTTATTTGAAATGGACAAAATGTTAATGAAAATGTTCATCATGATAGTAAATATTCAATCTCTTCTTGAGATGAATGAAAATTGATTTAAAATACAAATTAAAGATTTTTTCAATATAGAAAAAGGAAAGACTTCAAAATAAACTGTTATTTTGCTCTGTGAAGAATATGATTTATGGCCAGAATAATTAAACAAGATTTATAGAAAAATGTCCTTTTTAAACATTTTTTAAAAAGACAAATTCATTGGTGCTTTAATATTTCTACAATCTAAAATTACTGATCTCCAATATTAAAACATTGTAGGTAAATACTTCTCATTATACTCAAAACAACAAGGTTATGGGAATATCAAGAGGCAAAAAGATTGGAGTTTTTTTTGATAATGTGGAAGTCACTGAATTTTACCAGATCAAATCTTTATTCTATTTGAATTGTATGATGCTGTTGAAAAAAAAAAAGAAAATCCTTTCTCAAAAGCAGGATTCAAAACATTTTGGTGCTACACTTGATGGTCTAAAAATGTTATTATTACTCATAAAGATATTATTGGACATGATTCAAGAGCTCTCAATCCAAGTGGCTTTGGTGGTGTGTAATCAGATACTGTCTGTATAATGTCATTAAGGAATATACCCAGTGCATATTAGTCACCTTTATAATATCCATTATGAATACAATATATGTATTTTAGACACCAAAGTATGAACTATTGCCTGTTGGAAATTATGCAAGCAGCAATATATGAAGAATTCAAATTGGTCCTAATGATTCAGCTATGAGCTATGTGTCATGATGAAAAATTGTCCCACCAAAGTTCCAACACAGGTTTGCCTCAGGTTAGACCACAGGTACTAAACAACCACTTGACTGTAAGTTGTCTAACTTTTGACCTGGTGTTAGTCTTGGTAAATCTTTGCTCGATGTCCTCATTTTTTGAGAGAGAATCACACATCACACATCACCCGTCTCCAGCAGCAAAACTTGCATTTCTGGCAAGGACCTTGTGTGGCCGTGCTTTTGACGCAAAAATACTCCATTGATTTGCAGGCCGTGCATGCTTGGGAATATTGCCGTGTAACTACTCCACCATCCACTTTGAGGTGTGGAGGTGTGGGAGTTTGCGTAGTTCAGCTCAACACAATACAAGAAAAATAATAATAATAATAAATAAAAGAAGGAGTCAGAGAAAGTAGTGTGGGAAGAATGTGTCCCATGCTCAACAGAACTAGCGGTTTATACCCAGGCATCTGTCACCTGCCATGTGACACTTGAGGCAAAAGCAGCTCATTAAATCAATAATACAGAGGTCTAAATCCATACTCAAAGAGCAGAAAACAATTCTACATAGCAACTGTAACTTTACTTTGTGTACTCACTATTCAACCGCGCTAATCTAAACTTTAAATCTAAATTAGTAAATCTCTCAATAGTGTGTTTAGTCTTTTCTTCGATAAGTAACTCACAGCGCATTAGTTAATGCAATATTCCGCTAAAAGGTTTATTAAGTATCTGTGGGTTATTAACAGGGGTAGTGAGCATGGACGGGATGGTTAGTGGAGGATTAAAGGGTCAGCGGATGTTAGTGAGGAGGGTCCAGGTGTAACGGGTGTATTTTTGGAGGTCTGTAGTGTGCGGAATGATGGATGGGTATGAGGTCAATGCGAGGAGGAGTAATGGATATAAAAGGGGTTGGATTGTGGTTCGATATTTCTTTAGAATTAATATATAAAATGTATATATAGTTAATAATGGTAAAGCTTCAGGTTAAATCATTATTATTGTAAATTTCCTTATTTTTCTCATTAATCATTTCTAAAACTTAAATCTTTGATTATTGACTTTCCAACCCTTTTTGAGATCCTAAGAATATTAATATTACCTTTTAAATTATATTAAGATTCTTATCGAGCATATCTCAAAGAAGTAGCTCTTCCTTCGAGTCATCTTCAAATCACTTCCTCAAACATTTCCTCTGCGCTTTGAAGAAGTTTCTAAACTCCTTCCTCTATCTCACTTTCCAAGAACACCCTTGACCTTGTGCGTAGATTGTCCGGTGACATTGACTTTTTTTTGAAATTTAAGTGAAAGTCTCTTTTTCACTGTCTCATTTGTTTTTGTTTACCACCTCAACATGAAATCACAATTTTTTAGCTATCACATAATTTTCAATCATTCTTTTTTTCATTCATACCTTACATCCGTTTCCTCTTCTCTTAAAAAATCTCTTAAACAATTTGGTTTCATTTATTTTCTCATCTCATCTCTCCAGGTAGGTCATATTGTTCATATTTTTTGATTTTTTGTTGGCTAATTATAATTTACTTTGTTTTTTCTCTGTTTTTTTCTGTTTTTTATTTTTTTAAGTGTTTCTTTTTCTGGCTTTCAAGATTAATCCAAGTCTTTTTTGTGTGTTCTCTCCCTCTTTTCCCTTTTTTTGCCCTCTATCATTCCCTATTTATCCCTCCTTTGCCTGGTCATTATCCCAACTTTCTTTCCTACTTAGAATCCTGTTAAGAATTGGTTGAGGGGTGGGGGGGAGGAGCACTATGGGCGCTATGCATTTTAAATATGCAGAAGATTGGATATTTCATGAGTGGGTTATATGGGGCCAGCACTGTGGAATGCTTCTCATTGGAAAAATTATCTAGTAATCCAGTTACTCTCTAGTCTTACTTCCAATTGGCATAATCAGTCCTTTCTTCCCTAACTGTTGGAAGTCCCAACATAGCCAGTTTTATTTAGTCTCACTTCTGTATCAAAAATAGTTCGTCCCATCATAGATTATTGTTAGCACTAGTGGTAGTTCACCATCTTAGGCCTTAACATTTTGTCTGAACTTAATTGGTGCACTACCAAATAACAATGAAATTCTCAGGTCAACATGATACAGAAACCCTTGCTGAAATGCAAGAGAAAATGACACACTTTCAAGAAAAAAACTCTAGACTCATGGAACATCTAGAAGAAGAAAGGCCCTCACACCACCGCCCATGGAATCAGAGCTGGACATCGCTGAAGCTCAGGCATAGGCACCGCCCATGGCACCAGCACAGCTTTTTAAAAGCCCAAATATTGCTGTCCTAGAAATCTTCAATGGAAAGAAAGGTCCCTGGGTAGATCAGTATGATTTGCAGAAAAATATTTATGTCCTGCTCAACTGCCATCAGCTCCCAAAAAAGTAATCAAAAAATTTATTTTCAATCTCATACCTCACAGATGAGGTGGCACACAGGGAAAGGCCATATAAAAATGAGCGCCTTGGAAATGGTGAATTGGAAACAGATTTCCCTCAGTTCATGGCAGCATTTGAATTAGAGTTTGGTGACCCCAATGTGGCCACAACCTCAAAGCATGCTCTCAAACAGTTGCAACAGAAACACTTTGTTTCTGATTATGTGTCCAAATTCCGGGGCCACACCAGCCATGTTACAACAAGTGGAGAAGGAGCACTCATGTTTCACTTTAGAAAAGGGCTCTCACAAAAATAACAAACACCCTAATCAGTCACCCTTGTCCAACATCCCTCCAAGAGCTTATGAAACTTGTAAGCCTAGATATCCCTAAGATTAGTATTTCTTATACTTAAGATAAGATAAACTTAAATACATTAAGCTATTATCTTAAAAATAATGTTAAAACATTAATATATATGATTATATTACATATATATATAATTATTATTCTATTATATAAATTATAGTAGTTCAAATAGCTTATCCATAGCCTAATAAAACTTATTAAGGTCTTAATTGAGTCATAATATATTTATCTTAAGTTATATTAAGTAATTATTGACATAAATATGCTTATATGTATACATAAATATCATATTCAGTGAAATATGCAGTATATTATGTATATTTAGGTCTATAAGTGGGTTTTAGCCTCTGAATAGCCTATAAAATTTATTTTTCTGCTTATTTTAGGTCATATGGACGTATTCAATGGACTCACAAAGCCTACAGAAGCATAGACATCTATTTCAAGGGCATACACTCAGTTTGGACAACTTAATCTGATTCCTTGGACGGATATTCATGGATTTATGGGTTGGGAGGTCATTTGTGGGTTAATATGGATGCTTGGGGATAATATTGGGGGCTTCAAAATTTAATTTGTTTCCTTTATATGCTTTGGGTTTCATTATATCCTCTTTGGATGAGATATTTTACCTGTTTCTTTATGGTATCCACTATTATCTGGAATTTCTATTTATGGTATGTGTCAGTGTTATCATTAATTGTGATAGAGGGTCCTTACTGGAGGTCTGGTTGTTGAATCTTCTTGAAGTGTACACCATGGGGAGGTTATGGGACCTCAAAGTGCTGTAATTTCCGGGGATAGCAGTGACTTCATCTGGATTGAAGGTCTGTGCACTCCAGTGGATTTTTGGTATAAGTAAGGGAGGATTTTGGAAGTTATAACACATCACTCACTTACTAAAATTCAATTAAACATTTAAGCTCAATTATTATCATTCATAAATATATTATAAAGCCATTATAGATTGATATTATCTTTATAAAGCTATAACTATATTCTATTTATCTATTTTCCACCACTAGCACACATTTAATCCAAGTATTGTGAGTTTTATTTGAGTATAACTATTTTATTAGTCTTCCCCTGAGGTTTAATCACTAAATAATTTATAAATAATTAGTAGGACCATTGATAAATACTATGAAATCATACTTATATACTAGATACACTAAAAATTGGGGGTCTTTCTTTAGTTTTTTACTTATTATTTAGTATAAGCCTTGGGACATGATTTTTACTTTAGTATAGCTCAAAACAAACCTAATATTTGGGTCTTCTGCACATAAGTGGGTAATCATAACTCATTGATTGTGGAAAAAAACCCTTATAATAATTGTACAAATTTCTTATAATTAAAATTAGGTATTTACAGTAGTAACTGTACCCAATATAAACCCAATTTTACTTGGTATTTGGTCATCAATATAACACCCAATTAAATTGGTATTTAGTTAAAGCTTAGTAAGCTAATTATTCGCCCTTATAAAGGTGTAGTTGAACTTATTATTTTTATTTCTAACAGATTTTTTTTAATTTTTCTTGTATTTTATTTAAATAAATAAAGATATAAATTCAGGGTAAGCTTCAGAGCTTTTATTAGTAATTGTATTGCTAATAATTCTTGTCTACTAATTACCATATAAATTTTCTCTTTTGTAAACGTAAAATATTGTTATTCTTATCAATATGAGTGCTCCCCAGGACAATGTAAGTGAAAATTCTGCCTATAATACCAGGTCTAAAGCTAAAAAAAACATTGCTCCAGGACATAACCATGAAAGGTCAATCATACCCCCAGCCAGAGCAAATGAGTATAGAGGAAAAAGACGCCCTCTTAAAAAAATTACAATAAAAAAGACCTCTCCTCCTCTGCAGGATCAACTGTCCAATTTTGCAAAACAGGTCCTGAAGTTGGAGGAATCAAAGTCTCTCATGCTGAAGGAAGTAGAGCAATTGCAGAACATTTGCAAGGTAGGATTCCAACAGATAAACCAAACCTTGGCAGAGCTAAAGGGAGGCTAGCCAAGTCAGAAACCCCCTACCCCAGGAGGGTCACATCACTCCCAGGAGAAAATCCTGGTAGATAAATGGAAGTGGGATTGGTTCCATCAACAATGGTCCAGTCACAGCTGCAACAGGGATTCTCCTCCTCATCAGACTTCCTCAGTTCACCCTTACAAAGGAAAAAAAAGCCTCAAAAATTAGGACTGGCACAAATCCTGTGGTAAGTAGAGTACCCTCTCAGAGCTTATGTACTAGATACACTGACAGAACTGGCCATCCAAATTGAAAATTATTTCACTCATCAATGAATGGATGGGTGGAGTGGTGCTCTTCAGTGGAACAACTCTTTCCCTTCAAGTGAAGCTAGTTCCAGGGACTCAACCGCCATGGACATTGACTCAGTCAATTCACACAAAGCTACTTGGAGGAAAAACACTATCTTACAAGTAATACCAGAGGCTTATGAGTAGAGGGCCATGTCTCCAATGTGGAAATAGTGGTCATCTAGAAAGGGAGTGTGAGGGGAAGATTAGGTTAGTGAGGTGGAGGATAGCGCAAGTAAGGCACAGGTAAAAGAAAGTTCCCAGGAGTGAAGTTTGTTCTCTCCTTGAGCGTATTAGAGAAAGATAATAAGTGGGATTTTGTAGAAGAACTATCAGCATGTAAGCCACTTGAAGTAAATGATAATTGTATTATAATAAGCTTGCCTTTAATCAACTTTGACACCACACCAAATTTATGAGCCCTACTGGACTGTGTGGCCACAGACAGTTTTATTTCTAAATATTTTTTACAAAGAAATAGAATGGAAAAAAAGAAATTGGCCCACACTAGGCATCTAATATTTTTTGATGGATCCCCAGGTTGGGAAGGAGAAGTAAGAGAAAAGGTTTTTTTCAGGTCTTGGTGTGACAGAAGGGAGTTTCAGTGCAGGGCATATATGACAAACCTTTAAGACTAGTAGGAAAAGGTACTGGTGACAAAATGGCTACCCCAATATAACCCGCAAATTGATTTAAAGGAACAGAGATGCTGGTGATAAAGTATTGGTCCCCTTTCCCCCTCAGAGGTCAGGCGCCCATCCAAGAAAGTCTTCTGATGTTTTTTTATCATCAGTTGTCTTTCCACCAGAGCTGATGCTTTCTCTTTAATTTAAGTAGCAGGCTGGGGATGGGGCGCCAACAGGAAGCAGTAGAAAGGAGCGAAAAGAGGATTAAGTGCACCAAGAAGAGTAGAAGGGGCAACAAAGAAAAGGGAAGGTGGTGTAGAAAATCCTATAGTACTAGCTATAGGCCTTGACCAAGGGAGTTGGAGAAAACCCAGAGAGAAAATCCCCTGTCACTTTAGAAAAATAAAGTGAGATTTACCTGCTACATAAAAATTGGGTCCTGTTTGCTAAAGCCCCTTTTACAACAAACTTGACTGCCTGATCAGCCAAGAAAGTTGTATTCAGACATACTACCAAACCAAAGAACTGAAATGTAGACCAATGTCCACACCAGAGAAAGCAATGATACTTGATGTAGGTTGCAAATCCACACAAAAGACAACAATAATACTTGATATAGCTTTCAAGACTAAACAAGAGAAACCAGCTTCCAGGTTAAGTTAAATGAAGAAATCACTTGCAACAAACACAGCCAATTTTGGACAAAAAACAGTAAAAAATGAGTGAGGAACAATGATATCACCTCCAGAGGGTTGTATGAAAATTAAAGTTCCACAAACTGTCTTATTCAGTATCTACACACAGACCACCATCTAAAAAATCCATGCACAGCAACAAATTTGGCGCTTTTGGCAGCCAAATTGAATAAAATCCCTCTAGAAGCACTCCCTAGCCTTCTACAACCAAGGTGGGAAGGCGGCCCACCTAGAAGCAGCCTGACCTCCATTGTCACCAGACAACCTACACACAAGGTCAAGGGTGTTCCTGGAAGTGAGATGAAGAGAGTAGTTTTGAAACATTTTTGAATCACAGAGGAAATGTTAGAGGAAGTGATTCCAAGATGACTTGAAGGAGGAGCTACTGCTTTGAGATATGTTTGACAAGAATTCTAATATAAATTAAAGGTAATATTAATATTCTTAAGATCTCAAAAAGGGTTGGAAAGTCAATAATCAAAGATTTAAGTTTTAGAAATGATTACTGAGAAAAATAAGGAAATTTACAATAATAACTCACTAACATCTGTTAACCCTTTAATCCTCCACTAACCATCCCTTTCATGCTCACTACCCCTGTTAATAACCCACAGATACTTAATAAACCTTTTTAGCGGATTATTACATTAACTATTGCGCTGTGTGTTGCTTATCAAAGAAAAGACTAAAAACAATATTGAGAGATTGACTAAATTAGATTTAAAGTTTAGACTAGTGCGGTTGAATAGTGAGTACACAAAGTAAAGTTGCAGTTGCTATGTAGAAATGATTTCTGCGCTTCGAGTATGGATTTAGAACTCTGTATTATTGATTTAATGAGCTTCTTTTGCCTCAAGTGTCATGTGGCGCGTGACATCCATGAAGTCATAAAGCCACCAAAGACCTCCAAAAAAGCCCAAAATACTTAGAAATATACACCACGACTACTAGACCCCTTAAAACTCTAAATTAAGCTATGACAACATCATGAAATAAAATATAGAGCCAAATGAGCTTTACTTAATGGTACTGACCACTCAATCCTAAAACATAATGTTAGCCCATAAAACACAAAAACAAAATTAAACAGCTATCTTTTAGAAATGAAAAGTGAGAAAATGACCCCTTAAAGCTTAGAATATGAAAAATGTCATTTAGACGTGAACTATAGAGAAAGACAGAGGCTATCCAATTGTAGTAGCAACATACCCATAATCCCAATATTCACTGTATAAAATTAGAAAAATACCCAATTATTCAATCAATGTCATTTAAGACATACTAAAACAGCACCAAACAGACCAACAAAGGCCTCTTCTAATGTTGGAAGACCACATCCTCCCTCCAATTTAGAATTTGGGAATTCTTCTTCACAAAAAACCCCATGTTCCCACATTTTTCAAAATCCATCTCTGAAATGGGTCCCTGTTAATACTGTATTGACTATAACCTCATCTGTACCATAACACCACCAATGCATCCATACAGAGCTGCTTGTGATTCCTGCTATTCCAGAAAGAAATCTTGCTCCATACCTGGTCTATTGTCATCTGCAACAGATTCACCTCCTCCTCAACCTGGTCCATCTTCCAGCAAAACCAAAAGATCTAGGCCTTCCATATTGATACCCAGCTTAATCTACAAGTTACACTAACAATATAGGGCGTGGACTTGCTAGCCAGTCCTCAACCTGAACTCAGATGGAACTCTGATGGAACTCAGACTGAACTCATACAGAACCCATACTGAAATCTACTTTAACACCCACCTAAAACTGTTCTGCTGATTGGTGCTCATTCCTGGTTGTATGGTTCCTTTATCAATAGCTCAATGTGTGTTCAATCTGTGGTGAGTTTGGGTCCAAGGTTGGGGACTTGCTATCAAGTCTGCCCCCCATATTGTGCGGTGTAATACCCTTCAAAAAGAAGTTCCAAAACCACTAAAACCACTAGCTCTACCATAACTGGTCCTTCTAATGGTAAAACCAATGCTTCTCCATACCAAAATTTAAGCTGATGAATTTTCAGTTCATCCACATCCAGACAGTGATAATGACAATGTGGTAACCATTAAAACACCACCACCCAATTAATTGCCCACCAACAAGGACAAAATACAACAACACTCTTCTCAACAAAAACATCTCATTCTAAGAACCTTCTAATCAACTCCTGCAAAAGATCCACAGGAAATTGAGAAAAGAAGACACCTCATCCACCAGTTCACGACTAATGCTGAACACTTTGTTTCATCTCTTGATTATCTTCTGTTATTGATTCTTTTCTTAAATTCTTGACTAAGAAATAAAATAAAGAAAACTCCTCAGTTTAATGTCTTGGGGGACTCATGCTCAGTTTTAAGTCCTGGGGGACTCATTCTCAGTTTTAAGTCTTGGGGGACTAACAGCCCTCATTTTATAGTCTTGGGGGACTCAAAAACCCTCAGTTTATAGTCTTGGGTGATTCAAAACCTAAATTATAAAGACAGAACCAGAGATCAAACAATTAAAGAAAAAAGAATAAAACTAAAATTCTGGGGTAACTGTTCTACAGAGTAGCCAGCTCATCAGTTACCTTCACACTTGCCTTAAATAAATTCAGAGACTTCCCCTTTGGATTCCCTCTTCCAGAATTACACCAATATCACATTATCAGTTTATAGTCCTGAAGGACTCAACCATCAAACCATCCTCAATTTATAGTCTTGGGGGACTACACCATTTTTCAGTTTAAAGTCTTGATGGACTTACCACAGTGTTCAGTTTAAAGTCTTGATGGACTTCAGATCCCATAGAGGATTCAAATTCTTTAAATAAAATTGTAATCAGCCAGTTTAAAGTCTTGGAGGACTAGTAGATCCAAAAAAGAATAAGCCAAATTCTTGATAAAATCTTGAAAGCAAGCCAGTTCAAAGTCTTAAAGGACTAACAGATCCACAGCAGTAACAAAATTAAAATCTTGAATCAATATAAAAAAAATACAGCCAGTTTTGAGTCATGGAGGGCTAACAGAATATGTTGAAGTACTAGCCAACAGTTCTTGAGTTCCACAAGACCCTTCATCCTTTCTAAAATAAATAATAAAATGGTATCCCCCAGCCAATTGATGAGCTGATCCCTTGATACCTTACCCACATCCAAGTGCACCTTGATGTGGTCACACCTAAAAGACATTTTTTTTGACTCCTCCTCTTCTGCCAAAAACATTTTTAGAGCCCTATTTTGAGCCTTTGAACTAACATAGCCTCCATAAAAAAACTAAAAGAAAAAAAGAGGAAAAAGAAAATAATCTTGAATCCACCACTTTTACAACCAACACTCTAAAACCACATAACAGAGCCAGGTCCAGGTCCATATAAAAGATTACTGGGTTGGCTTCCTCCAATAAGTAAAAATGATGGGAGACCACCAGTGATCCAACACCAATTCAAATAAACCAAAGATAAAAAAGCCAGTCACAATCCAGCTTAAAGTCATAGTGGACTTGAAAGCTGAATAACAAAAACCAGAACTAGGATTCAACTAGGATAAACAAAATACTTGAGACAGACATTATGGGGTAACTGTTCTACAGAGAAGCCAGCTCATCAGTTACCTCCACACTTTCCAAAAAAAAATCTAGAAGACGCCCCTGGGTACCTTCTAACAAAAACCACAACATCCAAAACAATAAACCAAAACCAATAAGCATAAAGAGTCCAGCACTTGAAGACCAAAAGAATCTACAGTTTTAAGTTATAGAGGACTAAAACCTGCAAATAGAAACCAATACTACAGTTCAACCAAATTAAGAGAAGGGGTTCAAAACAGACAATCTGGGGTAACTAATGATAGAGCAGCCATCCAATCAGTTACCCCCACACTTGCCAAAATAAAGTATAGAAGCCCCACCCATGGGTACCTTCTAAAAAAATGTTTCTAAAAAAACAGATGCACAGCATCACCAAAATCCATAATTAAAGAATGGTCCATAGTTTATCCTCATTGTGGAGTCAATCTTCTTCACTTCTAGTGCCTCTTGGCTAAAATATCTTCACCTGAAAAGCAGCCACTCTCTTCTTTAAGACTGCGCCATCTAACTCCTCCAAAACATAAGAACCTCCATTCATTGAGATCTGACTCTGTAAGGTCCATTCTATCTGTCAGGAAACATCTTTCCCCACTGAATCTCCAAATTTCTATTATACACCAAAACCAAACAACTAGGTCTCAAGGGATTCCTGAGTCTATGAGACAACTTCTTGTCCCAGTATCTGACTGATTGATTTCTTATCTTCATCATTCAAGAGTATGCCTTTTCTTTACATTCCTCTCTACATTTCAACTGTTGCTTCCTGGCACAGAGAAAATCTTCAGTCAAGCACACATCATCCAAATCAATTCCAAGATAAGAGACAGCTTCAAAATCTACTGGTAGAACAGGTTTCTGCCCAAACATTATTTCATAAGGGGAATAGCTAGTTTTCCTTTTCACAGTGACACTATCAGCAAAAAACACTACAGTTAAATAATGCCTCCACTTTTCAGCACTATCTCCACACATCTTCACCAAAGCATTCTTGATAAATTTATGGCCTCTTTAAACCATGCTTTCAGCTTCAGGATAATAAGGTGTAAAAACTCTTACTATATAACCAATACTTGGCACAGCTTCTTTGAATTCAGCTAGAAACTCTGGCCCACCATCAACAGTCACCAACTTCATCAACCCATACCTAAATACCATTCCTTCTTCAAAAATTCTGCAACATTTTTGGAAGTCAAATTAACCAGAGGCACTGCCTCAACTAAAACAACAAATCATCCCATGAAACAATCAAGTATTTATACCTGCCCTCTTTAATATGGACAGCATCCAAACTGACTCTTCCAAACACAGTTGATTCACCAGTAGCATGGTCAACCTCTTAAGCTTTCAAGTGACTTCTACTTTGACATTATTCACAAGATTGAACCCAACCCTTTACAGCCAACTTCATACCTGGCTACCAAAATCTGTCTGCTACTCTTCTATAAGTCTCCCCAAAGCCTCTATGAGGAAGGTCTTCATGCAAAGACTTTAACACTAACTCTTGACCCTTCTTCTGAGTCATCACCACTTGAGAGTTTGCATGTCTCCTCCTCATCAACCTCCTTCCTGACACATAGAAGCCAGGACTCTTCTTCTTTATTGTCACCAAAGTATCATCATCACAAATATCTGGCCTCTCCAAGGTTAACTGATATTCTACCATAAAAAAATAAAACCCAGTCTGACCCCAGGTCTCATATTCAAAATCCAACAAAACAACATCCAAGGGTACAACCCTATCATCAAAATCTCCAGTGTAAACATGAGCAGCGGCACCAGCCAATAAAAGACACCAATCCTTAAACTTTGGTACATCATTTTTCTTCCACTTAATTTTAAGAAAATCCAGTTCACCAATAAAAACACCGTTTTAAAATTTGGAGAAATCACAAAAAATCGCCCCATCTCCATCAAAAAAAACATCCTGATCACTAGAATCAAGATCAGAAGCAGCCAGTAAACCTCTTGGTAAAGGAGAGAACAATCATCCAGTTTAGCCTGGTATGGGAGGAGAGAAAAATCTTCAGCAATCTTTGTGCTAGCCCTAACCACTGAGACATCTTCATCAAATTCTTCAGAGTCTGAATATTTATCCCTGGGTGGTCTCCTTGATAATCCATATGGCATTGTAAAAGATTTTCCAGGATTGTGCACCAGGTCAAAAGAAAAATGCTGAATAAATGCCACCCACCTATTCATTGAAGCATTTGGAAGACTAGGTGTATTTATCATTTGAACCAGAGATCTCGCATCCACCTGCAGCTCAAAATGCTGCCCTCACAAACAGTTCACAGCTTCTTCAGATTTTTTGCTATACCACACAATTACAAATAAGGCTGAGAATATCTAGATTCAACCTCATTAAACACCACAGACTCATACCTTACTGGCCTGACCCTATCAGTATTATCTTCCTGAGACAACACAGCAAAAGCAGCAATATAACTTGAGTCCACCTCCAGATAATATTTTTCAGCACCAACACCATAATTCAACTTGTGAAGAGTAATATCTTCACCCACCACCTTTTTCAACTTTCGAAAGGCCTCTTCACAATCATCAGTCCATCCCTACTCTGCATCTTTCATGGTCAACTTTCTTAAAGGTGAAGCCAACAAAGAAAAATCTTTAATAAAAATTCTGAAATACACACAAACCCCAATAAATCACCTGAAGTCAGTAGTATTTTCAGGCCTTGGCCATGATTGAATTTTAGTAAATTTCTTCTTTGCAATAATCCTTCCCTCCTTACATACAACATGACCCGGAATTTACAGAACAGGAACACAACAACAAAAATTCGACCCAGAAATTTTCAAACCAGCCTCTTCAATCCTAAACAATCCTCTCTGTAGAGTAATTGCATATTCCCAAACAAATCTTCTTATACCTGGGTTCTCCTTCAGTACCGCATTTCCATAATCAGTGGAGGGTCCTTTGATTCCACCATCATCAATAAAAATACCAACATGAGTAGGGACCTCATCCTTTTTAATACAAGCCATTTGTGCTTGATATACTGTTACTGAATTAGTTGCTCCTTGAGGCAACTTAGTGAGCTGTAATCTTTGCAAAGGAGTATCAAATGTTGTAAGTGGCCATGAATCTGTATGAAGTTCACTTTCATCATAACCACCCATAATATCACCCAAACCATAACACACCCTTCCAGAAAAGCCTTCCACAAAGTCTTCTGCACTTTGTAGCATTCCTGAATCCTTGATAGTGACTCTATTGAGCTCTCTAAAACTATGCACCACCCTCAGCTTCCCATTCTGCTTCTTTACACAGAACACTGGACTTGAATAACTATATGTCAATTATTCATATAAACCAGTCCTGACTCTTTCCCTAACAATATTTACAAAATCATCCCTAATAGCAGCTGGAATTGGAATAATTTTGATTTGCCAAGCTTCATGAAAAACCACAGGAATCAAGTAAGGCTCCCCATAGGAGTGTTTCAACACACCCCTTTCCTCTTCAACAAATGCCACAGCTTTCTCCCTGAGCACAATTACATGAAACAAAAACTTCTTTTCCTCATCAGACAACCACCCATCAGGACCAAAATTAAAAACTTTCAACCTTTCCAAAGTCACATAAGCAGTTTCCACAAAATATGGAGGATTCTTCACCAGAAGAGTACAGTATGGATCTCTTGACAAAGGAGGATTAAAATTTACAGGCATAGGCTCATTGACAGACCTAATCTTCTACACTACCTTCTTATAATTTGCAGCTCTGCCTTCAACTTAAGGGATCTTCAGGACGTCTTCACCACCAGACCTGGAACAAATAACAAGGGTTATCCCGTTGCTCACATGTGTGGCTAAGGTAATGTTTTTGAAAGGTGTAGAAGAAAACCCTAGTGGTGCAAAAATGGGAGGACTTACTTTTAGTCCCCAAGCTCACCACTCCGAAATTTTCCGCAATTCCACATCTTAATCCTCACTTCCATCTTCTGAATCTTCAAATCTTGATTCATCTTCTGAATCACATCTTTAAAATTGTGTAGTTTATCCTCATTAAGGAGGCCCAAAAATTGATCTCGATGATCTTCACAAAACTAATTCTTTTCTTCTTTCTTGATAAATCTTCAGATTTTTTTCTTGATTTTCTTCAGTTATCTTGATATTTTTATTTTTTTTCTTGAGTTTTCTTCTATCCTACAAAAATAACCAGGGGTTCCCCCAATGCTCACAGATGTGAACAAGGTAATTTTTTTGAAAGGTGTAGAAGAAACCCTAGTGGTGCGAAATTGGGAGGACTTACTTTTAGGCCCAAATCTCACCACTCAACAGCTTTTACGCTTATCTTTCAATAAAGATATATAACCAATCTTCTTTTTTGAACTTGAATTAAAAATAATTGAGAATCTTGAGAGAGAACACATACTTAATAAAAAAAGGAAGAATACTTGCAGATAAGAGAAACATAAAAAAGTGAAATATGATAATCTACTTGGTATATCTCCAAGGGAGCTGACCTACTACAGCCTGGGATTTCCTTATCTTGGGGAGAGGTTTTAGAACTTGGGTGATCAACCCTTATCACTCTAAAAAAGACAGACTCTCACTAGAGCCTGAGCCACACTCCAAAAACCAGAGGTGGCACCCACTTCCCTTCTTCTCCTACAACAATCCATGCACTGACACATTGAAAACAAGACATGCCTGGTCTCCTAACCTTCATCTCCAGAAGATGACAGCCTCCTGTGAATTATTCTTTCATCTTAACCAGTAAACTTTAAACTGATTCCCATATCAAACTGACAGCTAATTCTTACCTTAAAATCCATCAAGAATGGTCCACCCAAAACAGCTTTTACATTACCTTTGGCAATTTAAAAAGGAACCTTCCCTGAAGCTCCAACAACATCCATCTTCACAAACTCAGCTGTTACAATCAACTCAGTGACATGGCCACCAATCCCTCTTAAATTTTTACCAATTCCTGTCTTAATGGAGAGGCTCAGATGAGTAGCCTCAAATAAAGATATCGGGTTAATCTGAGAGCCTGAATCAACCAATGCCCTAGCCTCCCTGCCATTCAGAGTGACATTGAATAAACCCAGAGGTGCAGAAAAGTAATTCTCCAACCCTCACCTAAATTCTCAGCAGAATCACAAATGCATTCCACCTCCCCAGAAGAGACCCTTCTCCTGGTAAACAACTTTTTCTGTCTATCAGCCAACCCAGCACTGATAGCATAAAACTCCCCATAAGAAAGGGAAACCTGACCCTGATTCACCCTTTCCAGAACAGATTCCATAACATTAGATTGGCCAGAAACTACTGGCCTCTCAAAGTCAGCCCTTGGCTTCACTAACTTGGTCCTAGAAGATTCTTGAGGAACAGAACCACCAACAGATTTACCATCAACAGGAATCAAACCAGATCCCTCACCAGAACCTCTTTAAGCCTAGGTATCTACAGGACTAAGTAATTCTTATGTTTAAAGTAAGATAACCTTAAAAAAATTAAGCTTATATCTTAAAAATTAGGTTAAAATACTTATATGTATAATTATTACACTATTATATAAATTATAGTGGTTTAAATAACTTATCCATAGCCTAATAATACTTATTAAGATGTTAATGGAGTCTTAATAAACTTTTCTTAAGTGATATTAAGTAATTATTGACATACAAAAGCTTACACCACCAACAAATCGCAGACGTTCCAAGTGTGATTGTCACCCGGGGGTTCGCATTGGGTTTACATAAAATCTTCGAAAGCCACTGTGAACGCCAATGAAAACACATCACACATTTGCGAACGGCACCAATCTCTGGAGCATCATGGCGAACGCCACCAATCTCTGGAGCGTCACTGCGAACGCCACACACTCCTTTTAACTTGACTTACTGGAAACCCTGCAATAAAAATACAAATCCCCTCACAATTCCAAGGTATTTCCTCATTTTTTATTCTCTTTTAGTACTTACTTTTAACATTATATCATACTTTGTCTTGGATTCAGTCAATATTTCAATTGCTTGTTTCTGATATCATGAACCCTTCTCAGTCCCCACAAATGAACACTGGATCAAGCCAAGCCGAGTCTTCATTCCTAGGAGATATTCAAACTTTTCTGAAAACCCTTATAAGCGATCAAAGGAATATTAGTTCATCACTTAAAAGCCTCTCAAAAGATGTTGAAGCAATGAAAAACCCTAAGGCTGATTCAACGACATCATCTTCCAAGAAAAAATTGATCTGTAACCTTGAGTCTAACCCTGCTCAATCTGAGCCTCCACCATCTGGTATCTTTCAAAAGGAGTCTCAATCGAGCTCAAGTAAATCTAAAAAAAAGGATACTGCCTCTGAAAAGGCATCCACACCTTGACCAACTCCGCTTCAAATGATCACCAAAGATTTTTCAAGTGACTTACAAATGGTTAAGATCAGCTTTCTTTTTTTGTTGTAGTGTATTTCTTTACTGATTTTAATTTCTCTTACTTAGGATGCTGTTTTTGTTCATATAAAAGTGTTATGGGGCCTTCTTGAAAGGGATTCTGTTCCTCAGTCACCTCCTAAATCTGAACTTGTGAAATTTTACCAGCGCTTTAGTGGAAGTGAAGAGATTGAAATGGTTGTGAATGATCCGAATTCTCCTTCTCTCATTAGTCTAGAAGATGTTAATGAATTTGTAGAAAAGAAAATGAAAACTCAAAAACTTACTCGTGGAAGTGGCTACCTAAGTGACTCTTATGTTTTCTACATTAAGGGAGTATTGTCAAGGCTAGGAATTGCTACGTGGAGCCCCAACCTGGAACAAAATCACAATGACTTATACAATGTTTCCTGCCAAATTTCTGCTGTTGTTACCTTTCAACAGATTGCCACAGCTGGAGCTTACAATTATCTCAACCTGAATCAAAAATACTTGCACGATATGGGGTTAATCCAAAAAGCTTACGACCACTTTGTGAACTATCTAATGAAGAACAGGTATCATTGTGAGCAAAAAGAAGCAGGTGCCTTTAAAAATCTTAATGATAGAAAGGTTAGCAATAAAAACTGTTCACGAGTTAGTGTTTCTCTCTCTCTTTCATTCCCATGAGCTAACATAGAAACATATCAGCTTTTTTCCTCTTTTCTTGATTTTGCACTTTTGAAAAAGCTACCTAACCGATACCAAAAAATAATTGAAGATAACGCGGCACATAGTGATGACGAGTATGATGAAGAGAAGAAAGTATTTATTATCAAAACATTACCCTACCGTTCACTAAAGGCCAATATTTTCTTTAGGGAACTAGACATAGCAATGGATGAAGCTTCAAAAAAAGAAGGTACAGTAAGTCGGCTGCGCCTTTGCCGACTCCCAAAGGTTCCCAGAATGTCAATCTACACTCAGCCCCCAAAAAAGATTCCTCTTGATTTTTACAACATAAAGTGGTTCAATAATCTTGAAGATTTCCAGAAGAAAAAGTTTGTTGAAATCAAAAATGTTGCATTTCTCCTTACTCCCGAGCATTCAGTAAAGCCAAAGCAACATCCTGATGAGAAGATATCCAACAAAACCTTTACAAAGAGGTTCTGGGACATCATAAGTGAGCCATATGATATTGAAGATGTTGAAGATAACAGCTCTGAGGACTCACATGAAGAAGGAGGCAACGAAAATGGCGACCATGTTGAAGAAAAGAAGGATTCTGATAGCGATTCATTATTTGAGCCCGGTGATTACAGATACAAAAAAAATGAAGATGAAAGTTAAGATGGAAATCAAAGTGAAAGCGAAAATGAAAGTAAAGGGAGTAAAGTTGGAATCAATGAAGGTAAGGGTTAGGGTAAAGATGAAAGTAATGTGAAAGTTGATGTTGGTAGAAAAGGAAAGGGGAGGGGAAAGAAACGTCAAAAAGAGGAGGGTGAGGATGAGGATGATTGTAATGATGAGGATATGATGATTATGTAGAGTTATATGCTTTTTTTTAGAAAATTAAACAAAATATTCTATTTTGGCTAAAAAATTATGGTACAAAGAAGGGGGAGGGGGAGTTGATTTGTTTATTGGATCAGGCTGAATTTTTATTTTGGAGTGAGTTAGAAATAAAAAAATAAATGTTTTGGTAAAAAAATTCTCTGGATGTTATGGCAAGATTTCTACTTGAAAATATTTTTTGTCTTATTAAATGAAGCTCATTGATTAATCTTTCATTGAAAATTGATTATTTTGCACTGCCAATTCATTAATATTAAGTGTAGAATGCCTTTAGACTAATTACCAGTCATTTTTCAACCGTTTTTTTATTTTAGTCTTAGGATGGGGAATTTATTTGAATTTTCTTTTCTTGTATATCGTAAATTTCAAAACCAAAATAAATACATTTCAAATGCTAACCAACATAAAATATCTCCGAGAACCTTTAATCTCACACTAACTCATATTTGTTTCTTTTATAATATTTATATGGGATCTAAAAAAAATATATATATAAAAATCTCTAAAAGTCTAAGCAAAGTGATGAGTGAGGTGTTAATATAATGGCACTTCCTTTAACACCAAGTGTTTCTGAGGCTAAAAAGCAGTATGCTGCTATGGCTTTTACATCAGAAGGATGTAAACTAGTTAGATCATCCTGCTTCACCTCACCTAAAACTGTTCCAAGAAGTTTGAGGTAATTTGAAAAATCCTTGCCAAGTTGAGGATCACGGTGGGTAGGCCATTTATCATTTATAAGACTAACAACAATACATTCTTCCACAGACACATTCTTTCCAAGATAGTGATATATACCTTGAACAAGTCCAAATCTGTCTCTCCCATTCTTGTTAAAAAAGATACAGTTATTTGGGGCTTGATTTGTAATGCGAAGGTTATTTTTCCCCATGCAAGATTTCACAGGAGCAGCATATCGTCCAACCACATATGCCCCAAGCGGATGAGGGAACTCATGATAAGATCTTGCCATTGGATTTTGTTCTTTTGCCATTTCAAAAATCTTTTCATAGATACTCTCATGCAATTCAGTTGCATTTTGACACACTGACTCAACAGTGTTTTTCTCTTTCTCTATTCTTTTCAATTTTTTTACTCCACTTTGTTGGACAGAAAGCCTTTGACGCTGTGATGCTTTCTTTAGAATTGTACCATGCATTTTTCCTAGAAAATAAGACATTCATAATATCAATTTTAATTAAAAAGGATTGCTATTGAAGTCAATGACAACTTACTTCCAATATTATTTGTTTGAATCTTCTGCAACAGAACTATCAGACGTTCCCCTGAAAATTCAGAAACTCCTATTAGCGGTCCCCACATTTTCATTTGGGCAGGCAGGTGTAATGAAAAATGGTGATTTGGTGACATTTTTGGGTTGTTGAATAGTTTTTTTGAGCTTACTAAGTATCCTTTGCAACCAAAATCAAATTGTGACAGATGTGGCTCCTGAACTATAGATATAAACAAAATTTGGGTACAGTAAACAAGGTCTCCAATGTTTTGGAGAAAGAGTGAGTACTTTGGCTTTTTTTAGGAGGATAATTTTTTAGCCAGAAAAAGTTGAGGAATTACTAAAGGAATAGTGATTGTAAATATTGTATGCCAATCTGAAGCTCTCAGAGTTCCAAGTTTGGCTTCACCTAAGTTCAGAGGTAATGAGCCTATGTGATCTGGATATACTATTTTTCCCATCAATATTTGGAACTCCTCAATTTGACATTTATTAAAAACTCCACCTCCAACACTTTATCCAGCTCCATATCAGAATGAGAAGAATTTTCTGATTCATCTTCTAATCACATCATCTCTATATTATCAGAAACATCTTCCATTCGAATTCTTGTACTTTTTTTTTGCTTCGCATTTTCTCGCCATCTCTTACTTGTTGCTGGAATGATTTGAAATTTCCACCAATATCAAAAATGACTTTGCAATACACCTTCTAGCCAACAGTGCGTTACTCCTAGTACCAAGTGAGAAATCGGCCTGCGATAAGGCAACCTGTTGAGCTCTGACCATCGAACACCATGCAACCTTATTATTTCTTGCTGTTGAATTTTTGTTCTTCCCTTCTTTGATTCATAAGCCAATCTCAAGACATTTTCTTCAACGCGTGGGACTCCTATTTTAATTTTGTGAATGTCATTTAAATCCAAGTCACACCATGGGCAGAACTGGTGAGCCAAATGAGATGCAAAACCGCAAGCTTTATGAGTTGCTGGAAGATTGCCAATAAGTGGCAGAAGTTGAATTTGAACTGTCTGCTTATTTGGATACAATAATGTTGACATTTGAACCCCTGGCATTAGTTCAAGGAATTCATCAATTAGCGGTCTCAAAATGTGAGATATAGTGATAGTGTTTGGGGCACTTGGTCCAGGAATGAGGCTTGAAATAAACAAAAATTCTGATTTATTTTGTAGTGTTGGTGGTAGATTATGACAGGTCAAAGCCACAACTCCTACTGAATCAACTTTACCGGCCTGCTTGTTTCCCGTGGATTAAACCAATCAATAAATAATGAGAAGACAACACTAAGTGATGGAGTAGTTTCATTGCAAGGCAGCCCTTCCACATTTTTCCAAGCAGTAGATTGCTGATTATCCTGAGTTGCTAACTTTTGTTGAACCTAAAGAGCCCACATGTCGATTTCTTGCTCAATACTATTACATTTCAATAGCCAATCTACCCACTTAAGTAACTTCTGAGTATAGTAAATACAAGTTGGAGCATCAATATCAACACCCATATCACTAATTTTGCCAATGTTTCGTAAGGATTTGTAAGATTTACATTTCCTAAATAAATCGTTTTTACAGGCATTCTGTTTTGGGAACTCTTGATAGGTGCACTGCTTTGGAGATGTTTCGACGGGATATAAAGAAAAGCATTTGAGGCAACATACATTGGTATGAAACTTGGGCAAAAGATTAAGGTGGTCCATGAGTGTCCGTGGGTCCTTTTTTGATTTAATTTGCTGAATAGTATTTTTGGGTGAAGATTCCAAAGCTTCAAGGATCTTCACAATGTATTGATGGACAGTACAACATTTTACTAGGCTGAGTGAGCCAAATAGATGAATCCAAGAAATAAGAAATCCAACTAGCCCTAATGACATAAAAAATCAGTATATCAAGCTAACTTTTTTATGAAGTCATAACTTACCAAGAACGCTACCTTTTACTTGAGATGGTACATCCACCTCACCATCACTCCCATCAGAAAAGAATAGAGATTCATCTTCTGAAAATTGTGAAGATGAATTATAGCTACTTGTTGACTCATCAGATGTTTGCAAAAATAAACGGGAATTCCCTTCGTCGCTTCGGTAATGTTTAAGTTTATTCCGAGCAGATATATGCTTTCCGATTCGAGTGACTCCACGATGGTCAGTCCAAGAATACTCGGAACACTTGGAAAAAAGACATAGAGGCATTTTGGATTTATTTCAACTTTTTATGAGTATAAATAAATACAACTGCAGTTAAAGGACAATTTAAACAAGTAATAAGCAAGGCAAGGATGAGAAAGATCAATAGGGGGCAGGTAAGTTAAGTTAAAAGGAGTGTGTTGCGTTTGCAGTGATGCTCCAGAGATCAGTGGCGTTCGCCATGATGCTCCAGAGATTGGTGGCGTTTGCAAGTGTGTGATGTGTTTTCATTGGCGTTCGCAGTGGCGTTTGCAGTGGCGTTCGCAGATTTTATGTAAAACCAATGCGAACCCCCGGGTGACGATCACACTCGAAACGTCTGCGATTTGTTGGTGGTGTTATAGGTATACATAAATATCATATTCAGTGAAATATGCAGTATATTATGTATATATAGGTCTTTAAGTGGGTTAAAGCCTCTTAATGGCCTATAAACTTTATTTTTCAGCTTATTTCAGGTGATATCGACGTATTCAGTGGATTCAAAATGCCTACAGAAGCATATACATCTATTTCAGGCACACACACTCAGTTTGGACAACTTAATCTGCTTCCTTGGATGGATATTCATGGATTTATGGGTTGGGAGGTCATTTCTGGGTTAATATAGATTCTTGGGGATGTTATTGTGGGCTTGGACATTTAATTTGTTTCTTTATATTCTTTGGGTTTCATTTTATTCCTTTTGGATTGGTTATTTTACCTGTTTCTTTATGGTATCCGCTTTTATCTGGATTTTCTATTTATGGTATGGGTCAGTGTTATAATTAATTTTGACGGAAAGTCCTTACTGGAGGTCTGGGTGTTGAATCTGCTTGAAGTGGACGCCATGGGGAGTTGATGGCCCCTCACAGTTCTGTAATTTTCATGGATAGCAGTGACATCATCTGCATTGAAGGTCTGTGCACTCCAGTGGATTTTGGTATAAGTAAGGAGGGAATTGACAGGTTATCAATCATCACTTACTTGCTACAATTCAATTAAAAATTTAAACTGAATTATTATCATTCAGAAATATATTATAAAGCCTTTATAAATTAATTTTATCATTATATAAGCTATAACTATATTCTATTTATCTATTTTCCACCACTAGTACACATTTAATCCAAGTATTGTGAGTTTTATTTGAGTATAAATATTTTATTAGTCTTTCCCTGAGGTTTTATCACTAAATAATTTATAAATAGGTAGCAGGACCTTAAATAAATACTATTAAATCATACTTATATACTAGATACACTGACAACCTCTAACTCCAGCAGGATTTGGCAATGAAGCAAAAGATAGATCCTACTCAGAGTCAGAATCAACATCCATAGGCATTGGCTCACAATTCATGTCCAATGCACCAAAAATAGGGGGGCCCATATAAGAAATCTTCTTCTGCATCTTTACAGCTCCTCTTTTCTGTATTCTTCCTAGCTGCCCTCAGCTTAAGATACACCTTTGTAGCCTTAGGATTTGGTTGGGCCTGAGAGCTGCTCTTAGGCCTTCCCATCTTTCCCGCTTCTACATCATAAACACCAGCCAAGAATTCACCACTTGTCTGTCCACCACAAGAATACAACACCAATCCACCAAAGGGAGTAGAAAAAGAGACCTTATTAAACTCTTTCCCTTTTCCCTTGACATCATCATCTTTCTTACCAGAAGACTTCCCCTGATCAGGAATCTCCTCAAACCTTGGCCTCCTCTGATTGAGACCACTCCTTCTCCTGACCAAATCAACAGGCGCCTGTCCTCACTGGTCTTCATAAATGAACCATCAGGGGACTTGAACTTCCTGCCATCAAACTAAACCTTTTCCTCTGATGAATCTCTGATCAGAGCCCAACAATCATCAGACTTGTTCCCCCTCATGCTTCAATAAGAGCAGACCCAAGGATCACTCCTACCAGCTCTCCTATCAAAATATCTAGGCTGAGAAGGAGATTTATTGGCCTTCTTAGCCTCCTGAAAAAAAATATGTAGCTTTTTTGTTAGATCAGCCAACTGCTCCACCACTGGGTCCCTCTCCTGTTTGGGAACCTTAACCATATTCATTTCTTCCTTCTTCACTTTATTCTCCTCTTCAGCAAAAGCCTCACTGACTTTGCTGACATATTTGGCACACCCCTCCTGATAGGTTTCCACAGCCAATAACTTCAAATGGGCCTCCACAACCTCCTTCACCTTGTCCAAAGCAGGCAACTTTTAATCCCCATTGGAAAGAGTCTTCATCAATTCCTTCCTTGAAAGCTCCTTCAGCGCATCCATCTTGACATCTCCAGCCAAGGCAGACCAAAAGACATTCTTGGCAGCATTTTCATGTGCCAGCTCCTCCACTTCCACCAAGTATTCCACAACAGAATCAAACTTTAGCAGAAACTTCCTGCAACTGTGCAAGTTTTCAACATCACCATAAGACTACCATTAACTGACACACTTGTTCAGATAAACCATAGTGAACCTGACATCCCATTTATCCACCATCTCCCTACACAATAACTTCCAGTCCCTCTTCTTCTAGTCAGACAAGACCACAACCTCCTTCTCCACTGCCCTATCACCAATGAAGAAAATAATGTGCTTCACCATGTCCAGGTAAGAAGCACCATCCACACCAGCAGCAGTCTCATACTTCTCCAGAAACCACTTCACATCTTCACCATTAAACTTGGTACCATCCCAAATTTTGATCCTGAAACACTCCCTAACTATCACAGCTGGAGGACCTTCCCACCCACTAACAGTCACCACAGGAATAGAAGAACCAGAAGCCATTAAAAAACAACCTAGATTCCAAAGAACTAGAAGTTTTAAACCCCATGTTGGGCGCCAAAAATTTAGACAATTGTTTAGTACTAGATATAGGCCTTGACCAAGGGAGGTGAAAAAACCCCAGAGAGAAAATCTACTGTCCCTTTAAAAAATAAAGTGAGACTTAACTGCTACACAAAATTAGCTCCTGTTTTTTAAAGCCCCTTTTCCAACACACTTGACTGCCTGATCAGCCAAGAAAGTAGTCTTCAGACAGACTACCAAACCAAAGAACTGAAATTTAGACCAATGTTCACACCAGAGAAAGCAATGATACTTGATGTAGGTTGCAAATCCACACCAGAGACTGAAATAATACTTGATATAGCTTGCAAGACTAAACCAGAGAAACCAGTTGCCAAGTTAAGTTAAATGAAGAACTCACCTTGCAACAAACAAAGCCGATTGTGGCCAAAAAAGAGTGAAAACTGAGTGAGGAACAATGATATCACCTCTGGATGGTTGTGTGAAAGTTAAAGTTCCCAAAACTGTCTTATTCAGTATCTACACCCAGACCGCTATCTAAAAAGTCCATGCACAGCAACAAATTTGGCACTTTTGGCTTCCAAATGGAATGAAATCCCTCTAGAAGCGCTCTCCAGCCTTCTACAACCAAGGTGGACAGGCCACCCAACATGGGCGCCTGCCTAGAAGCGGCCAGACCTCCCTTAAGTCAGAAAGCCACCAAAACCTCCAAAAAAGCCCAAAATACTTAGAAAAATCTACCACGACTACTAAAACCCTTAAAACACAAAATTAAGCTATGACAACTTTGAGACATAAAACATAGAGCCAAATTAGCTCTACTTAATGATACTAAGCACTTAACCCTCAGACATAAGGTTAGCCTGTAAAAAATGAAAAAAAAAATTAAACAGCTATCCTTTAGAAATGAAAAGTGAGAAAATGACCCATTAAAACTTAGAATATGAAAAATGTCATCAACACATGAATTATAAAGAAAAATTGTGCCTATTCAATGGTAGTAGCCACATACCCATAGTTACAATTTTTAATGCATAAAATTAAAAAAACACCCAATTATTCAACCAATGTTAATTAAGACATACCAAAACAGCGCCAAAAGACCAATTAAGGCCTCTGCCAATGTTGGAAGACCTCAGCGGAAGATGGAAAGGTGGATTGCGCAGAGAAAGAATTTTTCCTATGGCCTCTGCAGGGATTAGAGGCCCCTCCCAGCTAGTCTCCTGGTGTTTTATTATCATCATTATACTTGCTTCTAGAACTGACACATTCTCTTGATGATAAGTTTCAGGACTTGGAGGGGGCACTTAAGAAAGAGGAGGAGCTGCAATGCCACACAACAGCTTGGAAAATATCTGCCAATATTTCAGCTAAGGTACAGTCCTTAAAGCCAAAAAAAATCCTCTATTAAATGGTCCCTGAAGCTTATTGGGAATTATTACCATTTTTTGGAGAGGAAGAAGACAAGAACCTACCACCTCATCAACGATATGACTTTGCGATTGATCTGATGCCAGGAGCAACTCTACAATTTAACCCTATAATCCCATTGTAAAACTTGTAGTCAACAGCAGTAAAAGATATGATTGATGAAAATATAAAGAATGGTTTAATCAGAGAATCAAAATCTTCCTTGGAAGCCCTTGTGATCTATGCAGGTAAAAAGGATGTGTTGCTGAGACCATGTATGGATTTCAGAAGATTGAATGCACTGACAGTTAAAAGCAGATATCCACATCCACTGAATAGTGAGTTGATTGACAGTATTCAGGGCCCAGAAATTTCCTCATCCCTAGATCTCAAATCAGGTTACAACAACATATGTGTGAAATAAGGAGATGAACATAAACCGGAACTCCGCACTAAATTTGGCCATTTTGAATGGTTTGTAATGCCATTTTGCCCAAGAAATTCCCCTTCCACTTTTCAAAACTTCACCAATAGCATCTTCAGAGATAGAATAGCAATAGATGTGGTAATGTACCTAGATGAAATCTTGATTTATTCCAGATCGATGAATGATCACCAGATATATGTGAAGACTATTTGCAGCACTTGAACAAGACCTAAGTATGGTTAAAACCAGAGAAATGTGTCTTTTCAGTAGGTTAAATCCCCTACCTGGGTATGATTATTCCAAAGAATAGGGTGCAAATAGACCAGGAGAAATTAAAGACAGTAATATAATGGCTGACAGTAACATCAATAAAGGAGACCCAGTCATCTATATGCTTTCCAAATTTTTACCACATTGTTATTGAAAATTAATCCAACATTTGCCAACCATTGCACAACCTCACAAAGAAGGAAGTCAAGTTTTTCTGGACAGGTGGCCAACAAGATGTATTTGACTACCTGAAAAGACAATTTATGACAGCACCTAATCTTGCAATGCCTGACTTATTGAAGCTGTTTGTTCTGGAATGTGACTTCTGAGACTTTGCACTAGGTGCAGTATTATCCCAATACAATGCTGAAAATAGCCTGCACCTAGTAGCATATTTTTCACAAACACTGCTAGGTGCTGAATTGAACTATGAAATATATGATAAGGAGTTATTGGCACTAGTTGAAGCAGTAAACACCTGGAACCACTATTTGGAAAGAGGACCTCACAGACTACAAGTTATTAATAACATGGATCATAAAAACTTGGAAACCTTCCTGACCACTAAAAGGTTGACTTTCCAAAAATAATTATGGGAAGAACTGCTAAATAGCATTACTTTTGTTGTAAATTTCAAACCAGCGAAGAAAAGTGGCAAACCTGATTTGCTATCACATTGTCCTGACTTGTGCCCAGCACTGGACCAGATACATTGTCAGTGTGTGCTAGTATCTAAGTATGATTTAATAGTAAATATTAATGGTACAACTACTTATTGATAAACTATTTAGTGATTAAAACTCAGGGGAAGACTAATAGAATAGTTATTCTCAATTAAACTCACAATACTTGGATTTTATGCATGCTAGTGGTGGAAAATAGATCAATAAAATATAGTTATAGCTTATATAAAGATAATATTGATTTATAAATGCTTTATAATATATTTATATATGATCATAACTGTGTTATTGTGTTTTTTCAATGTGTAGTAAGTGATGTCCAATAAACTGTCAAATCCTCCATTATTTAAACCAAAATCCACTGGAGTGCACAGACCTTCAATCCAGATGATGTCACTGCTATCTCCGGCAATTACAGAACTGTGAGGGCCCATCACCTCTCCATGGTGTCCACTTCAAGAAGATTCAAAACCCAGACCTCCAGTTTGGATCCTTCCTCACAATTAATGATACCACAGACCCATACTATAAATGGATTAAAAAGATAAAAGCAAATACCATAAAGAAACAGGTAAAATGACTCATCCAAAGAATATATAATGAAACCCAAAGCATATAAAGGATTAAAATTAACTTTCCAAGCCCCCAATAACATCCTCAAGCATTATATTAACCCATTAATCATACCCCAACTCATAAATCCGTGTAAATCCATCAAAGGAAGCAGATTAGGTTGTCCAAACTGGATATATGAGCTTGAAAAAGGTGTATATGCTTGTGTAGGCATTATGAGTCCACTTAATATGTCCATATGACCTAAAATAAGCATAACAATAAAGTTTATAGGCTATTAATAGGATAAAACCCACTTATAGACCTAAATATACATAATATAACTACATATTTCACTGAATATGAGGTTTATGTAAACATATAAGCTTATGTACGTCTATAATTACTAAATATCACCTAAGATAAGTATTTTATGACTCCATTAAAACCTTAATAAGTATTTTTTGGCTATGGATAAGCTATTTAAACTACTATAAGTCATATAATAGTGTAATAATTATATATATATGTATTATAACCATATATAAAAGTATTTTCCTCTTATTTTTATGTAATAAGCTTAATGTAATTAAGGTTATCTTTTTTCAAACATAAGAATTAATCAGTCTTGGAGATACCTAGGCTGACATACATACTGTTGGAACTACATTATTGAAAGGGTACCTTAAATAGGGGGTTATCCTAGATGAGTTGGAGTTGAAGGATGAAGATTTGATGGAATGGGTAATGAGGGAGCAAGAAAATGATGAGGCGGTTAAGTAGTTGGTTAAGGCTTTGTGATCAAAAGTAATATTTATAAGGGAAGTATTGGAGGAGTTTCACCTAGAAGGGTAAGTTCTGTATTATAACAGGAGGATATTGTTTCCAGATGATGAAGAGCTCAAGTGGAAGGTGGTCAAATTTAGGCATGATTCCCCAATTTTAGGACACCCAAAACCCCTAAAGACTGTGAAGCTGTAAATCACAACTTTTACTGGAAGTCCATGAAGGCATATGTCTAGCGCTATGTAGAAGCATGCAACTTTTACCAGAGGAACAAGATGGGCCCAACAGCCAATCCACTAAAACTTTTAGGCATATACACCACACAATATGGGGGGCGGACTTGCTAGCGAGTCCGCAACCTTGGACCCAAACTCACCACAGGTTGAACACACATTGAGCTATTGATAAAGGAACCATACAATCAGGGATGAACACCACTGAGCAGAACAGTTTTAGGTGGGTGTTCAGGTAGAGTTCAGTATGGGTTCAGTATGAGTTCAGTCTGAGTTCCATCTGAGTTCCATCTGAGTTCAGGTTGAGGACTTGCTAGCAAGTCCACCCCCTATATTGCGTAGTGATACAACCAGCCATGTAAGGAACTCTTTTATGATCTTATAGTCAAGTTACCCAAGTCACAAGGAAGGAATTCTATCCTCACAGTTGTTGACTTCTGTACCAAGATGGCACACATTGCTCCCACCACTGCCAAGGTTACATCAGAGGGGATTGGAGACTTTTGGTGAAGTATTTCTGGAAATTATATGGATTTCCTGAAAGCATAGTATCAGATAGGGGGAGTAATTTTAAATTTAAATTGTTTAAAGAAATTTATAAGAAACTGAACATTAAGACCATCTTATCAACAGCATGGTATCCACAAACTTAAGGGAAATATGAAATAGTGAATAAGGCAATTGAAAAACACTTGCACCACTTTATTAATTATCAGAAAGATGATTGGGTACAGCTGTTACCATTAGCTGAATTCTCATACAAAAACCAGGCACATGCTTCAAAAGGAACTTTGTGGTACATGCCTCACAGTTAGCATGATTTTGGACCAATCAGCTTGCTTAGTTGAGGAAGAACAAAGGGATTCATAGTGCAGTAGGTAGTGCTAAAATATAATTTGTATTTGTGAGTTTCAAAGAACAAAAGGAAATAGAAGCGCAGAAGAGGATTCAGGGTCTGTGTGCTCCGATTTTGAAGCAGGATGCGCCGCACAATGGGGAATTGTGTGTTATCAATTTAGGATTTCAAGCGCTGAACAATATGGATTTGAATTTTCCAATAATTGTGTGTTACACATTAAGGAATTAATTATAGCTTAAGGAAGGACTCAAGTGCATAGTATACTGCGCTGTGGCTACTGTGGTAACTTACTAAAATGGGTAATGTAGGGGGTTAACTAGTTAAGTGAGTTTTCAGAACTATGGACTTAGTAATGAATCAAGGAGAGCAGGGACTCAATCACAAATCTACCCAAGAGTCAATGCGACTAGGATCAGCATTAGAAGGAGTCAAAACTTGGAAGTAGCGCTGAAAAAAAACAAAGGTACATTCAGGAGTGCGCATGTGGAGTATGAGTAAAACAAGTTAATACTAGTGTTAGTAAGCATAGGAGTCAGCACTGGAGATCCATTAGGGAAATGTGTCTTGAGCTCTGGAAAAATATAAAAAGGAGGACTATTTGATAGGGATAGGGTGCTGCATCTAGTAAGAAACTAAACATAACAATTGACCAATAATTAGTTAGCATACAAGTAGTTAATAATTTTAGAGTCAAGTATCATAAATTAGATTTTCTGTGATCAATTTTTTGAGAATATATTAAAGATATTTCTAAGTCTTTTGTCATTTTTGCATCTGTGTGTGTAGATTTCATATAGTATAGTAAAAGAATGCAACAACGAAAGAATATATAGATTCAGTAGGATTGACTATTATTAGAGTTATTTTATTGCTATAATAAGGCATATTCAAAGAGAGCGCTTTAAGAGGGAGTATCTGTGGATATTAGCGTTTGTTAAGAATAGAAATATCCAGATAGTAATACTTGTTTTTCCTGATCTTTTAAACTTATCTCTCAACTTATAAACTTTCTTATCAAAATTAGTGTTACACATTATTGCACTGTCTTTAAAAATAAGAGTGGCAGGCACTTCTTTTTAGAAATTGAAAAGAAGAACAAACCCATCTTGCATTCTGTCTACTGCTTAGTATTGTAGAACTCTCTACAATTGGTGTCCCAACAGTGGCGTAATTGTAACTAGGATTGTTTGGTTTTAAGGGTTTTGTCAAGAGGATGTGATCAAGCTGGTGCATCAGCAAAATAGTCCTAAGGTCTACAATGAGTGGATCAATAGCCGTTATCAGAGGATAGCGTAGGGCTGTATTGTGAATATAGTGGGGTTTAATTACCAAGTGTGTGTTTATTATTTTCGTGATCTCTGTTACAATTTCTGTCACGCGCCACATGACACTCTAGGAAAAAGAAGCTCATTAAATCAATAATAAGGGGCTCAAATCTATACTCGAAGCGCAGAAAGCAATTCTCCATAGCAACTGCGACTTTCCTTTGTGTACTCGCTATTCAACCGCGCTAGTCTAAACTCTAAATCTAAATTAGTCAATTTCTCAATAGTGTGTCTTAGTCTTTTTCTCAATAAGTAACGCACAGCGCAATAACCAATATAATAGTACATTAAAAGGTTTATGAAATGTCTGTGGGTTATTAAGGGGTAGTGAGCATGGACAGAATGGTTAGTGAAGGATTAAGAGGTTAACGGATGTTAGTGAGGAGGGTCCAGGTGTAATGGATATATTTTAAATGGTTTGTGGTGTGCGGAATAGTGGATGGGTATGAGGTCAATGCGAGTAGGAGTAAAGGATATAAAAAGGGTTGGGTTTTTGGTTAGATACTCCTTAGAATTAAATTATAAAACATATTTATAGTTGATAGTGGTAAAACTCTAAAGTGAAAATCATTCTTATTGTATCTTTCTTTCATCTCTCAATAATCACTTCTAAATCCTAAATCTTGATTGTTGAGTTTCCAACCCTTTGTGAGATTGTAAGAATTTTAATCTTACCTTTCAAACTATATTAGGATTCTTCTCAAACATATCTTGAAGCAGTAGATCTTCCTTCAAGTCATCTTTGAATCACTTCCTTGAACTATCCCTCTGTGCTTCGAAGAAGTATCTATACCTTTCATCTCACTTGCAGGAACATCCTCAACCTTGTGCGTAGGTGGTCCAGTGACAGTATAATTTAATACTCCATAGTTCTCATTCTTTGCACTACTACGTCCCTTTTCAGGTGTTTTCTCTAAATCCTTAAAATGGCACCTGTTCAACGCACTCCTCCTACAGGCGCTACTACTAGAGCTTGCGCCAGAGGCAGGACAACAGCCACACAGCCTGTGTCCCGCACTCACTTCTTGGAGCCACTTGACATTAGGGAACGGCAACATTCAGTTCAATCTGTAGAAGACATCCCACAAGATTTTGATGACTCTAGTGATGATGAAGAAGGAGAGGATACAATGCACGAGGCACCATCAGCCCCTGCTAATCACCCTTCTGTTCAACCTTCAGAACCTGGACCATCCAATTCTCTGGAAGATTTCATGAGACTTTTCATGAAGACCCTTTCAAATTCATCGTCTTCAGAGGGATCTAAATTCAAAACTCCTTGTATGAAATCTCCTGATAAATTCAATGGAGAACATCCAGACAGATTTCCACCCTTCTTGCAAACCTGCAAGCTCCTGTTTCATAATGACCCTCAAACCTTCAATAACGACCGATCGAAGGTTGTTTATGCTTCATCATTCCTGGCTGGAAAAGCAGCAAGATGGTTCAAACCTTATCTTCTCATGCTCTCTTCAACCGAAACCCACTTACTTATTAATAACTGGGAAAATTTTGAAGACCAACTCTTTACGTTGTTTGGTGACCCTAATGAAACTGAAAACGCAGAAATTGAACTTGATTTTCATCGCATGAGTGATAATGGGAAAGCCTCTGAATATATCTCAAACTTCAGAGCGCTTCAAACTCGAGTAGGTTGGAATGATTCTGCCCTCAAGTATCATTTCAAAAAGGGACTTATGATTCTGGATCAATTAAATCTTCATTGTCAGAAGATAACTACTTTAACGGATTTAATAAATCAAACCCTCGAACTCAACGTCGTTTACCAAGGACAACTGCAAAATTGTTGATACGCTGACAAATCTCAAGGCCTAAATTTTAAATCAGGACCTTCTTCACACCCACGGACAAATCAATACTCCTCGACTCAATCCAAACCCAATAGGGTAAAGGAAAAACCTCGACCGAAAAGCTTGACCGCAGGTAATATCAGTAAGGTACTGGATCCAAAAGGGGAACTTAAAGAAGCTGAGAGGAAGAGACGAGCATATAATGTGTTATGTATGTATTGTGGGGGTAAGCACAAGCAAGAAGATTGTGTAAAGTTGAAGGAAAGAGAAGATACTAGTTCGAAGTCAAAAAACTAGTAGATAGTTTACTTGTGTGAAAAGCAAACTATCTTATCTCTCCCAGTGCACAGAACCTCCATGTCTTAAGGACTGGAATTTCCTTAAACGGCTTGAGATTCAATCTTTTTAAGGAGAATACCCCTTTCAGTTGTCTTATAGACTCTGGAGCTTCAATATCTTTTGTCAGTTTATCTTTTGCCGAGAATTTACAGCTGACATTTACAGATATTGATAGAACTCCAATTTACTTGGTAGAATCAGAGGAACCCAGATATTGGTTCAGTTAGAAAGTTTTATGGGTTTTCAACTTTCTGAATTTCCCCCCCTTCAAGTGGGAATTTTCAGTCTTGGAGGCCCCAAGGATGGAGGATACCATTCTTGGCCATGACATTTTGACGCATTGGAATCCTGAAATTGATTAGACACGGGGATTGATCACCCCACGGACTAAGTATATTTCTGATTCTTCAATGCATGTCAATAGGGAATTAAACAAACCACCTGACAATGTCCTGCTAGAGGAAAAATCTCTGCCAGATGACTTGCAAGCATCTGATCTTTCTTTAAATGAGCGATTGGATAACCCTTCTAGCTTGATGACTTCACTTGAAGAGGATTTAAATTGCCTTGAAGTAATCGAATTATGCTCTCTCAATTCTGGTCTTCCCTCAACAGATTCTCTCGAAGATGATGAGGACGACCAAATTGATGTTGAAGCCATTAAATAGACCCTACCAGAAATCTATCATGATTTCCTCAATGTTTTTTCAATCCACAAGGCCGATAAGTTACCACCTCATCAACCCTACAACCATCAGATAGAGTTAATAGGTCCAGTATCTCCGGCAGGTCCTGTCTTTTCCTTGTCGAAGGACGAATCTCAAGTTCTTCAAGACTACAATGCAGAGAATGTAGCCAAAGGTTTCATCAGAGCCAGTAAATCTCCAAGTGGCTCCCCTGTCCTCTTTGTAAAAAAGAAGGATGGTAGTCTTAGGTTGTGTGTTGACTATGGAAAGCTCAACACAATCACTAAGAAGAATGCATATCCTGTTCCTCCTATGTCATTGCTTCTTACCCTTTTTATTGGTGCTAATTTCTTTTCGAAAATTGATCTCAGAGGCGCTTACAATCTTATTGGCATTGCGGAAGGTCATGAACCACTGACTGCAATGAGCACTAGATTTGGTAGTTTTGAATATTTAGTGATGCCTTATGGATTGTGTAACACACCATCTACTTTTCAAACTTTTGTCAATGACATCTTTTGAGATGTTGTCGTCTATTTAGATGATATTTTAATTTTCTTGAAGACACTAGATGAACATATTCATCATGTTTGACAGGTTTTAAATCAACTTCGAGATCAGGGTCTCTACGCCAAGCATAATAAATGTGAATTCCATCTTAAATCTATTGATTTTTTGGGTTTTACATTATCCACTAATGGTTTAGTCATGGACGAAAAAAAATTTCAAAAGGTCCTGGAATGGCCTGAGCCCAAATCCGTTAAATCCCTCCAGGGATTATTGGGTTTTGCAAATTTCTATAGAAGATTTATTAAAGATTACTCTAATACTATTTCCAATCTTACTTCTCTTCTTAGAAAGGGTATTACTTTTGTTTTTACTTCTAAAGCATGAAAGGAATTCAAAGCATTATAGACGGCATTCACCACAGCTCCAATTCTTTGACACTTTGATCCTTCTGCTTTGATGATAGTCAAGACGAATGCAAGCGATTATGCTATCGCAGGGGTCATTTCTCAATTGAATCCCGAAACAAAACTGTTTCATCCTGTTGCTTTTGAGTCACGCAAACTCATTTCAGCAGAATTAAATTATGAAATTCATGACAAAGAGCTTTTAGCTATTATTCATTGTCTTAAAAAATGGCGCTCTTTTCTTCTCAGCTTAGATAGTCCTTTTCAAATTTTAACACACCATAATGCTTTGAAATACTTTAGTTCTTCCAAAGTGTTAACCAGGCTTCAAGCCAGGTGGGCTGAATTTCTGTCTGAATTTCCTTTTTCTATTTCCTATTGCCCAGGTAAGAACTGCATTATCCCAGATATCCTGTCACGTCGGGACAACGTTTACCCACAGAGGGGGGACGCATTTGCTGACAAAAACCCAGCAAATGTGAAATCAATCTTCAACAAATTAATGTTAACAACTCATCAACTTAATTCGATGACAATTCAATCGTTTCAAAATCCACTATCCAACATCCTCGAAGCTCAGTCAAAGGACGATTATTGTTTAGGGTTAAAAGACAAAATACTCTCAAAGCAAGGGGACAAAAGATTTAGTATTGAATCAGGTCTATTGGTCTTCGAAGGTAGAGTAGTCATACCCGACAACAATGAGATGAAATTATGGATTTTGAATAGTCGACATGATTCTCCATAAGCTGGTCATTTTGGGGTTGATAAAACCTACCAGTTAATAGCGAGGGATTTCTTCTGGCCAGGTATGAACAGGGAAATCAAGGCCTATATAAAAGCTTGTTACGAATGTAATAGGAATAAGGCTCCCTGTCACCGAAAGTATGAGTTTCTTCAACCACTTACTATTCCCTCTAAACCTTAGGAATCTTTATTGATGGATTTTATTTCTCAACTTCCTCTTTCTAATAATTTTGATGCTATATTAGTAATAGTAGATAGATTTTCAAAAATGTCTATTTTTATTAAAACCACTACTACTGCTACAGCAGAAGATTTTTAAAATTGTTTCTAGAATATGTATTTTCCTAACATGGCTTACCCAATGATATTATTTCAGATAGAGGCTCATTGTTTGTATCCAAATTATGGACTCAACTGTGTCAACAACTCAATATCATGAGGAACCTCTCCACAGCCTATCATCCTGTTACCAATGGGAAAAGAGAAAGGGTCAACCAAATCCTCAAACAATACCTTTGAATGTATGTCAGTTACCAACAAGACGATTGGACCACATGGTTACCATTGGCCGAATTTGCTTATAATAACTCGACTCATTCTTTGAAACAAAAATCTCCTTTCAAAACTGTTTATGGAAGATATTCTTGATTCAATCAATCCATGTAGGAACTAGTCATCCTGCGGAACATTATCTTCGAACCATATCACAACTCCAAGAGGAACTTAAATCAAATTTGGAATTAGCGGTTTGAAGGTACAAGGAACAGTCTGACAAACATTGACAAACTGCTCCTTCTTTTAAACCAGGCGACAAGGTATGGCTTGACGCACAAAACATTCGAACGACTGGACCATCATAGAAACTGGCTGAAAAACGCTTGGGGCCATTTGAAATTGACTCTGAAGTCTCTAAAACTGCATTTTGACTCAAGCTACCTCCTAAATGGCAGGCTATTCACCCTTTTTTTCACATATCTCTCCTAGAACTGGCTCGAGAAACCTACCTGGGCAAGAACCAACCTCCTCCGGAACTTGTCAAAGTAGAAGACCATCTAGAGTGGGAAGTAAGCCGTATCCTTGATTCAAGAATGCGCAAGGGGAAACTTCAATACCTTGTGGAATGGGAAGGCTTCCTCGATGACTCAGACAAATTATCCTGGGAACCAGCCATCAATTTTTCTAACGCCCCTGAACTCCTAAATTCTTTTCATCCTAAATATCATTTAAAACCAAAACCTTTAAACTCTCTTTTACTTTTTTTTCTTTCTCTCTTTTTTTTTTCTTTCTTTTTTTTCTCTGTTTTTTTTTCTTTTAAAATCTAAAACATCTTTACTTCTAAAAAAATTCTTGAGTTTTCTTCTTTATTCTTTTTTTTTCAAAATTTTTCAATTTTTTTAAAAAAAATAAAAAAAATAAAAATAAAATAAAATAAAATAAAATAAAATTAAATTAAATTAAAATAAGAATAAAATTAAATTAAAATAAATTAAATTAAAATAAAACCAAATTAAAATAAAATAAAATATAACGAATAAAAATAAAAAAAATTTCTTCTCAATTTTCTATATACATTCTTTCTTTAAAATTTTCTTTTCCTCAAACTATCAAAATTCTTCACAAACATTACACAACCATCTTTCTGGAACTTCACTTTAACTTCTAAATCACTCTTTTAAATTATTTGAAACAAATTACTTCTTTCTTTCAAAATCCTCTTAAAATTTTTATTTCTTCTTTTCCTTTTCTTTCTTTTCTTTTTTCAAATAACTAAAATCCCTCAAATCTTCAATTAACAAACTTAAATAACAAATTTTTTTCTTTTCATTAAATTTTCTTTACAAAAAATTTTTTCAATTAACTATTTTTTTCTTCTGCTTCTTTCTTCTCTCATCCAAATCTTATAAAAATAAATATTAAAATTCTAAAAAAAATAAGAAAATAAAATAACTAAATACAAATTGTTTCTACATTCCTTTTTCTTCTTTTCTCTTTTATCTTCTCCCAAATTAATCCCTTCATCTTCCTTAAAATTTCCCTTATCTCCTTTCTACATTTTTCAAAATTCTCCCCCTCTCCTACCGGAATCAATTCCCCAAGTTCAAGTAGCTCTTCGGCTACGTCGAAGGAAGCGGCATCAACAATTTTATCGATCTCACCGCTCAAGTCTTCAATAAATTTTGCTCTTCAAACCTGACGAGGCTTCTTTGACCATACTTGATCGAGGGTTTCTTTGTTTTCCTCCCTCGAGGTAACAGTCGGTAACCTATCCTCCACCGACACTGCCACTTCCTCAGCAGTGGGTTCCACAAGGGTTGCTTCCACATTTGAAGCTTCCGCCGTAGGGACTTCGATGATGACGTCTGAATTATAAAACAGGATCATCAATAATTAAATTTATGAATTATAAAAAAGTGAACTTACTTCTAAGATTGGGTCGGCCTCCAAAAATAATTTAGGAGTGACCTTCTCTGCCACCTCCCTCTCCTCTTCATCATCTTCAATGACCACCCTTCGTTTTTTTGTGGTTTTCCTCAAGATGGGAATTTCTTCTTCCTCGTCGACCAATTTGTCGACTTCCTCTTTGACGGCCCGCCTCTTGCTTGCATCCCTAGTCACCCAGGTTGTCACATCATCCTCCAATTCCTCCTCATTCTCCCCCATCAATTGATAGTCCCCAATGGACACATCCCCAATGTCCTTGACTACTTCCTTCGTTTTGGGGATCACCCAATACTTTGTCTTAGTAAACCGACTCTCAATGTCGGCATTCTTTGCTAAGGCGTCACACGCCACCCTTCTCCATTGGCAAAACTCGCACTTCTGGCGAGGCCCTTGTGTCGCCATGCTCTCCACGCAAAAATACTCCATTGACTTGCAGGCCGTGAAAGTCTTCCAAAATTGTCATGTAACAACACCCCCATCTGCTTTAGGGTGTGGAGGAGTGGGAGTCGGTGTAGGGAAATCCGTCATAGTGAGTTAAAAAAATAATAATAACAATAATTAAATAAAGAGGAAGGAAAATTAGTGTGGGAAATATGTCTTACGCTCAACGGAGCTTGCGTTCTTATACCTGGGCATCTGTCACACGCCACGTGACACTCGAAGCAAAAGCAACTCATTAAATCAATAATAAGGGGCTCAAATCCATACTTGAAGCGCAGAAAGCAATTCTCCATAGCAACTGTGACTTTCCTTTGTGTACTCGCTATTCAACCGCGCTAGTCTAAACTCTAAATCTAAATTAGTCAATTTCTCAATAGTGTGTCTTAGTCTTTTTCTCAATAAGCGACGCATAGCGCAATAATCAATATAATAGTACATTAAAAGGTTTATGAAATGTCTGTGGGTTATTAAGGGGTAGTGAGCATGGACGGAATGGTTAGTGAAGGATTAAGGGGTTAACGGATGTTAGTGAGGAGGGTACAGGTGTAATGGATATATTTTAAATGGTTTGTGGTGTGCGGAATAGTGGATGGGTATGAGGTCAATGCGAGTAGGAGTAAAGGATATAAAAAGGGTTGGGTTTTTGGTTAGATACTACTTAGAATTAAATTATAAAACATATTTATAGTTAATAGTGGTAAACTCTAAAGTGAAAATCATTATTATTGTATCTTTCTTTCATTTCTCAATAATCACTTCTAAATCCTAAATCTTGATTGTTGAGTTTCCAACCCTTTGTGAGATTGTAAGACTTTTAATATTACCTTTCAAACTATATTAGGATTCTTCTCAAACATATCTCAAAGCAGTAGATCTTCCTTCGAGTAATCTTTGAATCACTTCCCTGAACCATCCCTCTGTGCTTCTAAGAAGTATCTAAACCTTTCATCTCACTTGCAGGAACATCCTCGACCTTGTGCGTAGGTTGTCCGATGAAAATATCATATTTCAGAAATGGATCCTACTGCGACTACATCTAAGTGATGTCAGGAGAAGGCTAAATCTCCTAATTTGACAGCATTGTTGCCACAGATGGTAAGTACAATAATTAGATGTAAAGATGAAAGTTTGTGTTTTGTGGGTATTAATACCAAGAAGTTCTTATGAAGACTTGAACAAGCAGCTGAAGTGCATGGAGCGACTGAGTATGATATTGTGCTTCAAGTACTTTTCTTTGTCTCTAATGAGTGCAAAAAAGATTTAGAGGATTTAAAGGGGCATGAAGAGTGTAATTGGTAAGCGATAAAAGAACAGATGCTCAAAAGATGGCTGAAGGTTACAAAGGAAACTAAGTATATGATAAAGGATCTGGATGTCTTAGTAAAGAGGGTCAAAGCTAAAGGGGGTTTTTGAGACTATAAGGAATTCAAACGTTTTAGAGAAGATTTTGATTGAATAGTAGAATATTAAGTCAGTAACAAAGATTTTAGCGATGCTGATGTGTCTTTAACATGGTTTTGTGAATTGTTAGCACCAGAAGTTGAAGACTGGGCAAAGAGGCGCTTGGATAACAAAGGAAAGCTAGTGAATAAGAGGGACACTAATTATAAGTACCCTGGATTAGAAGAAGTAGAAAGGGCAGTGGAAGCTGAAATGAAGTTGTGTTGAGTTGAGCTTCCAAAAACTAGAGCTGCTTTTGATAACAAGGAGATGGACCAAGATGCTTCTGGCGTGCAATCGCCTCCTCAGATGTCGTCTCCTAAAGTTAAAGTTTTCACTAAATAGCCAGATTCAGTTATGGAAAGGATTGAAGAGTTGGAGAATAAAATAATTAAATCAGCAAAGGTGAAAGAATTTTTTAGGTTCAAGAGTTTTCCTCAACCATTGCGTTTTGCCACTATAGTATGTTAATATTGTAATAAGGAGGGACATACTAGGATGAGGTGTAATGCACTTCAAAAGAATAAAGAGGAGAGGGTAGTTTACAAGGATGGATTTATGCTTATGTTAGAATATGGGACGAAGCTAGTCAAAGACAAGGATCAAGGGATGCAAGCCATGGTCATCAATCATATTAATAAAAATTCTATGGAGAGAAGGTCGAGAAAGGGCAAGGAGCCTGAAGCTAAAGTGAAAGGTAAGGATGCGAAGTCATTCAATTTCACAGTTACTTTTACAGTGTTGGATTTTAAGGTAAAAGAAAGAGTGGTTTCAGCGCCACTTACTGCAGTGCATTTAGAGATGTTTTCAGAAAAGCACAAGAAAATGGCCCCACCTTCAATTAGTAGGCTGAGAAGAGCTGGTGCTAGGTATGCAAATCCAGAGGATATGGAGGAATTAGGGTATACTACTAGAGAGAATACACCTGCGCCTATTGAGGATGCTGAAATGTATGGAATGTAACCAGGTGGTTATGGTGTTGATCATCAGGTGGAATATCAAACAGCAATGATGGAGGAGTCAGAGGTAGTGCAGAAAAGAGTGGTACCTGCCAAAGGAATTCCAGGAGCGAGGCACAATACTCCAAAGAATCCACCTGGAAGAGAAAAGGCTGGTGCAAATGGGACTCAACCTAAATGGAGGATGCAGCACCTTGTTCACTCTGATTTTCATAAGTCAGCTGAGGATTTAGTTGCGCAATGTTTAAAGACTACAGTTTCTGTTCTATTGGGTGTGCTGACAGCAGTAGCGCCAGATGTAGAAGATAGAATTGTGGATAAGTGCAGGAAGAAAAGGCTTGCTAATTGCGCTGAGTTTGATGTTGTAAAGCAGTCATTTTAGCCAGTTTTTGGATTACCTAGGGCGCCAAATTATGCAGGCCCCTAGGGTATTTAATGATTACTGTAAATGGTAAGCAAATTAGAGCGTTAGTGGATACAGGTTCACAAATAAATGTGGTGTCATTAGATGATGCTGTGGATTTAGGTCTTCCTGTTAATGATGGTGAGGGTACTGTTGCAGGAATTGGTGGAGGTAGGTTGCCTGTTATAGGTGTAGCAGAGTATGTATGCACTAGAGTTTCAGGAGCGTCAAGGGATATACATTTTTATGTTCCAATGGGTGTAGTTAAACCAGTTTTAGACATTCCATTTTAAATGGATTCTTCTACAGCTATTGATCATTGTTTGAATAAGACTATTGGAATAAGGATCATGGGTGATGATGATATTCCAGTAACAGCAGTCTTAGTAGCACCTAAGGATGGTGGCTGGGAAACTAAGTACTCTGGAGCTTCCCGATTAGAGAAAGAAAGAGAGTTTTATGAGGAAGTCTCAGATGATGAGATATGGCGACCACCAGGAAGGCGCCAACATTTTCATTAGGGACTGGCATTTTAGGTTTTACTATCTCTGAGGATGAGAGGAACCCGGATAGTGACCAGTCAGTCCAACAAGAAGGGATACGTAAAGTGGTACTTCATAGGTGTCTTGGGAATACTACAGTAGAATGTATTATACCTAAGCTTTTTAATTTCTTTGATTATTTATTTTGTTATTCTTATATTAAAAATAAAAAATAAAAACAGGATTTAGGTGTAACCCGTAGTTATATTAGAAAGGGTTTGATTTTAAGTAATGAAGGGAGCAGCAAGTGTGGTTTAGTATCTAAGTTTAAACCAGTGGATGTCAAGGTTAAACCAGTAAATTTACCAATTCCGGATTTGAATCCTCCTTTTCAGAGGCCAGCCCTGTCTAGGAATCCTTATGATACTCCTTTAACAATGTTTTTACCTGAATTTGCGCCTACTAGTAAAATCACAATGGAGAGACTTCAGACAGTTAATTTTGAACCAGAGAATTGGTTGTTGCAGGAAGAAAAGAAGTTGTTGTTACATTTTATGGTTCTTAGAGAAATGGCTATTGTGTTTTCTTTAGAGGAAAGGGGTTTGTTGAAACACTCTTATGGTAAACCTTATATTGTTCCAGTTATACCTCATGCGCCGTGGCAAAAGAAGGCTTTTCCAATACCAGTTGCTGTAAGAGAATAGTATACGGAACTAATTAGGGGAAAGTTTAGGTCTGGCTTGTTTTAACAGTACAATTCTAGCTATTCAAGTCCAGTGTTTTGTGTTGTTAAACATAATGGTAAATTAAGATTTGTTCATGATCTTAGGGAGATGAACAAGGTTACAGTAAAGGACGCAGGAATTCCACCAACGTCAGAGGAGTTTGTGGATTCTTTTGCAGGAAGTGCATGTTATGGATTAGGTGATAATATGGGAGGATATTATGAGCACAAATTGGACGAATCATCCAGACCAATGACAAAGTTTGAAACCCCACTGGGGCGCTTCATGTTAAAAAGGTTACCGCAAGGCGCAAAAAATTCTGTGGTAGTATATCAAGCACAGATAATGTGGATATTGCAGGATGAAATTCCAGAAAATTTGGGAATTTTCATTGATGATGGTGGTATAAAATCACCAGCCAGTGATTATGATGGGGAGGTGTTAGAGGAGAATCCATAAATTTGAAGGTTTGTTTGGGAATATGTGATTATCCTGGAAATAGTGCTATTCAGGATAGAGGAGGCAGGATTAAAAATTTCTGGATCCAAGTTTTCTTGTTGTGTTCCAGCGCTAGATATAGTGGGACATGTGGTATGCAAGAAAGGGAGGATCATTGCGGAAAAGCAGAAGAATAAGGTGCTTACATGGCCAAGGCCAAGAAACACTAAAAAAGTTAGAGAGTTTTTAGGCATTTGTACATATGTAAGAATGTTTATTCAAGATTTTGCTTTTTTGTCTTCACCTTTAAGGCACTTAACAAGAAAAGATGTTGTATGGGATTGGACGGAGGAATGTGATGAGTCATTTGAGTTGTTGAAAAGGATTTTAGGAAAAGATATTCTTTTGAAGAGATTTGAGTATGGAGCAGGCACTGGTAAAATTACTCTAGCGGTGGATTCTAGTGTGTCCGCAGTGGGCGCAGTGTTGATGCAGGAGGATGAGAAAGGTAATGTTAGACCTGTCCTTTATGAATCTAAGACTTTTGCTAGATTAGAGTCTAGATACTCTCAGTCTAAGCTGGAGTTATGCGGAGTAGCAAAGATTCTTAAGAAGCTACAATGAATGCTTTGCAGGCAAAATTTTGAGTTGCAGGTTGATGCGCTATCATTGGTGCAAATGATTAGTAGCCTGAGTTTACCAGATGTGCCCATGATGAGGTGGGTGGCGCAGATTAATTTTTTTTCCTTTGATTTAGTCCATACGCCGGGAAATTTGTTCACAATGCCAAATTCATTATCTAGAAGACCGTTCTGTGAAGAAGACTTGGAAGCCGAAGAATTTGAAGAAGATAAGAGATCGGTAAATGGAATAGATTATTGTGATAAACTAGCAGGCAAGGTTTCCACAAAGACAATAAACTAGCAGCGTGGAATGTCTGTAAACACATAAAACTAGATGTTGATGATGCAAAGGATATTTGTAGCAAAGGTAGTCTGAAACTGGATTAAGGGAACGCTGAAGCTAACGTAGCAACAAGGAGTGCGATAGGCAAGGCAGTGGAAGAGTCAGCTTACAAAGATGATTCAAGGGGAAATCAAGATAGTAGTACTCATCCCAAGGAGGGAGAGTATTCTGAAGACGACGCATCCACTGATGAGGGAGTAGGGTTTTTAAGGTTATATCTGGAAGGTAGTAGTGGACCAGATATTTGTGATTAAAAGGTTTGTCACAATTTTTTGAAGTGCACTAAAGGCTATTTTATTATAGATGGGAAGTTATGGAAGGATCAAGCTTCATTTCCTAAGTTACTTTTTCAAACTAGGGAGAGGATAGGGGAAGATATTCAGAGAATTACATGAGAAATTAGTACATAGAGGTCAAGATGAGATGTATCACAGAGTTAGGGAAAGATTCTGGTGGCCAAATATGAAGAATGAAGTAAGAGATTGGGTTAAATATTGTCCTGAATGTCAGCATAGGAGTTACAGAAAGCCAAAAGAGAAAGGTAGAGCGACGGGCAAAGATACTTTTTATGGTAGGGTCAGTTTAGATGCAGTTCATATAAAAGAAGGACACTTTAAATACTTGGTAGTAGCCAGGGATGATCTATCAAGATGGGTCAAAGCAGTGCAGTTGGTAAATCTTAAGGCAAGTAATGTAGCTGAATTCTTTAAGAAAGAATGGGTTTATAGGTATGGGGTTATGAAGATGGTGGCCGTAGATGGTGGCACTGAATTTGATGGAGAATTCCAAGAGGTAGTCAAAGGTAGTGGTGCCAGGTTACAAGTTGCAACACCATATTATACTGAAGCAGAAGGGATGTTATATAGAGGGCATCAAGTTATAAAGGATGTGCTAGTTAAATTATGTGGGAATAATGGGGCAATGTAGGAGAACATCTTGCCATTAGTTTTGTTTTCAGACAGGATTTCAGTTAAAAGGACAATAGGGTTTTCACCTTATGAACTTATGTTTGGTCAAATGGCAGTATTACCTATTGATCTAGAGGCTGGATCTTTTATAGGATGTGACTGAGATCAAGTGCCCTTGACTGAAGATTTTATTCAATTGAGGGTAGGGCAGCTTGAAAGGAAAGAAGAGTTTGTGGAGAAGGCATATGATAGAATGATGTAGATCCGGGACAAGTCAGTTAAATATTGGGATGAGCATTTAGCGCATAGGTTAAGGAAGCCATTGAGCCCAGGATATTTGGTTTTGGTTGATAAAAGAAGTTTATAAAGCCAATGGGGGAAGATGTTTGCTGACGGATGGAACGGTCTTTATAGGATAAGAAAGCAGATAACTGGGGGGTATTACTTACTGGAAGAACTGGATGGTACTGAATGGAAGCCAAGTGTGGCTGCAGATCAGATCAAAAGATTTTACCCAAGGAGTGTTCCAGTGATAAAAGATAGCCTCCGAAATCAGGAAAAACTACCATAATGACCTCTGGGAAGAGGCTAAACTATCAATGTTGTTTTATGTTTTTTTATGATATTTTATGTTACCTCCAGAAAAAACCTAAACTATCAATGTTCTTCTATCTTTTTATAATGAAATTTTATGTTAAATCTGGGAAGATGTTAAACTAAAAAGTTATTTTAAGCTTTGTTTTTCTAAGAAGACTCACAGGAGGCTTTGACACAGTTGTGACAGATAGAGGGTGCTAACTGGAAGTTAAGTGGACTATGGCTGAACAGGAAACTAACATAAGCGCTCAGATGAGGGGGTAGAGGAAAATGAAATCTTACATTTTCATTGTTCAAGGAGACATGACAAGATAGGCAATTGGATTAAAGGTGACACTTACCATGTAAACACAAAAGAAGCTGAGAATTTAACTAATTATTTAACTAACCAGGAGTGGAATAACAATTTATAGATGGGGCGCTCTACAGTTTGATTCTCATTTAAATCATGTTTTTTTATCGCAGTTAAGGTGGTAAAGTTTTATGATTTAAAGTTTATTTATGAATTTTTTATAGGGTTTACAGTCTTTTAAAGAAAGTATAGGGAGCGAAGTTAGGTGCTCTAAATTATGAAGACAAGTAGTATGAAAGACAGGTGTAGGAGAATAGCGCCATGTCTAAAATAATTATTTAAAGGAATAAAAAAAAAAAAGATGAAGACTATGTACAGGGATAATGGACAGAGAAGGCTCATATGGAGAGTGCTAGTCGACTATTCAGTATTGTGGTTAAAGCTATTAGGATATCCTTTCCAGTCTTCTGGCATGAAAAAACGATGAGGATCGGCGGGGAATCCAGAATATTTGACGAGCTGATTTCGTTAGTTAGTTGACCTGTCATTTATATATGGGTGTAGAAAGCTTCAAGTTTAGCGTCAGAAAAAGCTGGTGCTTTATAATAGGATAGAGACATAGCATCATATATAAGGCAAAGCCTGGAAAACATTTTCATGGAATGAAAGAAGGGTAAAGGAATAGGAACCCATCCCAGGGAGGTGGATTCATTGAAGCCTGAAAAAGAGTCAGTGGGTAAGGAAAGCATAAGTATAATGAAGGGTACTTACTTGCTAATAAATTTTGTGGGCATGCTGACGGCAAAGTAATGGTAACCGTGTCAGGAGCAGCTATGGTGGAGGCTGAGCACATGGAAGCATTAGAGCTTGGAGTGGAAGAAGGCGCAGTGCTAGGCTGGATAGATATTTTTCTCCTGGGAAAAGTAGGAAGCAATGGTGATTCATAAGGAGTGTTATTCTTGGTAGAAGAGCTGGGGCTAGGGGGACTAGTGGTTGTAATTATGGGGGCGCTACTGGTAGAGCTACGTGGAAAGCAAATATAGACATTAGGCTGAGGAGTATTTTGGTTTAGAGTGATATTTCAAGTTTTGTGGTATCTAAAGCAATTGTCACAGGCAGGTCTAAAGGAGGCTCACCCCCGGGGTCTAGAAAATGTACAATGAAAGTTGCAGTGTTTAAAAAATGAGCACGCTTGATCTCTGGCAACTGTACGGTATTGAATCATAATATTTGGATGAAGGTAATTTAGGGTACTAGATGGGCTATTTATAAGTTAATAATGAAAGGCATCAGTTGTCCAATATCTGAATTGAGTGCTGAATGGTTTCTAAGAAGGATGTGAAAGATTTTTGTCATAACAAAAAGCCTATGGAAAGGCGAATCTGTCGTTGTGGTAGCCTAAAGTTTAGTATGGCACATAAGTACGTAAATGAAGTTATTACGGTGTGCAAGATTGGCCTTATGATTTTTTTATATATATAAAAGGGTTTTATTTAATTTATTTGAGTTTTAAATATGAAGAAATTGGTCAAAAGCGAATGCCTACGCGAAAACAATTTCTTTTATGGAGAAAACTTATTTTTATGGTCTGAAGAGTTTTTAATTATCAAGTCGAGTCACTCAAGAACCTTGGGAAATTTTCCCAGAATTTTTACTATTTTTCTTATATTTTTAAATGAATTTTAAAGTTTTATAGAAATATTTACGTTTTTAGAAATTACTTAACTTTGATGAATTTTCATGGGGTGATTAGAGCTGCGCAGACTACGAAAATTAGTTTGGAATGTAAAGGGGAAGTGGCTCTATTATGTGTAATTTTTCTAGACTTTTAATTATATTTGTAAAGGTTCTAATTGAGTCCGGACGGACTCCGTTTGGACTCCGTACGAACTCCGTATGGGCTCCGGATTGACTCTGGGAGAGCTCTGGAAGGGAAAACTTAGTCACGTGACTAGGAATACTTAAGCGCCTCTCAAACTCGAAATTGAGAGGGGGGATACATCATACAGCTTAATCTTTAACTACCACAGTATCATTTTTTATTACTCAACAAATTAAATAAATTGTAATACCCTTATAACTTTATATTTTATATATAACATTTTAGAAATACTACTCAACAATTTAAATCACACTTCATACAGGGTATCTTTAGAAAGGTCTTCATCACTGGGACTTGATTATTGCTGTCTCATAAAAACTCAAATTATTTTAAAAACATAAAAGTCAATCTTTTCAGATCTTTCACTGGTACACCTTAATTGTTGTTATCAGTATTTCTTTTCTCAACAGCCACTTTTATTTAAATCTCAATAAGCGTTAAATATTTTAGAGTTTCATTATTTTTATCAATCAGATCCAAGTAGATTGGTTAGCTTAGTGATTTAGAATTCCCATTTTGTTATTTTATTGGAAGGACGGGGTTTTCAGCTAAATCCACACATCTCCTCCGGATTCTGCCTACAGCAAGGCGACTGTAAGAGTTTACCTTACCATAGTTGGCGCTCAACATGGGGTTCGATTTCTCTAGCTTTCTTTAAAGACTTACTTGGATCTAGGACTTTGTTAATAGCCTGCAAGAGGCTTATTCTCTGGAACTCTGATTGTATTTTTGTTATTGGCCTGCAAGAGGCTTGTTATTTTATCAATTGTTAACGCTTTTCATTACTTATTGGGATGTCTTCTTCTGCTGTTGCTTCTGGATCTTCTAACCCTCTTACTCCCTCAGTTAGAATTGTTTCTTGGGATAGCCCAAAGTTTGATGGGGAGGAGGTTAAATGGTTCATTAGCAGGTATGAAGCTGCTGCTGCTGTTGATGGTGCTTCTCATGTGGACATGGTGAAGCAAGTTAGATTTTTTATTGCTGATAGGGAGGTGGAAAAAGAGGTTATTGCTATGCAGGCATTTAAGGACAAGGATTGGGTTAAGCTTTCTAAAGCTATGGTTGATAGATGGGGTGTTAGGTTTACTATGATGGACCTCAATAAAATTGTTGGAGACTGGCAAGCAAAAGGTGAAGTTTCTTCTATGGCTGACTTCAAAAAGATCTGTGTTCATTTTGATGAAGTGGTGGAATATCTCATACTGGTGGACAAGTTAGTGCATGAGAACCAGGCAAAAGATTTGTTTTGGACAGCATGCAGCAGGGATATTCGAATGGACGTCTTGAAGGATCTTTCAAGAAAGGATTTGATGAAGGAACTGCCTAATGGTGAGCAGAAACTGCCGGCTCTGGAGGTTATCAAGGACAACATTCAAGCCCATCTAAAGTTATTGGCATTGGACAAATATCAAGAGTCATGCACTCAATATGTTAGCAAGGTTAGCGAAGTTTTGGCCGAAAACAACGATATTATGGCCAAAGCCCAGGAGGCCAAGAAGGCACAAATGAGATTACCTGCTGCTAAAATGGAGGGCAATGTAGATAATAAGATGGTCGATCATTTGGCCGATTTAACTAAACAGTTAAAAATATTTGTTCAAGAAACCCAGAAGGCTAACAAGGCCCCAATCGCTTCTTCGTCGAAGTCGACTTCTTATCAATCCAGAGGTTATGAGCGTCGAAATTATAATGGCAATAATAATGGTAACCGCTTCCCAGGCAATGGGAGAAACGGTGGGAATGGTGGTAGTAGTTATAGAGGTGGCTATGATGAGCCAAAGGTGTGCTCCTATTGTAATAGGAGGGGGCACAGAGCAACAGTTTGTTTTGCTCTTGATAAGGATATGGATGCTGGGCGAGTTTTATTTGATGGTAAAGTTTATAAATTTCCTGATGGTTCGTTCATCAAGCCCAGTGATGGACAGTCTCCTTCTGATTTGGTCAGAAGAAGTTTAACCGCTGAAAGGAGAGCCAGATTTAAAGAGGTGACAGATGAAGATGTTAATGCCAAGGGTGGCAAAAATGGTAATGGTAATGGTGGTAAATCTGACAAGGGCAAGGAGAAAGAGGTCAGTAAAGCCACATTCTCTACTTCTTTTGGTGGTTTGGAGCTGGCGACGGTTGTTCAGGTGGAGGGTAGCTGTATGGCTGGCGAATACGATGTTAATGCTGCTAGAAGAGCAGCTGCTACTAAGGCGAAGAGTAGCATTCAGAGCCAAATGAGGGCTAATCCTGGCAAGGCAAATAACAAAGTGAACCCTTACTCTAAGGACAAGAATTCTAGTGCTCAAACTGCCGCCAACAAATTGAACCCTTACTCTAAGGATGAATTATATAAAATGCAGAAGGGGATTGCTGATATGGGGCCCCCTAGTTATGGCAAGTTTGATTTAAATGGTGAGCCTATGCCAGAGGATGATTCGAATTCTGAGGAGGACGTACCGTTGGCGTCTCTACCCAGACCAAGTTTTGGCGGTCCCATCCCAATGGAGGGAGTAAGAAGGACCAGCAATGGATCAGGATTAGTGCAAGAAGCTGGTGACGGAGTTAGGGTTATAGAAAGTGAAGATGTTATTATGGGGAGTGAAGATGGCTCGGTTGGACCTCAAGAGGTACCCAGGGCCAAGGTTGTTAAATCAAAGGTCCAGTATGAGCGGCCAGTAGTTTCTGGTCAAGCTAATGCAATGGACACAGTTTTGAATAGGGTGAATCAACTGCAGATTCCCTTATCTTTGGGGGAGTTATTTACGATTAGTCTGGCGCTTGCTGAAAAGCAAAAGAAGCATTTGACAAGGCGTCAGGTTTCCACTGGAGAGGTGGAATATATTTGTGAAAATGCTGAAAAGTTTGGGGAAGATGTAGATACACATTTTTCCGCTCCCCTGGGTTACCTGGTGGTAACTCTTAAAGGTAAAGAAGTTAAGGCCTTGGTCGATTCAGGGTCTCAAATTAATTTAATTTCATTGGAGCAAGCAACAAGTATAGGCTTGCCAATTAAAAGTGGCACTGGGGGAAACCTCAGAGGCATCGGAGGGCATGCAACAGAGCTGATGGGCACAGCTGAGCATGTCAGGTTAGGCATTGGTGGATCTGTTGGTAAGGTTCACTTTTATGTGGCCAGAGGAGCAGTCAAAACTGTTCTGGGTGGTCCTTTTTTGATGGATTTTGAGGCCAGGATAGGGTATCAAGCTGACATGGGGATTAGTTTGGAAATCACTGGTGAAGATATGCGGAGGTTACATATGCAGTTAGCGCCTCCTGGAGATGAAGGTTGGGAAACAGGGCCATGGATTACTACTCTGTGCCAGTGTTGTGTTTGCACCAAGAAGCGGCATATAAAACGGACGGCTTCTGGTGAATTATGTTTGTTGGAAAGGGATGAATGCAGGGGCTGATCACTCTAATGTTGTAATCTCTCCTCAGGATGAGATCCCTGTTTGCAATAGGTCAGCTCACTTGGAGATAATTCAAGTGGATTCTCAATTATTTTCTGTTAATATTACTTTGGAGTGCAAATACGTTTTGGACTTTTCTATATGTTTATTGGATTTACCCGGTTTTTCTATTAAATTTAAAAACGGTGAAAAAGGCAAAATGGGCCAAATTAGGTTGGATAAAAATTGGAAAGGTATGTTTTTGGACCTCCAGCAAGAGGTTAAACTGCAATTATCTCCCTCTATTTTGGACCTCCAGCAAGAGGTTAAACTGCAAGAATCTCCTTCTATTACGGACCTCCAGCAAGAGGGTAAACTGCGAAAATCTTATCAAAACCCGATTAAAAATCTTAGTATAATTAAAATACAAAAAAATAATATTTGTGAAAATTCAATTCCAGGCCTCCAGCAAGAGGGTAAACTGCAAAAATCACATCAAAATCCAATAAAAAATCTCAGTATAATTAAAACACAAAAAAATAATTTTTGTGAAAATTCAATTCCGGTCCTCCAGCAAGAGGTTAAACTGCCAACTTTTTTTACGGGTGATTTACTGTTGGATAAGGGAAGCAAGGGTGTTGGAAAATCTGTTTATAAATTAGACGAGGGAAAGGAGAAAAGGTTAAAATTTAAAAATGAAATAAAATATTTTTGTAATTTTTCTTATTCTAATTCTGACGATGAAGAATATTCACTTGATGAAACTTGTAATGGCGATACAAAAGTAAATTTTTTACCTCAAGTTTATTTAGATGTGGACGCAGCCAAATATAAGAAGGTAGCAAATAAAGTTCGACCTATTAATGAACCGCTACCTGCTGAATTAAATCCACCTTTGAGAAGACCAAGGTTATCAAGAGATCCTTATGAAAACCTCTTGGTAAAGAATCAGCCTGAATTTTCTGAGACGTCAAGAATCACTTTTGAGAGACTGGGTGTTGTTAATTTTGGACCTGATGGTTGGTTGTCTGGAGAAGAGAAGAAGTTGTTGGATGTGATGGTCAAGCGAGAGAAGGCCATCGCTTTTGTAGAAGAGGAGAGGGGTGTGTTGAAGCATTCCTATGGGGAGCCTTACAAGATTCCTGTATTACGTCATGAACCGTGGCAGCAGAAACCAATTCCTATTCCGGCTGCATTAAAAGAAGCCTATATTGAAGTTGTCAGAGAACGGATACGCACTGGACTGTATGACCAATCAACGTCAAGTTATTCTAGTCTGGTATTTTGTATCAAGAAACCGAATGGCAAGCTTAGAGTTGTTCATGATCTTAGGGAATTAAATAGGGTTACAATAAAGGATGCTGGGATACTGCCTAGTGCTGAGGAGTTTGTTGAAGCATTTGCAGGGAGAGTGTGTTATGGTTTGGGAGATATTATGGGTGGATATGATGAGAGAGAGTTACATCCGGACTCAAGGCCTCTCACTACATTCGATACGCCACTTGGACGTTTACAGTTAACAAGATTACCTCAAGGAGCAACAAATTCGGTTGCAGTTTATCAAGCTCAGATGGCTTGGATCCTTCAAGACGAAATTCCACAATATGCTGGAATCTTTATAGATGATGGAGGAATTAAGGGACCAACAACCGACTATGATAACCAGGTGTTGGAAGAGAATCCCGGGATACGCAAATTCATTTGGGAGTTTGCAATTACTTTAGGAAGAATCTTGTTTTGAATTGAAGAGGCTGGTTTAACTATTTCAGGTTCAAAATTTTCATGTTGTGTGCCAGCCTTAGAAATATTAGGCCATGTGGTATGTAGAGAGGGTAGGATTATGTCCAAGAAGAAAGTTAACAAAATTCAGTCCTGGCCAAGACCCAAGAATACGACTGAAGTTAGAGGGTTTTTAGGCGTTTGCGTATATGTTAGAATGTTTATTAAGGACTTTTCTTCATTGGAAGCTCCATTGAGATGGTTAACAAGAAAGGATGCAGACTGAGAGTGGGATGAAGAGTGTGAGAAAGCGTTTGTGAATTTGAAGGAGGTTGTGGGGAAGGATTTAGTCCTGCACAAGTTGGATTATGGAAAAGAAGCTGGCAGAATTTATTTAACAGTTGATTCAAGTCAGGTTGCAGCTGGGGCGGTTTTGTCTCAGATGGATAAAGCTGGTTACATCAGGCCAGTTAGGTATGAATCTGTAGTATTGACAGAGGTCGAATAAAGATATTCACAACCAAAATTGGAATTATGTGGTGTGGCGAAAATACTGAAGAAACTTCAGCATATTTTGTGGGGGCAACATTTTGAGTTGCAAGTGGATGCAAAATTGTTAATCCAGATGATTAATTCCCCAAGTTTACCAAACGCACCCATGACGAGATGGGTAGCTTTTATTCAACATTTTTCTTTTGATTTAGTTCATAAGCCTGGCAAGACTTTTACTATGCCAGATGGTTTATCAAGGAGATCATCCACTGAAGAAGATTCAGACTCAGAAGAGTTCGATGAAGATATACCTATTATCAAAGCCAGCACTAAAGGAGCTGAAGACTTTCCATACCTCCCCCATGAGGTTAAACTGGCAGGACTATTATGTTTAGATTATGGTGATGATGACCTCCACCAAGAGGATAAACTGGAAAATAGTTTTTATGTTAATAAAGGTGTTGGAAAAGGTGTAGATAAATTCTGTAGAAAGGAGATAGAAGAAGATGTGGTGTATGTAGAGGAAGATGGATTGGTAGTGCGGGATAGTAGTAAGTTAAGGAATGGTGTATATGTTGGAGAATTAGAGAATTTAAATAAAAAGGTGGATAAAGAGAAAGAGGTATTTTCGAATATGGTTTACGAAGGATCCAAAGGTTCGGAAGAAAAACATCGACATAGCTCGATTAAAGATTTATTTAGGGGTCAACAATTATTGGCTCATTCATGTGCAGGTGATATTGGTGATAGAGAAGTCCCTATTGATGTTATATTAATTGATTTTCAAGATGAAGTCTGGGGTCAGACTGGTTTTTATTTTTTGTTAGTCAAATATTTGTTGACTTTAGAGAGGCCAGAAGATTGTGAAGACGATGAATGGGTGGCTATGAAGAGGAAGTCATCTACAATTTACCTATCTGGTCGACGATTAATGAGGAGAAGGTATCCAAATCCTCAAGTAGTTTTAACTCAAGAAAAGGGGCAAGAATTAGTTTTAAAATCACTGCATGAAGATCTCGGGCATAGAGGCGTTGGAGAAAAGTTTAGAAGAATTTCTGATCTATTTTGGTGGCCTGGCATGAAGATGGATGTTAAAAAGTGGGTTCAGTCATGCAAAGAATGTCAAAGACAAAGTTATTTAAGGCCAAAAGAACCTGGACGCGCGACTGGTGAATATACGCTCTTTGGGAGAGTTAGTTTAGATGCCGTTCATATAAAAGAGGGACGGTATAAATATTTAATTGTGGCCAGAGATGATTTATCTGGTTGGGTAGAGGCAGCTCCTCTTATTAATTTAACTGCCAAAAATGTGGCAGAATTTTTTTGAATAATTGGGTGTATCGATATGGAGTGATGAAGTTGGTGACGGTAGATGGAGGTCCTGAATTTGGGACAAAGTTTAAAGAGGCCGTATTGAAAGTTGGATCAAAGGTTAGGGTAGCAACCCCATATTATCCTGAAGCTGAAGGCATGGTTGAAAGAAGGCATCAAGTTATTAAGGATCCTTTAGTTAAAATGTGTGGGACAAGTGCCGAAAAGTGGAGGCACTATTTACCTTTAGTTTTATTTGCTGATCGAATCACTTCCAAAAGGACGACCGGATTTTCACCTTATGAACTTGTTTTTGGACAGAAAGCAGTTTTACCGGTTGATTTAGAAGCTGAATCATATCTTGGAGTTGACTGGGACATGGTCAAAACTACATAAGAATTATTGTGTGCAAGAATGATGCAGCTAGAAAAGAAAGAAGAATATTTAGAAAAGGCATATTTGCGGATGATGAAGATCCGAAATCAATCAGTCAGATATTGGGATGAGCGGTTGGCACATCGATTAAGGAAACCTTTGAATCCAGGAGATATGGTCCTGGTGTATAATAGAAGTCTAGAGAGTCAATGGGGAAAGATGTTTGAAGATAGGTGGAATGGACCGTATAAAATCAAGGAGCAAGTTTCCGGCGGTTCATATGTGCTAGAAGAGTTGGATTGAGTAGTATTGAAGAAGAGGGTAGCAGCCGATCAAGTGAAACGGTTCTATCCTAGAGGCAACAGGAGTGCCGAAGTCTAACTCCGAAATGAGGATAAACTACAATTTTAATGACTTTTATTAAATTTATACCTCCGCAACAAGGATAAACTATGATATCTACAAAATTTTATGGACTCCTCTGCAACGAGTATAAACTATCTTCTTATTTTTATCAAAAATACTTTACTATCGTTACACTGCATATGGGCAACAAAAATGTGATGAAACATAACAAAATGCGAGAAAACCTTCATTGAAAATTTTCAAAATTTAAAATTCTTAAAATATGGGTGAAGATAGTGTTGGAAAATTTTAAAAATTTATTGGAAGAAGTGTTCACAGGGGAACCTTCTTAATTTAATATTGGCAAGTGTGGGGGTAATTGATGGGCCGGCTGCTCTATACACAATTACCCCATAATGTTCGTTTCCAAAATTTTCCCTGTTTCTAGTTGAATCCTGGCTTTGTCTTTTAATTATAGGAAGTCCACTAAGACTATAAACTGGAAAGAATCAAGAGACATCGCTCTCAACACCGGATTCAAGATTCCTTTTATTTTATTTTGTTTTTGATTTTTTTATGTTAGATTGTGATTTCTTTTCTTTAATATATATTATAAATTATTTTAAAGGTGATGCTCACTGGTGGTCTCTAATCATTTTTATAAATTGGAGGGAGCCCACCCAGTGATCATCATTATAAAAATTATCTTCTAAAAACTTTCATTTAATTTCTTTTCTTTTCAATTTCTCAAAATTGTGTAACCACATCAAGTTGCACTTGGATGTGGGTATGATGTCGAGGGTACGGCTCATCAAATGGCGGGGGGGCATCTTTTAAAATTTTATTTAAAAAAAATTTTTATTACTTTTTTTTATCTTTCTTTTCACATTCACCACAGAAAATTTGGGGGGGTATTGCTAGCAATACCCCTTATTTAAAAATGTTGGGAAGTGGTTGGAAAGCTGTTGGAAGGCTTGTGGGGAGTTGATTGTGAAAGCAGATTTAAATTAATTGGACAAAGATTTGGTAATCAGTTAGACCTAGGTTCAACCAAACTCAATCACAGGTTTCTTGGAGCTTGGTGATTACTTTGATTTTGAGCTGAGTACAGATTGAGCAAAGCTTGAACATATCACTTAACATATCATAATATTCACTTTCCCATCTTGTGGAAAGCAAAATTTGATATTCGTTCTAAGAATATCTACATATATTTTCTTGCCAAGTTGGTAACAGAAGGTTAAACTGTAGTATCTCAATTATTACACTAGACTACATAGATATTTGATAAAACATACAATTCAAATCAATTTTAATATTATTGAGATCACCATAAGTGTCTTTCCAAAGACTTACAAAAAGTATGTTAGTATCAAGACATTGTTCTAGGTAGTAGTTTCAATTTGGATTTTGAACTGACATCTAAAGCATTTTACTATTAGACAGAAACATAATTAAGTGTAATAAGAGTGAAATTATTCTATTTTGTGATTATAATGTAACAATAAAGCACATTTTTATTGTGAAAATTTTTCTTCCTCCACAAACCAAAATTTACTCTATAGGCTCAAGATTTATTTTTAAGCCATATTATTCATTTCAGTTATCATTGATTTACTTCCAATATTTATTAAAAAGATAATAATAATACATGTGAAAGAATTATGAGCTTAGCATAGCATATGCTAAAAAGTTATTTTGTCGTTTTATTCAAAACTGATTCTTCATTTTTTGCCTCAATTCATCTTTTAACAACCACTATCTTCAGATACTATTCTTACTTAATATGTCAAGTCTCAGATGTGTTGGACAGTTCTCAATAACAATCGATCAAATTTATATGAATGTAATTTCAAGATTTCAAAACTCACCGACCCCCACGATTTTACAGCGAGGCCATTTGAATGTTCATATTTTTGGACTATTTGAAGAAAGAAAACCAACCCTTGTTGGTAATCTTTCTTAAGTGCAGAGTCAGCACATTGGACCAATATTGGGTTACATTGGCTCTGGATCTCACCATTTAAAACAAAGAAGTGCCTTGAATCCTATGAAGCCATTCTATTTTCATGCTTACTTGGTTCCAGTTTTCGGTAATCAGTATCAACTTTGGGGATGCCTCTTTTCTTCAAGTACACTAATCAGTCTTTCTAAAGAAGCATTTACTTCTGCACAAATCGATTTATGTCCAATCCTGAACTACGACTCCACTATCTTTTTTAATATCCCGCATGTAATTTTTGAAGGCTCTTTCCAAATATCTCAGAGTACTCAAGATTGGAAAGCTGATCAACTTATCCGAGGAATCAAAACAGTTCTCAAAACACATCAACTTCAAGCAATATTTTTTATGATTGACAATGAACGAATGTTAAAGGAAAAGTTGGATATCATGTGGAGGCACCAGGACAACCATTGGCTTAGAACTGGATTCGATGACTATAAAGATCAGTTTCCTAACAATCAATTAACGCCTGAAGGAAACGGGTCAATACTTGCTGATGATATGGGTTTGGGAAAGACACTTTCAACTCTTTCTCTTATAAGTGCAACTCAAGGTGAAGCAAGACAATTCCAGGTATCAGAAAATCAAGAAGGTATTAATCGGAGTTCAGCCACACTGATTATATGCCCCCTGGCAACACTATCGAATTGGATCAATGAAATAAGTGTGCACTTTGAAGATAATGCGCTTCCTTTCAAGGTTCTTTATGGGAAGGATTGTCAAAATACTAATGTCAATGAGCTACAGGACACTGCTATTGTTTTAAGGACCTATGAAATAGCTAGCCCAACGATGTCAAAAAATCAAAGCCAAAAAAAGATACCGGTGACTCAAATGCTCTTTTGGTATAGAGTTGTTTTAGATGAAGCTCAGTTAGTGCCCATTTCTATATCTAAAACTTAAAACTTAATTTTTATAATCAATTTTTATAAATATTCTTTTAGTTACATTAAAAATCCTTACTCGCAGAGGGCTCAAAAAATATTTGACTTGGAATCCCAACACCGACTATGCTTGACTGGAACTCCACTTCAGAACAGGCCCACTGACCTTCAAAGTCTCATATTTTTTCTTAGAATCGAAAAGTGGCAAGAAGACTGGTTATGGAAGAATTTCCTTTTTCCAGGTTTGCAAAAAGGAAAGGCTAATTCTATTAAATCAATCAATCACTTAATGAAAGTCATAAGCCTACGTAGAACAAAGGATGCAATTTTGTCTCTTCCAAAAAAGATTCAAAGGGGGATATCGGTTCAATTAGCAGATCCATGGAGGTCTAAACTTGATGTGCTTCAAGAAGGATTCACTGAGCGATATGGGCCCTCCAGAAGCACTGACTTCCCTTGGGACTCATCTGAGTTTCTAAGAGAGCTGATGATTTTAAGAAAATTCTGCAACCATCCAATCTACGAAAATCTGGATGAAACTCCAACTTTTGATTTCACCTGGCAGCATTCCGCAAAGATTTGTCATCTTATAGGCCACTTAAAAAACTTTTTGTCTGGTGAAAGGGATATAAATTTTCCAAAAGCTGTTATATTCTCCAACTTTTCAGACTTTTTGCAGATGTAAGTGATTCTATAATGAATTGTTTTACAAAATTGTGTTGGCTTATTAAAAACAATTTTCTAATATTTCAAAATAGAATAAAAATGGCTTTAGATGACCACAATATTAGGTATACCCAGCTTACGGGTGAATTCAGCCGGACAAAGCAAGACAAAAATATGCATGAATTCCATTTTAATAAAAATTGCCAAGTTTTGGTTGGAACGATTCAGGCTGCAGGAGTGGGTATAGATCTCAGGTGTGCTCAAAATGTATATATAATGGTGAGCTCAATGTCTTTTATTTCATGTTAAGAACAAAAATATTAAATTTTTTATATGTTCAATGTTGAAATAGGAGCCAAATTGGAATCCAGCAGTTGAGCAACAGGCTGTTGATCGGCTGTATAGAATGGGGCAGCAAAATGAAGTAAATGTTTTGAATTATTTTGTACAAGGAAGTATAGAATTCAGCATGTATAAGATTCAAAGGAAAAAAATGGAGCTAACAATGTAAGCCAAATTTCATTTCTATAAATTTTAATGATAATAGTAATCATTAAAATTATGTTTTTGTTTTCAAGGCTAAGTGTCCCAAACAGTGGAAATGAGGAGTATGAGTGTGCAAACCTATTATTAAGGGAGTTTGTCAATCACTCACATTAGAGGAAGAAAGAATTTCAAGGAGAGCAGGTAAATTTATGGGATTTTGAGGATTTAAAAGTCTGAGTTGTTGAGGATTTAGAGATGCAAGATATAAGGGAGAATAACAGTCATTCGGCAAACCCCGGGGGACATGAGAAGGATTAAGGTTAGGGGATAATGTTGAAACCAAACTGATTCTTTTGTACAAGGCCAAGTCCTTTAGCACACTTCCAGAGTAGGTTGAATTATCTCGAATATCAAAGTGTTGTTGGTCAATATATTGTGCAACTTTAGAAAAATCTTCAGACCTCCATTGCATTAAGATACGTCTTAACGATCCATCATTATCAATTTCGGTGTCTGAACAACACTTGATGTTTGTGAAAAGGTTGTGATAAGTTTCACAATGTGGAGGTTGTTTAAGAAGTTTAGTTCAGTTAACTGAATTCTAAGAATCTTTGGTATTTGAAATAAAGGTCATAAATAAAAACGGTTGAAAAAAAGGGATTTTCATACTTTTTTTTTATTCTATATTTATGCTTTCTCACTTTGATTATTTCTTGAGAGCTATGAGAATCCTTCCCAAGTCTTAATCTATCAGCATGACCTAAAAACCAACGGTGAAGAACTCCTATTTGATTTGAGAAGCTAATTTGAGTTGAGTCAATTGGATATGCAATCAAATTATTGGTTTTTAAGGCATTTTCCCAGTGTTTAATGAAAATATTTGCCATGACCTGGTTCCATTTGTAAAACCAATCTAGGTTCCAAGCAAAAGTTGATCCTGGGAAACCACACATGCGAAGGTGCTCAATAAAAGATTCACGGAAAATTGGTGGAAACTTTTCTGAAACCGCTGAATTTGATTCTGGATGAGGTAGTTCAAAGGCAATGTTGCAATAATTCATGTTGAATGATGAAAATCTGTCTAATTGCTCTTCAGTAGGGTTTTGTTTCCATCCATTTGATTCTGGTGACAAATCCAAAAGTGAACGACAAAAATTGTGTATAGATCTACAAAAGTGAGAATTGAATGGAGGCAAAGTCTCATTAAAAATTTTCTAAAGTGTTCTTGTGTTTGTGAGCAGGTTTCCATGAGGAAAGTAAGAGCTACTAGGGTTCATAAATAATTAGATTAAGAAAGTGTTCAATTAAATTAAACAAAAAGGAAGGATAAATTGTTGAGCTCCAAAACTTTATTATCAAAGTTGATTTAAGGAGAAATATCACAAAAATTAAGAATAAGAAATATTTCGACTTTATGGAATTATAATATGCATAAATTAAATTTTTATATGCAACTTGAACTCAAAAGGAATGGTATAAAATAAAGAGAATGATTATGTGATAAAAGCAGACTCATTTAAGAAACGGATTTTTTTTTCTTTTCAAAAAATTCTTCCACAAAAATAATTTGTTAAATGTGAGGCTATGTTCATTTTTTGATTACCAAAAAATTATTTTTGGTCCAATATGATAGTAATACATATTCTTTTGAGTAATTTTTTTCAACCTGAATAAATAGACTAGAGTGTCACTTCATCACATTTATGTATGAAAAGTTATACAAGGTTTCAGCTTTTATGTAATTCTTTAAGGTTTACACTTTTGTAGCATCTATTATTTGAGTATTTTTGATTTTTTCTTTATAGAAAATTCTACCTAGTACAGACCAATTTTCAAATTGAAAGAAATATGTTTGTGATTGTTTTTTACAAAATATTAAACTTATTTTTGGGTTTAACTTTGATTTTTGGGGTAATTTTTTAAATAATTATGTTAAAAATATGGATTACTTTTCTTATAGTCCATAACTAAGAATTTTCATCAAAATCAAATAATTATAGGGTAGTTAGATATAACTCAGAAGGCATTTGATAGAAAAATAATTAAGATGCTTGTGCGTACAACAGAATTTTTTCTATGATAGAAAATATTCTGATAAACATGCATGCATTGTTGTACAAATGCAGAGAGTATACAGAATACAAATAAAGTAGACTGCATAACTTTAAATTAATATATAATTTATCCGATTAAAAATTAAACATTTAAACTTAAATAATTTCAACACATATTCCATCATATTCTTTTGATAAAAAAATGTAGCTTATATTAGCTAGTGCCTTTCAAAAAAAGGAATACCTTCAATCGGTAACTTCGAATAGCTAACTTATTCCTAAAATTATCACAATTACAATGCCTCCATTTTTTCATGTATGTCAATGTCAAGATCTTGGATGTGTCAATAGAAAGTATCAAACTTCTTCTGGGTCCTTTGAAGTTGGTATGGCTTTCAAAAGCTCTAATTCGTATGCAAAACATCAAGAGGAAAGAAATAGGAAGGCCCAGATGGTTATTTCTTCCAAAAATCCACATAACATTGGAAGTTCCTGCTCCACAGAAACAGTAAGCTGTATATCTATAGTTCAATGTGAGAATTAAAGTCTTTATGATGTTTCAATGATTTATTACATAGGGGCAGTTGCTATTGGGGGCAGAAGTATCTTCAACAGTCTCTAGAAACTCAAATCTTGGGGAACGGTATAGCCAAATAATTATGTGGCAGGCAGCAAAGCTTTCTCTGATTCATCATTTGAGCAAAGAAGGTTGTACTCAATTTTCGGATGAAGAAATTAAGAAGCTCAAACTTCTAGGTGATAGTGGAATACTGGATTCTGATAGCATTGTCCGCCTGGTCCCACGCTCGATAGATACAGTTTTTAGTCGATTAAAGCTCAATCAATCATTTTTCACTAAAACATGCTGTCCTAAATGCTTTGCTCTTTATGAGTATAACTATGAATCTCAACCATCTATAGTATGTTGCAATCAACCGTTTCTTTCATCATCAAAGCACTATTTAAAAATGTTTGGAGCAGGACAAATTGCAGTTAAATGTGATGAAAGGCTGTATTTGATGGAGGAACATCAAGAACATGTAAAATACTTATCTCTTAAAACATTTCATCACCATTCTTTTATCGACTGGCTTAAGGAAAAGATCAAACTGTTCAAATTTGAGCTTCTGATTGAGAGGAAAACCCCTGTGGCAGAACGTGTAGAGTGTGATTTGATGAAGGATGTTTGTGATGGTTCAATTTGGAAAAACTTTCCCATAACCACTCCAGCTCTGGATAGCAATGATGATGAATGTACGATAACTTCAGGCAACTTAATGTTAACTTTATATTTTGACTGGTTTAGGCCTGGTGGCAATAGGATTGGAGGTCATCAGAAGTCTGTAGGCAATATTATGATGGTGTGTATGAACCTACCTCAAGAAGATAGATACAAAATGGAAAATATTTTTTTGTATTCTATTATACCCGGACCAACAGAACCCACAAGTGAACAGCTTAATCACCTTCTTAAACCACTGGTTAATGATCTACAAACTCTATGGGATGGTATATTGATTGAAAAGACACATCTTTATCCACGAGGCCAGAAATTAAGAGTTGCATTGTTCTCTTTGATAGGTGACATTCCTGAAATACGAAAATTGGCTGGCTTTTCCAGTCACTCTGCAAAAATGTTCTGCTCTTTCTGTAATATCTCTAAAGATGAAATTAGTGAAAAGAATGTGGGAAATTTTTCATTACGGAATCATGAGGATCATATGTGCTGGGCAACAAAGTGGAAAAATTCTAAGTCACATTGGGAGCGTGTATCAATTGTTCAAAATCATGGGGTACAATGGAGTGAGCTGAATAACCTTGAATATTGGCGTCCAACTGAATATTGCTCAATTGATGTTATGCATTCACATATGCTTGGCAACCTAAAAGATCACAGTCTAAGCTATTTTCAAATCCAAAATGCAGCAAAAGATCTAGAAAGAAAGCTGGAAAAGGATAAAAATTGGCTTGTAAGAGAAGAAGATGATGATTTCTTTTCTGATACTTCACTGCACAAAAATTCGAAAAAACGTAGAAGTAGCTTAAGCACCACAAATAATGATGATGATGATACAGGACACACGAGACAGCACAAGCGGCAAAGACGTACGAGTTCAAGACAGTCATCAAGTCATCATGGACTAGATAATGAAGGATTGGGAACAAATCGATCAAGAAGCCAGAGTAGGTCATCCAGCTCCAAATTTATTCCTCCATATAGCGATGTGGCCTCAATACAGTCTAACAGCAGTGACAGTAGGAATTCATTGTATAACGTAAGGCAAAGAAGCATTAGCATATCACAGAGTGAAGGATCTCACTCATCAAATGAGACAGCTAGAGATGAAGAAAATAAAAGGAAAGGTAAGGAGAAAGAAAATGAAGGTAGTAGTAATCCACGAATCACAGCAGCAGAGCTACAGGTTGTATGGAAGATGATTGATCAAGTAAGAAGACCTTCCTGGCTAACACGAGTTCCAAAATCAGTAGGATCTAAAAAGGCAGGATCCCTCAAGGCAGCAGAATGGCACATGCTGTATACTCTCTACTTCCCTTTGTCACTTATACCCCTTTGGTTTGAAAAATTTAAAGAATCTGAATCTTCAGCTTCCTCAGCTGATAAACCAAGAGAATATTATCTTCTCAAGTCACTTGTAACATTATGCTTGATCACCAATTTTTTGACATTAAAAAATATACAGACTAATGAGCTTAAAGATCTAGATCAATTTCTGTTAGAGTATCGTGAGTGCCTTGAAGAGGGTTGGAAGAATATTAATGCAAAGCCAAATCTGCATATCACTCAACATTATCCTGAAATGATAAAGCGTCTTGGTCCACCATCAGGTACAGCTACTTGGTCTGGAGAGCGGGTGAATCATATATTATCTGAAATTCCAAACAATCACCATCCACGTATGTAATGTTTGTAAGCAATGATTTAAAAACTCAGCTGTGCTAATTTATTAATATTTACCACAGGAGAGATACCGCTAACAATGCTCAAACATTGGTATTGGAAGTCTAGGGTATTAGATCTTGGTGAAGTAGAAGATAATGATCAATGTGAGACTAAAAAAATCCATATTGATCTCGATAAACAAAACAAATGGATCCATCTAAGTATGGCATTATTTACTAAATGGGTAAGGGCACGAATGGGAAAAGAAACTTCAAGACGGGCTTTGACACCATCGGAGAAAAGTGGGGATCGGTTAGTTGAAAATGTAGCAAGCATATTGATACATGGAAAGAGGTTTACTAGTTACCATCGACACATTGCTAATTCAACAATTGAATTCTACTATGGAAAAGATAGCCAGTTTGGGCAAATTGATGATCTTTTCAGATCAAAGGAAGAGATTGATCAAATATATTTAATAGTAAGTCCTTTCAAAGAGCTCCGTCCAGAAGAAACATCAAAGGATCCCTATGAGCTTTTCCCACAAGTGCATTGTCGGTTAGTAAGAGTAGCCAAAGCAACTCAAATTGTGATTAAGAAAGATGCAATAATTGGACATGCAGCTACTGTCAAGCACAAAAAAGGAATGTTTGGAATCAAAGACGAGGTTGTCACTGCCATTGGACTGCAGACAGTAGTGAGTGAAAAAATTAATCAAATTTATTTTCTGTTGACTAACATCTTTGTGTTAATTTGGGATTGGGGAAATTTGTAGGATTGGTGATATTTGTAAATGGTGAAAGAAATAATTCAATGCTCGATTAAAAAATGCAATGCATCCAACTTACCTTATCATAAATCAGTGAACAATTACTTTGGTTGCTTTTATTGCGAGAGAACCCATGCTTTCAATGAGTCATTTTTATCTTAAATGTAAGAATGAAAGAAATAAAATCATGATAATGAGAAATATGATAAAATTTTTACTTAATGAATGATCTTCTTTCTCATTCATCTACTATAAATAGTTTGACCTTCCAACTTTAGCTGATAGCTATATATTATTCACTTTATTTTTCGACAAGAGAACATACACGTTTACAAGACTATATACATAGTATCTTTTTTTACTTTAGCTTTGATAGGTATAAATTTTAACAACTGATTATTTTTATTTTATTTTATTTTATTACAGTTCATTATGGATGATAATTTTGAAGGGATGTCTGTTGACCCAACCGATTCTGATTGTTTTCCGCCTCAACATACTAATACTGGAAATACTCCTCCACCACCCTCTGCTGATCCACCTCCAGATGCATCTCAATCTGTACCACCTAATCCTAACCCACCACCTAATCCAAATCCAGGCCAAGAGTCTCATTCAGAACCGAGAAATTTTAATCCCAATCATCCTTCTGCTTCTGAAAGTGCTAATCAGCAAGCTGATCAGCTAGGAAGAGATTGGGCTAGTGAAGTATTGAGGGAATTTTTTGGAGAACAATCATCATCTGCTCAGCCTAACCAAGGAGCAAGCATAAGTGGAGCAGGTAAGTCAAATTTGTAGTGTATTCTTTTATTCAAAAATAACCAATTTAATTAACTTATTTGAATTGTTAGTGAATCCCTCAATCATTATGGGTATCAGTGATTACCACAGACTCAATTCAGCAGAGTCTCATGAGCGAGAACGGGGGTTAAGGGCTGTAAGAGGCTTAGTTAGAAGGAATGATGTTCCCAGGAGCTTGGACAGTCTAAATAGAAATATTTACCACTTTCTGAAGTATTTTCTTGGGGGACCAACACAAATATCAAAATATCCTGCAAGCCCAACACCTTTGGAGATTGAAAATTGGAAAGATTGGAGCCAATTCAAACTAAAAACCATTCAAACTGTCCTAACCCAAGTCCAATCTTCTAACCGTGCCAATTCTGCAGCTGATCGACAATTTCTGATAACCAATTCTATAGCCTTCTTGCGATCCAAAATTCGACTACCCAAATTTTTTCCAGCACCTGAGCCTCGAGGACTAAAAGGAGGAGCACCGATCCCACTTTCTGTCAAAAGAAACTTAGAGCGTGAATTGCAAGAAAAAGGTTTTCGGAAATTCGTGTTTGATTGGACTTGCCGTGATTTTTCAGAATCAACTTGGAATCAAGTCATGGGAAGCATAGTATGCGACCACTGTACCAGATGGCTCACCACCTTGAATACAATCGATCAGTCAAAGCTTCAGTTCACTCAATGTGTTATTGAGAAATGGGTAGTTAATAAGGGGAAGGAGATGATAAGGTTGTTTGGGCAAGAAGAGGAAAGGGTAGCAAGAGAAAAGATTGAAAAGAGGGCAAGGGCACAAGTAAAACGTTATCGGACCAAGGTAAGTTTTTTATTTTACTTTGCTTTTTGTTATTATGAAGCTGATTTAGTTGGAATTTAGATTGCTAGTGCACGCTACAAGTTAGCAAGAGATCTCTGCAGTGATGTGCCAGGTTTTGTTGTGCTTTTTCATGATACTAGGTGCATCTCTGATATCGAGGAAGGCCCAGCACCAGCCCCAACTGCACCTATCCGAGCTATTCCTGGATGGCAAAATCCTGAACTCAATGATTTGTTTAAAAAAATGGATAAGATGACAAAGGACTTAGCCCATACACCAGCTCAAAAAAAATCAGCATTAAAAACATATTCACGGTCATCAGAAAGGACAGTTGCACAAAATGGTATATTCAATGTTCCCAAATACCTTTCCAAGAATTGCTATTCAACAACATTTTTGGCAGGATTATCTGTGAATGAACGTGAGTCACTTGGGGTTGGAGCTGATATTGATCTGGTAAAGATTCGGGAATCAATTAATAGAGCATCAACATCATCATAACTTAGGTATAACGGTGATGTTCTGTGTAATATAGCTATCTTATATTGAATTTTATGTATTCTGTTTTTTTTCAAAGCAGCTTGGTAAATGTTATAAAGTGATATTGAGAGAGAGTAACATTTTATTTAAGAAAAACAAATAATGTATGAGATATAAAAATGTATTTTCAACAAATTGATGGTCCATACCTCTTTATGTCACATTTATGTATCCATATTAATTTCAATCGAATTTAATGTTGACCAATACATAGTGAATACACGCTATACCACTAATACTTGCCAGGCATTGCTACCATTAAATATGCCAGTATCAAAAATTAATTTCGATCGAAATTAATGAGCATGATAATCATGAATTTCTGGAGTCAACTGCTTATTTTTATGCATGGTGCCTTGCCAACATTAATTTCGATCGAAATTACTTTTGATACTGGCATATTGCATGGTGTCTATTCCTGGAAAGTGTAAGTGGCATAGTGTGTATTCATTACGTATTGGTCAACATTAATTTCAATACAATTTAATATTGACATTTTCATATTGAACCCAAACCAGCAAACGACCCAAAAAATTCTTCATAAAACTGCTCATTAATTTCGATCGAAATTAGTGAGCACCATATACATATTGAATGGTAGTTATATCTGGTGTGTGTAAGTTGTAAAGCTTGTGTTCAATGTTTATTGGTCAACATTAATTTTGATTGAAATTAATATTAATGTGTAAATGATATTTACATGCTCAATATGCATTGTAATGTGTTTACTTAAGAATATAGTGCCCTACTTTTCATCTTACATAAAAATGCTTGGTGGCATGTCAAATTCAATTTTTATTAAAATTAATGTTGACATGTTACCATGCATAACAGTAAGCAACTGACTGAATAAATTGATGATAATCATGAACCTTAATTTCAATCGAAATTAATGTTGCCAAGTGCAGATTGAAAAAAAGCTATGCCACTTACACTAGCCAGGCATATCTACTATTTATTATGTATTGGTCAACATTAATTCTTATAGAAATTAATATGGATATGTAAATTTTATATTTACCCTCAACATGTATAGTAAATTTCAATACTTAAAAATACTTGCCGTCCTTTACATGTCATGCAAAAAAGCATTATATCATTTCAACATTAATTTTGATCAAAATTAATGTTGGCATGCCATTATGCATTGAAACAACTAACTGACTGAAAAAGTTCATGATCAAAATGCTCATTAATTTTGATCAAAATTAATGTTGACCAATACATATTGAATATAAGTAATCTCTGCTTACTCAGACCAGATATAACTACCATTCAATATGTATATGGTCAGCCTTAATTTCGATCGAAATTAATGGGAAGTTTTATGAAGAATCTTCTGGGTTGTTTTCTGGATTGGGTTCAATATGCAAATGTCAACATTAAATTCGATCGAAATTAATGTTGACCAATACATAATGAATACACACTATGCCACTTACACTTTCCAGGCATATATACATGAAATATGCCAGTATCAAAAGTAATTTCTATCAAAATTAATGTTGGCAAGGCACCATGCATAAAAATAAGCAGTTGACTCCAGAAATTCATGATTATCATGCTCATTAATTTTGATCGAAATTAGTTTTTGATACTGGCATATTTAATGGTAGCTATGCCTGTCAAGTGTAAGTGGCATAGCATGTATTCATTATGTATTAGTCAACATTAATTTCGATTGAAATTAATATGGACATGGACTATGCATAAAATTCCTATAAGTATAGGTAAGCTAAGCAGTTAGATAAACTGGTTTGATCAAGTACACCATATAAAAATTGATGTTTTAATGCCTTGTTTAATTTCGATCAAAATTAATTTTAAGCCATGCATGTTGAATTTTATCTATGTCTGTGTAGTCCATGTGAAATGGCTTGTATTCAATATGCAGGGGTCTATATTAATTTCGATTGAAATTATGAGGTTCATTGCCTCATAAATTTGATGGTTTCTGTCAGTGTTTCATGCATGGTGCCATCTGATACTTGTTGATTCCTATCAAAATTAATTTCAACACCAATATATTGAATACAAACCATGGCACTTACAGTACTTGGTCATAGCTAAAATTCAATATGCTAGTCTCAAAATTAATTTCGATAGAAATTAATCAGGATCCATGAAGTTTATCAATAGTGTATGAGTTAAGTTTCAAGTCATATGTTTCATCATTTTCTTGCACCCATTTCTAGGTTATCTCAACAATTTTTTTCAAGTTTTATTATATTAATCAAAACTGTGGTAAGTTGTGAAAAATTAGCTAATCCAAATCTCAAATTGAATATTAATATTTTAATAATTTTGAATGTTGCTTAAGGTATTTCATTGGGTGATTCATAATAATATTTTATCAACTTAGTAGTCCTATAACTTTTGAAAAGTAACAATTTTGGTATAGTTAGGGACAACAATGCAATATCTTGTGCAGACTAAGATATATTGCAAAATATAACTATTCAATTTTTTTTTCCCTTAGTTGTATCCAAGTTTATCAAAGGTTTGGTCACGGTGCCCACACCCTAGCCTGACACTCCTCCTGTCACTTAAAAAACAAATTCTTATCTTAAATTCTAATGTTACCAATTTTATATTTATAATTCATTTCTTGTTTGATGAGGCATATCAGTATATATGTGAATCTCACATTGTCATCTGAAAGTAAATTTAACAAATATTCATAAAGGATTATCCTTTTTTTTTCATATAGTATACTAATTAAGTGTATCTCCATTGTTTAGGAGTAAATTCTAATTTAAAAAATTTTGTATTTACCCGTGGCAACTTGAATATGGGATAAAAATTTGTTATTATTTGTTTTTCACACTAAAAGTCCCCAAAGAATTACTAGTATTTTCTGTTAGCTACATCAAATTTCGCTTCAATATAAACAGATTGTGATTTAGCATGTTACTCAGTTTACCCCACTATGAATAATACATGTTAAAAAAAGCTTAAATAATATAAAATCCCCCTCTTTATGTTTTCTGTTTCTTTCATCCTCACTTTAATTTTAATCTTATTCAATTTTTTATCCTATTAAATTATCAACTTCAATTTTCTAGAATAGAGTTTCTTATAATTATTCATCATATTACATCATAATTTTTTGATATCGAATACTTTTTTTTAATATTCATTAATCAATATGTCTAGTATACAAAATCCTACACCTCCACTTTGTATGTATATCATGTTCCTCTCTCTTAATTTATATATTTCACTTATGTTCTATATCTTTTTTTTTCAAAAATTTGATTTTCCAGCACCCGAATGTGTTTCATCCCACTCTCTGATTGATACTCGCTTTGAAGCTTTTGAGCTTGCACCATGTCTGCCACATGGCATGGCACCTAACCCTCCTGTACTTAGCAATGAGAGGCAGGAAATAACAAGAGTTCAGTATCGCAATTTACTTGAATTGGCTAGAGATAAAACAGAAGAGCTTGTCAAGATCCTTAACAATAATCCTTCTCCTTCATATTTATCTAACCCTTGTAATGACTTACTCCAATATGTGAAAAGCCTTGAAAAATGTATGTTCATCACCTTTTTTGTCTCCTTTTAAATTAGTAGATAAGATTATTAATATTTTTTTTCTTCATATATATTTGTAGCTTATGAGGAGGGTATGATTCCTCCTGATGAAGTCATTGTCATTAGGGATGATGATGAGACAGATGAACCATCAGCTTCAACTCATGCTTCAACTTCTAAGGAAAATCTTGAAAAACCTGTTATCCGCTCCAAGAAAAAGAGATTATCCCAAGGCTCCTCTTTTGTTCAACGTATTAAACCGGCTTCTGCTAATGAATTCTCTGATGTATCAAATAATAAATCTCAAAAAAAAGCAAAGGTTTTGATAATGAGTATATTCTTGTTTTCTTTTTTTTTATTGTTATTCTTTTATCTTTAAAATTCAATCATATATCTCTTTTATTGCTTACATATTGTACTTTTTATCTTTCTTTTGATATTTTGTACCAGAAACTCACCTGCTGTAGATTGTTCCATCCATAAACGCCCTCTCCCTGATGAAGATGATGAAAAGAGCAATGAAAATAGCGATGATCAACTGTCAGAATATGAAGCTATGCTTGTTCATCAAAAAAAGCAAAGTTTAAAATCTTCTTCAAGACATGTTGATATGTTTGATAAAGATGATGATTCAAACAGCTCATCACCAAATTCCTTCATTTCTAAGAAGCAATACCCATCACCTCCTAAATTACCTACTTTGACCTCTTTGAAAGCTTCTCTACCAATGAAATCAACTCCAATCAAGATATCGAAAAAACCTCTAACTTATTCACCCTCAGTTCTAAAAGAATTTGATTTGCAGGAGGAATTCTGTAAAATTCATAATTTTTATAAAGGTAGAATCAGCATGGCAAAGGTCCTCAGGTCGTGTTTGTAAATTGTTACTCTCCTCGAATTACACTCTTCTACTTCTTCCCAAGAACCCATGTCAAATATTCCAATGTTTACTTTTCATTGGGAAAAATCTTGTGGAGAAGATTGGCTTTCAAAACTTACTGAGTTATGTAAGTTATCATAATTTTTAGTCTTGACTTTTGTTCTTTTACTTATTTTTTTTTTCCTTTTGTAGCAAATATTTTTTTAGAGATTGATAGCTCACAGCTATGGGTACTCGATAATATTGATTTCAAAAAAATTGAAGATTTATGTGATCCTGATGGTTTAAATACTTAAATTCTTTCCTCAACAAAGAAAACGGATCACCCTGAATCCAATCTTATCCGAATGCTCATGAGATTAATGATCCCAAGTGACCACTGCCGTTCTTCATGGGTATCTCTTATATCATCTTCACTTTATCTGACCGCACATGAATTCAGCCAGCTTCCATCACATCAAAACATTAACTCAGATTTTCCAATTGAACGTGGTCTTCAGCTTCTAGCTCACCTTTCAAATCTGAAGAGTCCGATTTCTGATGTCTTAGAAGTTGGTCCCACTGCACTTCAAACCCGTGATATATCAATGTCAACTCTTCTTCAAATCAGCAATATTATCATTGATATAATTATGTCAATTATCATTCTTAAATCAAAATATTGTGCTGCAAAAATATCAAGTGGAAAGACTAGTGAAGCTCAACAATCAAGTGAGAAAAACGAAAATACTGAACTGACTATAATGAGAGAGAAACAAAAGGCTGCACTAAACAAAATAAATTCTGAATACTCCCACCACCGATATCAATCTTTCACATTCTATATAATTGATGGTGTCCGTGGTTTATTTCTGAGCTCTCAAGATCATAGATTGGCTTCAGCAGCTGATTGCTTGGAGGTAATATCAGAAGTTAAGTTTCTTATTTTACATGAAAAAAAAAATCATTTGATGGAAGAAATAATTTGGAAAAATTTAAATAACTATATTTTAACATTAATAAAACCTTTTATAGGCAAGTGTGATCCATTTCCTTTAAAATTTGATACCCCAAGTCCTCCGGGAATTGCTAGGGCTATTTCTGCAGATTTTCTTAATCACTGGAGCTCCATTCAGCCAGTATCACCTTTTTTTGCTAAACATAGCCTTTCAATAAATTAATATTCCAACATTTAAATAGATAAAGTTCTGTCTATATGATATATCTTGTATTATTCAAGTTATTTTCCTTCAAATACGTCAAAAATGTGACCATCTTTGAAATTTATTAAGTAACCTTTGACATGATTTTCTAAATTAATTATTAAAAAAAATTATTGTAAGTCCAGCAATAACAAAGATTTTAAAATCTACTTATATGATTTCAAATACTTGTATTAAAATCTTAAATATTTTATTGTTTATATAAAAATATGATAACTGCTCTAGTTTTGTTACTTTACCTTTAATAGTATATAATCTATTAATTATTACAAATATTTTCATTGATTGTAACATTTTTAATCAGAAGTAGAACAATTTAAATAATTAAATGAGTACATTCTTAAAAAAATACAATTTAATCTAATATTGATTCAAAATTCTTTCTTCAACTCTTTATTTTTAACTTTTTTATTAATAAGCCTGTTTGACCTAAAATACTATACAGTTAATTTGGTAGCATTAAAAGCACATTTTTATGGCTAATATATTTCAAATTCTTTATTATAGTTTTTTTTATTTTAGAACCTTTGCTACCAATTTAATAAAAATGACATTTAAAGATTTCACAACTTATATATTTCCTCAAAAGTAAATCAAATTTTCTTATAATATTATGAAAAAAAATTATTTTATTTCACAAATAAAAAAAATAGATAATACTATAATTATCAAAACTGAAAATGTTACAGCTACTCCCAGTATTTATCATGCTTAAATTTGCATTAAGTTGTGTATATATAATATAAATTTTTAATATTTATATATCTAGATTTTTAGATTTGTCTTAACATTAGATAAATAATACTTTGCTGATTCTATTTCTTCCTCTATTAAGTCATCTCTTTTCAAAAAAACTCTAAAAGCACTAATCAAATATTCTAACCTAAATTTTTCTTTTTTAATTTCTAAGTATTCTGAAATATCAATATCAAAAACATTAAGCTTTTCTATAGCATGAAAAAGTCTAGTGCTTATTTGAATAGAAGAACCTATCCTAGTGAAGCCAGAAATTTCATGACATCTTGTGGTAAAATGCCTTAGTTGATTGGCAGGCCATAATGTCACTGTTATTCCATTAGTTTCTTCAAAGTTGATTTTACTTTGAATTTCGGGAAACATAAGTTCTCCACCTATTTGTCGTGGTTGGGTCTTATCATACTTCATATGAATGGTGTTTTTTTCTGTATCTTTAGGAAAAAATATTCCTAAAGTATACTCACTTGCATCCTTATCGAGATGAACCTCATTAGAGAACCCATTACCATTCCCTCCAGATGTCCAAGTTAAATTACTAGCAAACGGTACACCCTCTTCTTCACTAGAAACTTTTGAAAATCCAGGAATACCAAGTTTTGCGCAAAGATTAGTTGCCTCATTGTACTTTACATATGATATTTTTTTAAAAAAATATTCAAAGTACATTGCAATCCTCTTCATTCGTTTTTTATATTCATCCGTTTTTACAATATCATCAGTGTATTCATCTGCAAGGAAAAGCATTCAAAAATTCAGTATTTAAATTAAAAAAAGTGATACTTACGAATATGTAAAGATTTCTTTCTATCTAAAATAAAGCCACCACCAAACATTTTTCCAAAACCACCAGCTCTTTGATGATAACCATTATTTTTAATTTCATTTTTGCAGTAAGAAAGATCCTTAATGCATCGCACCGTAGCTTCTAACATATCTAGTTCTTTGAGCTCATGAATTTCAAAAGTCTGCACAAGAACATTAGGTATTAAGACACCTTTTGGTTTATAAATACTACATCCAGGAAGAAAAATTGCAATAATTATTGCAATCTGTCATATTATTTGCATAAAATCGTGCATAGAAATGTGGCTTCTTCCCGTTTGTATCCATTCCAAGAGCGTTTACAAATTTCATTCCAGTAGAAATGTCTTTCGCCCACCTATTGTTAGAGTTCTTCCCTGGCCGTTTTTTTTTTCAAATCGTTACTCATTGATGGTTCAATCCTAAGAGAATTCAATTTTGATTTAAAATAGAAAAAAATCAAAAATTAGAAAATAGTAACATAATTTCAATTATCAGTCAATGATACCTTTAACTTTATCATATCTTCAATATTAGAAATACAAAAGTTAGCATATCTACATATTAGTAAATTTATATACTTTTTCTTTATTTCAAATATTAAGAAAGCGTTTCAAAGGTATACTTTATTAAATTATACATATAAAGAGTATAGCTTTATCCTGTATGCATTCAGCAAGTACGAGATTTTGCTCTACAGTTAATATTAATAATATAATGAAAGTATAACTCCAATACACTAGTAATATTAAAAAATTTACAGAATTATGATATCCACATATATAAAATGAAAAATCTTGCTCTGATCAATATATTGACTTAGAAAGTTATACTTCAATAAATTATTAATTTTTAAATTGTAGCATTGTCCTGTATGCTTTCAGCAAGTACGAGACTTTGAAACAACTTAAAAATCAATAAATTAAAGGTAAAGTAAAAACAATCTAATTATTATTATGAAAAGCAAAACATTATCCTGTATGCTTTCAGCAAGTACGAGATGATGTTTTACTTTTCATATTAATAATATAATGGTTGAGAAAGTATTAAAGAAATATAGAAAAATGATAAGCAAAACATGAACTTACATGTCTATAAAATCTTCTTCCATTTGTAGCTGATTGATCAAAATTAATTATAAAGTTTATTTTATAATCACTGTTTTAAAAAATAAATGGTTAGATAAATAAATTGAACATTTTTGATAAGGAATAAAGAAAAGTAAATTGACAAACAAATAAAAAAACTTTAAGTTAACTGAAAAAGAATTATTTTATAATAAATCGAAAGGGTACAGTAAAAGATACCATAAAAATAAATTCAGAATTAGAATCATTAGATTAACTTGTCAAAAGTGTAAAAAAGTGTAACAAACCAAAATGATATGAAATGCAATAGCAAGAAAAATTTGCTTACCGGTAATCAGATAAGGTCAAGAAAATAGTACCAATAATTCAAAATGATAAAGCAAAAATATGATTGATAATTTTTGAAAAAGGTAAGTGAGAAAGAGAAAGGAAAAATAAATTGGGTGGCAAACAGATGTATATATCATGAATTTTCACTGATCACATTTTCAAAAAAATGCAGCTCTCCAAGACATATGATAAACTTCATCTAAATTCCAAGAATGATGTTGCCAAGGCACTGTACACAGCATGATCATATTTTCCTATGCATATACTAATTCCAGCTAGAATTTACTTGGCTGCATGTTGTACAGATGCACATTTGTGGAACACTGAATTTCACATCTAAAAAAAATTGACGCCACATAATTCTAGCTACCATGTTTCACGTAGCTAAAAAACATACACTCATCACATTTAAATTTACATTGCGCCAAAATTAATTCATTTTTGAATTTTTTTAAAGGAAACTATAATGTGCACCACCTATTTCTAAAATATGGACCTCCGCACCATATTAAATTGGGAGACTTTTAATTATGCAATTTTTTTGCCGTGACCTTTTTCCTGATCTTACTTGGTTCAAAATATTGAAACATGGCCAATGTTGATGAAAGAAACATTTTATTTTGTTTCTATGTGTAACAATGGAAGGCTGTTTCTTACTGTCTGAAGTGTGTTGTATATTTTATTTGAACAAATTTTTATTTTTTTATGTATTTTATTTAAAAAATTTACTTTTTATTGCAGCCAGATTTATACTGGCTGCTTTTTAGAAACCTTAATTTATGACCCAAGCCTTTGAAATTGGCTTGGGTCCCTTACATTGCAATTTAGTACTTCCATCCAGGTTTCCCCTGGCTGGAAGTGTCTCTTTCAAGCAATCGAAGTCGCTAAAAGCGACTTCGATTGCTTGCTGTAATGTTTGCCACCCTCCCAGCTAATTTACTAGGCTTGGAGGTGGCCAAAGCAGTGTGCAACGCGCGTTGCACAATCACTACCATATTTCATGCAGCTGATATCAAGTCAGCTGCATGAGATATGCGCAGCATGTGCAATGCGCGCTGCATTCAGCAGAAACGCGCGTTGCATGCAATGCGCATTACTTGCAGCAGCCATGCGTGTTGCATGTGCTGCATGCAGTGCATTGCACAGCCAGTTTTTTTCTGGCTGTGCAATGCACACAGAGAAACCAAAGTCCCTGCAAGGGACTTTGGTCTCTAAAATGGAAGCGACTTTCCCTACCAGGTGCAATCTGGTGGGAAAGTGAGAGAAACCTTAGACCGAAGTTGTTTGAAAGCAACTTCGGTCTTAAAAACATTAAAAATCATAAAAAAAAATGAGAAATGTAGAAAAAAAAAAATTAAAAATTAAAATGTGAGTATAAGAAAAAAAATAAGTTCTAGTGATACCAAAAATCCAAGCCAATTTCATTTGGCTTGGTTATTTAATAATTATTTTTTAATACATTAAATTTAAAATTCAAACACCATAAAATATATGAATTTTTTTTATATGAATATTATAAATTTAATCTACCTCTTTCTCATAATTATATTTATAATTTTGTTTTTTTAATTTTTGAAATTTAAGTTTATTTTTTGGAAATACAAAATTAAATTTTCAACTAAATTTTTTAGTAAGGTAAAATAAATTATAAATTTGACATTTTGTAATTGAATAATGAAAAAAATTTTAAATTTATTTAAAAAATATTTTTGTTAGAAGAATACAAATATTTTAAGGGTAGAAATATGGTGCAAATTGTAAGTAAAAAAAATTATATTTTTTTTTGTGAGGGGTTATTTCTATTTTTAAAAATATTTTTCAAAAACATTCATTAAATACTGAATTAAATTACTTTGCAACTCAAATTTTTTGTAAAATAATTAAAAATGAAATAATAATATTGTTATATTTGATATAAAATTTGAATCGGTAATATTAATGTCTCTTTAAGTAAATTTGAAAATCATTTAAAAAGATCATGTTGATAAGTACTTCATTTTTGATATACAATGGTTATATATATATCTTATATATATTTCTTGAGTGTTATTTTTATATACATTCAATAAAATTTGTAATATAAAATGCCATTTAATAATTAATCAATGTTCAACTTAGTTATAACAACTTCATATTTAATACCAGCCACTAGTATTTACTTTTTAATTTAAAACTCCAATATAATATGAGAGTATCCTTATTTTGTCTGTATGTAATGAACAACAATAACAGACCATAAATGAGTGGGTAATTAATTACAATAAATAGTTGAAGAATAACCTATAAGAAATGATAAGTTTATCAAAAAGAGTACATTAAAAAAATATACTTTTGAATTATTTTTGATATAATTTGGGTAGTTAAATGAAAATTTAAATTATCAGACATCAAAATGGATAAAATCTAAAAGTAGTGTTTATATAATAAGCCTCATATAAAAAAAGGATAAAAAATCTACTATGTAACAAAATTATTAAATATTAAGGTATTATTAAAATTATTGAAAAACTTATTTTACAGTTATAATGAAATCTAAATGTGAAAATAATGGTGGGATAATAGAAAGACTATGTGGAAACACTTTAATTTATACATACTTTCAACTATGTTCAGATAAAAAAATTGTTAAAATTGTATAATAACATCTAGTTAATAGTGATGCAATTTTATTTAGATCAAGAATAAATTTTTCTGAGGAAAAACTAATTAAATTGAGATATGGCCATCTCCTTTCAAGAGATAGATTAATAATAAAAATTTAAAAAATTATAATAAGTATTCTTAATCACCATTTTTGAAAAGTCTCTAGTAAAATTCATTATAATATATCATTCATTGATTACATTATATGGAGTTTCATCTTGAAGTAGTGATGTGCAGCTTTGAACTTATGTTATGAAAAACAAAAAAGTTAAAAAATATATAGTTATACTAATGAAAAAGCCAAAAATAAAAATACTATTATAAATTAAAAAAATAAAACTACATAAATTTTATTCTGCTCTAATGATGGAAGGGTACTATGTATGAATTTCCACATGTTAAATCCAAACCTGCTTTAAGGCTAGTTTACAGGTAGAGCTATTAAGTTTCCTTAAATTCTAAAAATAACTTATGCATTTTACTAATTATTTTTTTCTTGTTTTCTTTCCAAAGTTGTTAGAGTTGCTTAATTAATACTGTTATCTTGATTGTAAGATATATAATTTTTTTTGAATACATGATTTATTGTTTCAAAAATTATATTATAAATTTAAATCATTTATTTCATTTTCTAAAGCTTCATTGTCAAAGACACAACTCCATTTTCTATTACTTAACAAATATATAAAATTTGATAGTAAAATTTGAGGAATTTTCTTTTTGAGAGGGTCAAACTATATTGTGAAGATTTTTATCTAGAAATTCTTGTACTCTAAAACCAAATAATTTTCTCCCTTAAGTAAGCCATTTCAAAAATATGAGAATATAAACAAGAATATTAACTCATCTTATTTTTATTTTCTTTACTGAAAGTTTTAGTTCAATCCCTTTTTTTATATGACATTAGTATAAAAACATGGTTAAATGCTACTATATAATTAATTTTTATTATATATATATATATGAAATATTTAGAAGGTCATCCTTTTTTATTTACTTGAATAAATGGCTCAATTATAATACCCAACACTTATTAATGTTTCCCAAACTCAATAACAAATTTCTTATATGAAATATTAGCTTCTAATATAAGAAGTTTATCTATAGATGATATTCAACATGTGATTTAACTTTTTAGATTCAGCTAAAATTAAACAAAAGGAGAAATCATGCATATGTGTATAAATGGTAACCATATGTTACTTAGAGGATTGTGAAATTCACTCATCAGAATGGTTTAAGTATTAAAATAAATTGAGGTCATTATTTTCTAGTATTTGAAACTAATTAGGAAATTATTCTAAAAATATATTTTAATGTGTATCATGTTTAAAAAGTTGGAAATATGATTTTTGAAAATTGTGAGTTTCTTATGAGATACCAAGCTTTAGTTTACATTGTTTCAAGTAGAATAGAATTTTAGTATTAGAAATTGAAAGCAATGTACCATTATCAGATTTTAACTGTGTTCTACTTATAGAATGATTACATAACATTAAACATTATTTAAATCAAAAAGGTTTAAAAGATATTTAGAATTTTACAGAATTTCATCATTTATTAATCTTTGATTTGAAAACAAACTATGATGTACACTCACTAGAAATAAGCAATCCCAATTTTAACATAATTTAACAATCCAAAAATAATGAGTCAATTAACATGAAAATATATATTATTTCAAAACCAATTCTCTAGATTTAAAATATGATGCTTTAATGAAAAATTATTACAAAACTTTAATGCAATGAAGTCTCTTAAAAAATTCAAAAATAGAATATCAAAACAAGTAATTTCAGAAAAAAGAACTACTAACTATTGTAGATAAAGCATAAAAATAAGTCATATTTTTTAAAAAAATGATCTAACAATATTTATTTTTGTTAAAAAAATCAAAACATTGTTAAGTTTTCTTGTTATAATAATTTTAAAATCCACTAAACATTATCTAAAGGTGATAAAATATGTTAAAAATAAGTTGAATTTTATGAGATAAAAATCAACAATTTTGTATCATTTCCTGTTGTGCTATAACTTTATTCCACCCTTTTTATCTGATTCTTCCAGTATTACTTTTCTATGATCACTAGTTTTCAAGTTAAAATTTACAAATGTTCATTATAATTGATAATATGAAAAATAACTCAAACTTTTATAACTACAAAATAAGATTTTGTAACTCCTTCTTTCAATCAATATTTGAAGAAATTTTTAGTTTATTTGAGTAATGATTTTAAGAATAACAGAAAATTTGAAATTCACAAGGAATTATTTCCAGAGACTATAATTATTTACTTGTGTGATGCATGAGCTACTTATCAATGATGTAAAACATCAGAAAAGTAAGTTATAGTTATAAATCTACAGATTATACTGTTTCTGGTATATATATCTTCAATAAATCTTTTAAACTTGTCTTAGCCTACATACCACACAATATAAAATCATTATATTAAAAAAGGAAAAAATTCTATGATAATATCATAAAGAATGATAACCATGGATTAATATTCCATAAAAATGGTTAATAATATTTTAAGAGAACCTAAATCAGTATTCTTTCATCAAAATATATCCTTTTTGTTTATTGAAATTTACATGAGAAAGTATGCCTATTATTCAAAATCAAACTTGCTCTAATGGTGTTTTTCAATCATTATTTCCATTCATAACAATAAAAAACATTTCAATTTGCTGATGTTTTAGTTTTTGATATCCCCAAGTTTATATCTCAGGTGTACTATTCACAAAATTATTAAAAATATAATTTTCGAAATACATGATAAACTTGAAAGTGAGGGGGCATTAAATTTTTAAAAATGAATTCTAAATTCAGGATGGATAGTATTTTTTCTATTTTCACAAATGAACAATTTTTTGTTTCAATTAATCCAGAAAGAAAATTTTGTTGTAAGCATATTATATTATATTTATTTTGATTTTAAATACTATATTTTCAAGATTTGTGTTTAATATTTCCTGTGAAAGTTAATGTTAATGTGAATTTAAAGTAAGCTTGAAGAAATTCAATCAATAGGCATATTGGATATTTAAAATAATATTTTGCTCCAATCTTGAATCATCCTGGGCTAAAAAATATCCCAAATAAGGTTTTTGTGGGTCAATTTGGATTTAAGTAGGATTAAGTGAGGTTTAATAAAGGACAGATAAAAGGCTAAATTCATTACTAGTGACTTTTTTCTCAAAATAGTTATAAAATATGTATCATTCTGGAATCAAGCTTCAATAAAGTTGAATTGAAACAGAGATAATTTCTAGCAGCACAACACCATATTTACAAAGGTGTAAAATACCTCAAATATTACTCATAATATAGGAAGGCAACGAATCTACAAAATTCACATTTCAAACGAGGATTTATATTTTGAATTTGAAATTGAGAAATGGAATATTATTTTCCAATTTAAATATCTATTAGTCATTTTACCAAAGTTTTCAGTAATCAGATTGAATTTTGATGGTATTTTGTTGTAGATTAATCATTTTAATGAGACATTTACTCAAAATTACTGGTTTCATTTCTAATATTCTATGTGAAATTCATTACGAATCTTTTTGAAAGTGAATAGTTGACATATTGGATATGCAAAAGCTTATGTTAGATCAAAGTGAGATCAAAGGGAGCTTAACTGATGATCAAATTAGGATTTTACAAGATCAAACGGTGATCAATGTAGGTTCATCTTGAGCACAATTTGTGACAAATCTCTGACTAAATGTAAGGCCAAACAATTTCCTACATGGTGATGATGTGTGCATAATTCAAGCATAGATTTGTGGCTCAACGGAGTTCAAGCAAGGGGTATTGCTAGCAATACCCCCCCATTTTTTCTGTGGTGATTTGTTTATCTTTCTTTAAAAATTAAATTTTAACCTTTATTTCAAAACTATCTTTTTTAAAAAAAAAAATCTTTTATTTTAAATGGTAAAAATAAATAATAATAATAATAATAAAATAACTAAAAATATAAAATAAAAAAATAAATAAAAATAAATAAAAATATAAATATAAAAAAAAAATAATAATAATAATAATTATGATAAAAAAAATAAAATAAAATAATCAATTAAATCAAAATTATTATTATATTTCTTAGTTTTATTTTTCAGTCTTTATTCTTTTTAGTTTTATTCATTTAGTTTAGACAGGAAACAGGGTCTAGGGGAACTCAATACCTATGGGATTTTACTTCAAGACAGCTGTCAGTACAGTCTAGTATATAGGTATGATATAATAGTGTTATTTTATGGTCCTACTACTTATTAATAAATGATTTAGTGATTAAACCTCAGGGGAAGACTAATAGAATAGTTATACTCAAATTTAACTCACAATACTTGGATTTAAATGCGTGCTAGTGGTGGAAAATAGAAGAATAAAATATAGTTATAGCTTTTATAAAGATAATATCAATTTATAAGGGCTTTATAATATATTTCTGAATGTTAATAATTGTAGTGTAATGTTTATTTGAAGTGTAGTAATTGAATGATTATAATAAACCGTCAAAATCCCTCCTTACTTATACCCAAATCCACTGGAGTGCACAGACCTTCAATCCAGATGATGTCACTGCTATCCCCGGCAATTACAGCACTGTGAGGGCCCATCACCTCCCCATGGCGTCCACTTCAAGCAGTTTCAACACCCAGACCTCCAGTAAGGACCCTCCATCACTATTAATAATAACACAGAGTCATACCATAAATAGAAAACCCAGATAAAAGCGGATACCATAAAGAAACAGGTAAAATAAAAGATCAAAAAGAGATTTAATGAAACTAAAAGCATATAAAGAAACAAATAAAATGTCCAAGCCCCCAATAACATCCCCAAGCATCCATATTAACCCAAAAACATATTTCCAACCCATAAATCCGTGAATAACCATCCAAGGAAGTAATTTTAGTTGTCCAAACTGGGTGTATGCGCCTGATATAGGTGTCTATGCTTCTGTAGGCGTTGTGAGTCCACTGATTTCGTCCATATGACCTAAAATAAGCAGAAAAACAAAGGTTATAGGCTATTAAAGGGCTAAAACCCACTTATATACCTAAATATACATAATATACTGCATATTTCACTGAATATGAGATTTATGTATACATATAAGCTTATGTATGTCAATAATTACTTCATATCACTTAAGATAAGTATATTATGACTCCATTAACACCTTAATAAGTATTATTAGGCCATGGATAAGCTATTTAAACTATTATAAATTATATAATAGAATAATAATTATATATATATATAATAAAATAATATATATTATTATTTTAACCTTATTTTTAAGATATAAGCTTAATCTAGTTAAGGTTATCTTATTTTAAGCATAAGAAATACTCAGTCCTAAGGATATTTAGGCTGACAACAGCTGTTAGTCCTCCAAGACTTTAAACTTGTTACTGTTCAAAACATTCTTTAAGGTTTTTTTATACAAATTTTGGAGCTGATAGTCCTCCAAGACTTTAAACTGGCTAATTTTCAAGACTGTCATTAAAGATTTTATATTGGAGCTGTTAGTCCTTCAAGACTTTAAAATGAATTTCAAGGATGTTCAAGGTTTTATGGATATTTTTGGAGACCGATTTTTTTTATTTTTTTTATCAATCAAATGTTAGGTCCACCAAGACCTTAAACTGGAGTGTTATCAAATGTTAGGTCCACCAAGACCTTAAACTGGGCTGTTATCAAGCTGTTGGGTCCACCATGACCTTAAACTGGATTTCTTATCAATTAAATGTTTGGTCCACCATAACTTTAAACTGGTAGTTCATTCATTGTTTAGTCCACTATGACTTTAAACTGGAAAATTAATATCTGCAGGATAATTCAACATTCATTGGTCCACTATGGCCTTATACTGGATTACTTGTTGATCAAATGTTTGGTCCACTATGACATTAAACAGGATTATCAAGTTTATTTAATCTTTGGTCAAGCCTAGGCCTTACTTAGGAATATTTCAAGTTATTTATGCATTTAAACAATCTTTGGTCCACCAAGACCATAAACTGGCAATAGATTATATGTTTGGTCCACCAAGACTTTAAACTGGAATGTCAATCTTGTTTGGATAACTCAATTCAATCTTTTAATTTATCACTGTCCACTAAGACTCTAAACTAGTTATTCAATTATTTCTGGAATTGGGTGCTGATAAGCTTTAGGAGGTTAAAATTTTAGGTGATGATGATGCTAAGGGAAGCATAATGGTTAATTAGGTGAAATTTGTGGTGCTATAACATGGTCTAAAGTTAATATTATTATTGGAAGCCTGGCAAAAGTATTTTATGGGTTTGCTGTATAGCAAAGTTTGAAAATTGTGATGAAGGAATCAGAAGTTAGGATGGTAGTTGGATTTTAGGGAATAATTTTTTTTAGTGCCTCAGTGTTAGGCCATTTTTGGTGTGAAGCTTGGAGGACCTTATGGCGAGATTGGAATCATAGAATTCGGCTCAGTGGGGGGCCCTATGAGGTTGGAATCAGGAGTATTCGGCTCATAGGAAGATCCACTCTCTCAATGCTGTGACAAGAAGGAAGACTGGTATATGGGAGTCTGAAGGGATTCAAACCTTGCTCTCAGTAGTGGAATCATCACAACATTTATTTTATTTTATTTTATGTTATATCAAGCCAGAGAAGAAGAAACAACATTTTTATTATAAAGAATTAAAAGAAGACCAGCTAAAGTAAATTTATCAAATTATTTTATTAGAAAAGATAATTCTTTTGGAATTGCTCAATCACTTATGCAAAGCTTTACGAATGGGGACATTCTCAATTGGAGGGAGGATGTGGTAGCTTAAAGTTTAGTATGGCACCTAAGTACGTAAATGGAGTTATTACGGCGTGCAAGATTGGCGTTATTATTTGTTTATATATATAAAAGGGTTTTATTTAATTTATTTGAGTTTTAAATATGAAGAAATTGGTCAAGAGCGAATGCCTGCGCGAAAACAATTTATTTTACGGAGAAAACTTTTTTTTACGGTCTGAAGAGTTTATAAGTATTATGTCGAGTCACTCAAGAACCTTGGGAAATTTTGCCAGAATTTTTACTATTTTTCTTATATTTTTAAATGAATTTTAAAGTTTTATAGAAATATTTACGTTTTTAGAAATTACTTAACTTTGATGAATTTTCACGGGGTGATTAGAGCTGCGCAGACTACGAAAGTTAGTTTGGAATGTAAAGGGGAAGTGGCTCTATTATGTGTAATTTTTCTAGACTTTTTATTTTAGTTGTAAAGGCTCTAATTGAGTCCGGACGGACTCTGTACGGGCTCCGGATTGACTCTGGGAGAGCTCTGGAAGGGAAAACTTAGGCACGTGACTAGGAATACTTAAGCGCCTCTCAAACTCGAAATTGAGAGGGGGGATACATCATACAGCTTAATCTTTAATTACCACGGTCTCATTTTTTATTACTCAACAAATTAAATAAATTGTAATACCCTTATAACTTTATATTTTATATATAACATTTTAGAAATACTACTCAACAATTTAAATCACACTTCATACAGGGTATCTTTAGAAAGGTCTTCATCACTGGGACTTGATTATTTCTGTCTCATAAAAACTCAAATTATTATAAAAACATAAAAGTCAATCTTTTCAGATCTTTCACTGGTACACCTTAATTGTTGTTATCAGTATTTCTTTTCTCAACAGCCACTTTTATTTAAATATCAATAAGCATTAAATATTTTAGAGTTTCATTATTTTTATCAATCAGATCCAAGTAGATTGGTTAGCTTAGTGATTTAGAATTCCCATTTTGTTATTTTATTGGAAGGACGGGGTTTTCAGCTAAATCCACATATCTCCTCCGGATTCTTCTTACAGCAAGGCGACTGTAAGAGTTTACCTTACCATATCGTGGTCAAGGGAAAGTCATATATTGCAAAGATCTGAAGATTTCAAGAGAACACATGCATATATGACGCAGGGGATGTATTTGCTGCTATAGGGAGTAGCACTGATCTCAAATTTATTTTGGGTTTATTGTTTCATCTTTCATAGGCACTTAGTAGTAAGGTGCGCTGTCAAGTTTGGAAGAAGGATGAATTTTTTTTGGCAACTCATCTCACAGTTGTAGGGCTCTCACAGGAAACTCAAGATAAGCAAAGAAAGTATTTTATTTATATTTAATTTTACAGGCTATGTACAATTTATAAGTAATATATACAAGGAAGATGTTTTTTAGTACTCTGCGTCATAAAAGATCGGGATGCAGAAGGCCCAGTCATTAACAGCCTCATGCATGTTTTGTTGCAAGGTGGTTATTATCTGTTTGAATTGATTATACTTGGCGAGAGTATAAACCAGGACCACCTCAAGAAATTCATTGACGGCAGTTATCATATTGTTCATACAATGCATGGTTTCATTGTATGGTACGCAAGCAATCTGCTCTGTGAATTCCCAGTTTTTAACCATGGTAGGATCTTCCTCACCAACTTTAGGAGGAATATTGGTTGGCCAATCATCCAGGATGATGGCATTGTAAACTGGATGAAGGGCATTCCAGTAGGGAGTTGGCGTACAAGGAGTACACTCCGTAATAGGTTTGGTATCCAAGACAGGATCTTCTTCTAAGGCTGGAAGGAATAAAGGAACTTTAGGAGGATGAGGCATTTCAGCGTAAGGTGTTCTTGGTGCATTCTAAAACAGGAAAGAGAGAATGTTAGTGATAGAAGAGGGAGAAAAAGGAAAAGAAGACTTGCTGTACTCTCCTCTGAAAAGAGAGATCTAGGGATAGAAGCAACACTACTGGGTGTAGGTGCGCGGTAACCAACCTTGGCTTGTTTGTTGTCAGGTGGGGTCAAAGAAGTAGGTGCAGGGTGCTTGATGGTCATCTGACTCATCATATTAGTATTAGAAGTGTTGGGGTCCAGGCGCGCAACAGTGGGCGGCCCGTCTTAACTACACTTCTTTTTGCGTTTTTTACAGTAATCACATGACTAGGAGAGGAAGAAAGGAAGGAAGGGAAGTGAAGAATATTTAAACTAAAGAAATTATTGCCAAAGCAGGCTTTTGAAAAGTGGCAGGGAGTTATGCCATTATCAATTCAGCTGTTGCATCTTTTCCCACCCATCAGTAATGTTACTGGTGTTGTAGGTGGAGCAGCATTGGGCTGTGTGGGCATAGACTGTCGGATTGCCTCCACAACGTTGGGGGTAATTTTGGTGTTAATGGTAGTGTTTCTAGTATTAAATGAAGGAAAAAAAATTGAGAAAGTAAATGTGAGGATTTGTAGTAAGTAAAGGAAAAAAATGGAAGATGGAGGAAGATAACTCTGCGAGATGCAGGTTATTTATAGGCTCCTGGGGACAGTTGCAAGTAGAGGGAGGATGTGGTACATGCCTTTCAGGTAGCATGATTTTGGACCAATCAGCTCGTGTAGTTAAGGAAGAACAAAGGGATTCATAGTGCAGTAGGTAGTGCTAAAATATGATACGTATTTGTGTGTTTCAAGAACAAAGAGAAAGACACCACACAATATGGGGGGCGGACTTGCTAGCAAGTCCGCAACCTTGGACCCAAACTCACCATAGATTGAACACACATTGAGCTATTGATAAAGGAGCCATACAATCAGGAATGAACACCACTCAGAAGAACAGTTTTAGGTGGGTGTTCAAGTAGAGTTCAGTATGGGTTCAGTATGAGTTCAGTCTGAGTTCCATCTGAGTTCCATCTGAGTTCAGGTTGAGGACTTGCTAGCAAGTCCACCCCCTATATTGCGTAGTGATAGAAGCGCAGAAGAGGATTCAGGGTCTGTGCACTCAAATTTTGCAGTAGGATGCACTGCGCAATGGGAAATTGTGTGTTATCAATTTAGGATTGCAAGTGCTGAACAATATCAATTTGGATTTTCCAATAATTGTGTGTTACATATTAAGGAAGGACTCAAATGCATAGTATACTGCACCGCAATTAGTGTGGTAACTTACTAAAACGGGTAATGTAAGAGTTTAACTAGTTAAGTTAGTTGTCAGAACTATGGACTTAGTAATGAAGAAAGGAGAGCAGGAAATCAATCACAAAGCTACCCAAGATTCAAGGAGACTAGGATCAGCGTTAGAAGGAGTCAAAACTTTAAAGTAGCACTGAAAAAAACAAAGGTACATTATGGAGCGCGCATGTGGAGAATGAGTAAAACAAGTTAATACTAGTGTTAGTAAGCATAGGAGTCAGCGCTGCAGATCAATTAGGGAACTGTGTCTTGAGCGCTGGAAAAATATAAAAAGAAGGACTATTTGATAGGGATAGTGTCAGTGTATCTAGTATTTATTAATGGTCCTACTACTTATTAATAAATGATTTATTTTTTTTAACCTCAGGGGAAGACTAATAAAATAGTTGTAATCAAATAAAATTCACAGTACTTGGATTTAAATGCATGCTAGTGGTGGAAAATAGATGAATATAATATAGTTAAAGCTTATATAAAGATCATATCAATTTACAAATGCTTTATGATATGTCTCTAAATGATAATAATTGTGTTATAATGTTTATTTGAATTGTAGTAAGTAAGTGATGTCTAATAACCGTCAAAATCCTCCCTTACTTATTCCAAAATCGACTGGAGTGCACAGACCTTCAATCCAGATGATGTCACTGCTATCCCCAGAAATTACAGCACTGTGCGGGCCCATCACCTCCCCATGGTGTCCACTTCAAGCAGATTCAACACCCAGACCTCCAGTAAGGACCCTCAATCACAATTAATAATAACACAGACCCATATCATAAATAGAAAATCCAGATAAATGCAGATACCATAAAGAAACAGGTAAAATAACTCATCCAAAGAGGATATAATGAAACCTAAAGAATATAAAGAAACAAACAGAATGTTGAACCCCCCAATAACATCCTCAACCATCTGTATTAACCCAGAGATGACCTCCCAAACCATAAATCTGTGAATATTCATCCAAGGAAGCAGATTATGTTGTCCAAACTGAGTTTATGCGCCTGAAATAGATGTATATGCTTCTGTAGGCGTTGTGAGTCCACTGGATACGTCCATATGACCTAAAATAAGCAGAAAAACAAAGCTTATAGGCTATTAAGAGGCTAAAACCCACTTATATACCTAAATATACATAATATACTGCATGTTTCACTGAATATGAGATTTATGTATACATATAAGCTTATTTATGTCAATAATTACTTAAGATTACTTAAGATGAGTATATTAAGACTCCATTAAAACCTTAAAAAGTATTATTAGGCTATGGATAAGCTATTTAAACTACTATAATTTATATAATAGAGTAATAATTATATATATATGTAATATAATCATATATATTACTGTTTTAACCTTATTTTTAGGATATAAGATTAATGTAATTAAGGTTATCTTATTTTAATTATAAGTAATACTCAGTTCTAGGGTTATATAGGCTGAAAGATAGGGTTTTGCATCTATTAAGAAAGTAAAAATAACAATTGACAAATAATTAGTTAGTATACGAGTAGCTAATAATTGTAGAGTCAAGTATAAGAAATTAGATTTTCTGCAATCAATTGTTTGAGAATATGTTAAAAATATATCTGAGTCTTTTGTCATTTGTGCATCTGAGTGTGTGGATTTCATATATTATAGTAAAAGAACGCAACATAGAAAGAATATCTAGATTCAGTAGGATTGTCTATTATTAGAGTTTTTTTATTGCTATAATAAGGCATATTCAAAGAGAGTGCTTCAAGAGGGAGTAGCTATGGATATTAGATCTTGTTAAGAATAGAAATATCCAGATAGTAATACTTGTTTTTCCTGATCTTTTAAACTCATCTCTTAACTTATATACTTTCTAATCAAATATTAGTGTTACACATTATTGCGCTGTCTTTTAAAATAAGAGTGGAAGGCACTTCTTTTTAGAAATTGAAAAGAAGAAACAAGCCATCTCTCATTGTGTCTACTGCTTAGTATTTTAGAACTCTCTACAACATCACCATTCTATGCTAACTATGAATATTTCCCAAAATTCTCAATTTTTGTGGTACGCCCATTGCAGGTAACATATCTTTTGGACCAATCAGCTTATGTAGCTCAGGAAAACCAAAGGGGAAGCATAGCGTAGTAGAGATCACTATTATAAATATGGAATTGCGTTTTTTAATGAAAAAAAGGGAGAGAAGTGCGGAAGAGAATTTAGGGTCTGTGCGCTTGGATTTTGAAGCAAGATGTGCTGCACAAAGGGAATTGTGTGTTATCAACTAAGGAGTGCAAGTGCTGAACATTATGGATTTGTATTTTCCAATAATTGTGTGTTATGCATTAAGGAAGTCCTCAAGTACATAGTATAATGCACAGCGGCTAGTGTGATAACTTACTGAAACAGGCAATGTAAGTTGCAGAGGCTAGCTAGTTAAGTGAATTGTCAGAACTATGGACTTAGTAATGAAGCAAGATGAATAAGGACTTGATCACAGAACTACCCATGAGTTGAAGAGACAAGGATCAGCTCTAAAAGGTGTCAACATGGGAAGTAGCACTGAAACAATGCAAAGGTACAGTCATAAGTGCACATGTGGAATGTGAGTAAAAAAAGTTAATACAATTATTATTAAGAATAGGGTATGTTTAGGTGCCATAGTTTTTACAAGCATTGTATTTAGTTTACTAATGTGGCACTAGAGACAGCCCTGGAGAACTACTAGGGAACTGTGTCTGGAGCACTAAAAAATATAAGAAGGAAAGGCTATATAATAGGAGTAGAAAAGTAGTTTTTAAGTAGAAAAGTTATTATTCAAATCAGACTTTTGATTACAAACATTCGCCACAGAAAATTTAGGGGGGTATTGCAAGTGATACCCCTTGCTTAAACTCTGTTTAGCCATAAATCTATGCCTGAATTATGCACACATCATCACCATGTAGGAAATTGTTTGTCCTTACATTTAGTAAGAGATTTGTCCCAAATTGAGCCCAAGATGAACCTACATTGATCAATGTTTGATATTGAAAAATCCTAATTTGATCATGAATTGAACTCCCTTTGAGCTCACTTTGATCTAACATATGCTTTTGCATATCCAATATGTCAAATATTCAATTTCAAAAAGATTTGTAATGAATTTGACATGGAATATCAGAACTGAAACCAGTAACTTTGAGTAAATGGCACCTCAACATGATTAATCTACAATAAAATACCATCAAAATTCAATCTGATTACTGAAAACGTTTGGTAAAATAACTAATATATATTTAAATTGGAAAATAATCAATTTCTCAATTTCAAATCAAAATATAAATCCTTGTTTCAAATGTGAATTTTTTAGATTCCTTGCCTTGCTATATTATGAGAAATATTTGAGGTATTGTACACCTTTGTAAATATGGTGTTGTGCAGCTGGAAATTATCTCTGTTTGAAGTCAACTTTATTGAAGCTTGATTCCAGAATGATACATATTTTATAACTAATTTGAGATAAAAGTCACTAGTAATGAAGTTAGCCTTTTATCTGTCCTTTATTAAAACTCACTTAATTCTACTAAAATCCAAATTGACCCACAAAAACCTTATTCAAGATATTTTTTAGCCCAGGTTTATTCAAGATTGGAGCAAAATATTATTTTACATATCCAATATGCCTATTTATTAAATTTCTTCAAGCTTACTTAAAATTCACATTAACATTAACTTTCACTGGAAATATTAAACAAAATCTTGATAATATAGTATGTAAAATCAAAATAAATCTAATATAGTATGCTTACAACAAGATTTATTTTCTGGATTTATTGCAAAAAAAAGTTGTTCATTTGTGAAAATAAGAAAAATACTATCCATCCTGAATGTAGAATTTATTATTAAAAATTTAATGCCCCCTCACTTTCAAGCTTATCATGTATTTCAAAAATTATATTTTTAATAATTTTGTGAATATTACACCTGAGATATAAACCTTTGGGATTTCAAAAACTAAAACATCAGCAAATTGAAATGTTTCTTATTGATATGAATAGAAATAATTATTGAAAAACACCATTAGAGCAAGTTTGATTTTGAATAATAGGCATAATTTCTCATGTAAATTTAAATAAAAATACTTATTATTCTTACATAAGTTGTAGTGGATACATTTGAGCTCAATAAGAATTAAAATTGGCAAAATAAGACTTCTATAATTCATATTCAAAAATGAAATCGCCCTTCATTATCAACCTGTATACTATTTTAAATTAAATAATTTCAAAGTTAGGATATACTGTTGTTATTTGTTCTTCTAAATAAATTTATTATATAGATTAATAGTCATTAACAGTTGACATTGATTTTAATTTTATATAAGCAATCTTTAATGCATAAAATGATTAAACTATCTTTTATGTAAAAAGTGATGTAGGAAAAAAATATTATTATATTTTTAATGCACTATCAATAAAATTGAAGATAGAGCATATCAAAATTTTAAACTTAATTTCAATTTTGATATCATCATTTTATTTTATTTTACTTGAGTAGAAAACAGATTTTAAATCTCAATATAACTTTACATCCCATTAGTTTGTAGATTTCAACATTTGAAACTATGAAATAAATATTTATGAAAGAATTTTACAATATTTGCCTTCTAAAAACTCATAAATCCAACTTCAAATCTTCTAACCTTCACAAGTAACCACAATGAATTCTGAAAATACTCTATATTTAAATAATTAAAGGTAAAAAAAAATATTTTTTTTTTTTAATTTCAATTTTTGATAAATAATATATATATATATATATAATTTCTTAAAAAGCCTAATGTCACCGGACAACCTACGCAAAAGGTTGAGGGTGTTCCTGGAAGTGACATGGAGGTAGGAGTTTAGAAACTTCTTTGAAACACAGAGGAAATGTTTTCGGAAAGGATTCGAAGATGACTCAAAGGAAGAGCTACTGCTTGAAGATATGTTCAAGAAAAATTCTAATATAATTTAAGAGTAATATTAATATTTTTAAGATCTAACAAAGGGTTGGAAACTCAATAATCAAAGATTTAAGTTTTAGAAATGATTACTGAGAAAAATAAGGAAATGTACAATAATAATGATTTAACCAGAAGTTTTACCACTATTAAATATATATAAGTTTTATAATTTAATTCTAAAGAAATATCGAACCACAATCCAACCCCTTTTATATCCATTACTCCTACTTGCATTGACCTCATACCCATCCATCATTCTGCACACCACAGACCTTCAAAATACACCCATTACACCTGGACTCTCCTCACTAACATCTGTTAACCCTTTAATCCTCCACTAACCATCCCGTCCATGCTCACTACCCCTGTCAATAACCCACAGATACTTAATAAACCTTTTAGAAGACTATTACATTGACTATTGCGCTGTGTGTCGCTTATTGAGGAAAAGACTAAAACACACTATTGAGAGATTGACTAATTTAGATTTAAAGTTTAGACTAGCACGGTTGAATAGTGAGTACACAAAGAAAAGTTTCAGTTTCTATGTAGAATTGCTTTCTGCTCATTGAGTATGGATTTAGACCTCTGTATTATTGATTTAATGAGTTGCTTTTGCCTTGAGTGTCACGTGGCGTGTGACACATGCCCAGGTATAAAATGCGAGCTCTGTTGAGTGTGAGACACATTCTTCCCACACTACTTTCTCTGACTCCTTCTTTTATTAATTATTATTTTTTATTGTATTATGTCAAACTGCCCTACCCCAACTCCCATGCCTCCACACCCTAAAGCAGATGGTGGAATGGTTACAGGACAATATTCCCAAGCATGCACAGCCTGAAAATCAATGGAGTATTTTTTTGTAGAAAGCACAGCCACACAAGGTCCTCGCCAGAAATGCGAGTTTTGCTTCTGGAGACGGGTGACCTGTGATGCTCTCTCAAAAAATGAGGACATCCAGCAAAGATTTACCAAGACTAAGTACTGCGTAATCCCGAAGACCAAAGAGGTGGTTGAAGACATTTGGGATGTGTAGGTTGGGGATGATTGTTCTGTAGAAGAAGTTGTGGATGAGGTTTAGAATACCGTGGAGACTTGGGTAACCCAGGTCACAGATAAAAAAAAAGGGGTGGAAGAGGAGGTGGATGAACTGGTTGAAGAAGATGAGGATGAAGTTCCCATCTTGAACTGGACTCCGAAGAATCGGCGGATGATCATCATAGATGATGAAAAGGAGAAGGAAGTGACAGTAGAGGTCAGCCCAAGGCTTTTCTTAGAGCTTGATTCAGTTTTTGAAGTAAGTCTACCTTTTCTTGTTTCAAAATTCTGTTACTGATGGCTGTATGTTTTTAGAATTTATACATCATCGCAAAAGCTGCGCCATCGCTGCTAATTGAGGCAAGTCAACTGGCGGTGTAGAAAATCCTACAGTACTAGCTATAGGCCTTGACCAAGGGAGTTTGAGAAAAACCAGAGAAAAAATCCCCTTTCCCTTTAGAAAAATAGAGTGAGATTTGCTTGCTTAAGTAAGTTGGTTCCTGTTTCATCCAGAAGCGCTCCCCAACCTTCTAAAACAGAGGCGGGCGGGCCCTCTGACGTCAGAGGTGCTGCCTGAAGCGATTCAGCCTTTCTGAAGCCAGAAAACCAATAAAAATAACTAATCTACTTAGAAAAATTAGCTACAACTACTAAAACCTTTAAAACACAGAATTTCACTATAACAACATTGGGACATGAAATATAGAGAAAAATTATCCCTATCCAATGGTACTAAGCACTTAACCCTAAGACTTAAGGTTAGCCCGTAAAACACAAAAAATCAAAATTAAACAGCTATCTTTTATAAATGAAAAATGAGGAAATGACCCCTTAAAACTTAGAATATGAAAAATGTCTACATGACATAAAATATAGAGAAAAACCGGGGCTATCCAATGATAGTATTCACATACCCGCAGACCCAATATCCACTAAATAAAACCAGAAAAAAACCAAATTCCTTAACAGATGTCAATTAAGACATGCACAAACAGCGCCAAATCACACAACAAAGGCGCCTGCCAATGTTGGAAGACCACAGTGGTTGATTCAAGGGAGTATAACGAGGAAACCCTTGACCAGGTATGGTCAAAGAAACCTATGCAGGGTCAACGAGCTCAATTCATTGAAAATTTGAGTGATGAGATTGACAAGATTGTCGATGGCGCCTCCATTGATGTGGCAGAAGAATTACAGGAGATCGGAAAAGTGGAACAGGCAGGAGAGGAAGATGTATTTGAAAAATGCAGGAAGGAAATAAGGGTGGTATAGGAAAAAATGAATAGATTGGTTTGGGAGAAAATACAGGAGAAAATTTGAAATGGAAAAAGAACAAAGAATGGAAGGAAAAAAAGTAGAAAGCAATTTGTGTATTTTATTATTTATTTTATTTTGTTTTTTTAATTGAAATTTTAATATATATTTTATAAGATTTTCAAAAAGATAAAGAAAAGAAAAAAATATATTTGAATAAAAATTTTTGTTTTTAAATTTTCAAAGAAGAATATTTGAATGAAAGAAGAAAAGAAAAAACATTTAACTGAGAAAATTTTAGTTTAAGTTTTAAAAGGAAAAAAATTTAAGTAAGAAAAAAAAATAGTTGATTGAAGCAATTTTGTTTTGAAATGAGAATTAATGAGAGAAAAATTTGTTATTTGTGAAAGATTATTTATTGAAGTTTTGAGGAATTTTGGTTATTTGAAAAGAAAGAAAAAAATAGTTTTGAAAAAAGAATTTGAAAGAAAGAAGTAATTTGTTTGAAGAATTATTAAAGAGAGATTTAAAGGATGAAGTGAAGTTTGAGAAAGATAATCGTAATGAGTTCGTGAAAAATTTTGATACTTCAAAGAAAAAGAAATAAGGGAAAGAAGAAAAGTTTGAAAGGAGAAAAGAAAGAAAATTAAATGAATTACTGATTTTTTTAGATTTTATTTTAATGAATTTTAAGACTTTATTTTTATTATTTTATTTTATTTTATTTTTTTAATTTTAACTTTTTTAATTTAATTTAATTTAATTTAATTTAATTTAATTTTATTTTATTTATTTAGTTTATTTATTCATTTTTAAAAAAGGTTGAAAAAAGCTTTTGAAAAGAAGAAAGATGAAAAGAGAAAACAGAGTAAGGATTGTTAGAAGAGAAGAAGTTTTAGAATTTTAAGAAAAGAAAAGAAAAGAGAAAGAAAGGAAAAAAGGGAAGAGAAAATAAAAATTAAAGAGAATTCTAAGGTTTTTGGTTTTAAAGGATATTTAAGATGAAAAGATTTTAGGAGTTCAGGGGCGTTAGAAAAATTGATGGCTGGTTCCAAGGATGTTTTGTCTGAGTCATCAAGGAAGCCTTCCCATTCCACGAGGTATTGAATTTTCCCCTTCCACATTCTTGAATCAAGGATACGGCTTACTTCCCACTCTAGATGGTCTTCTAACTTGACCAGTTCCAGAGTAGGTTGGTTCCTGCCCAGGTATGTTTCTTTAGCCAGTTCCAGGAGAGATATGTGATAAACAGGGTGATTAGCCTGTCATTTAAAAGGTAGTTTAAGTTGAAATGCAGTTTAAGAGACTTCAGAGTCAATTTTAAATGGTCCCAAGCGTTTTTTAGCCAGTTTCTTTGATGGTCAAGTCATTTGAATGTTTTGTGCGTCAACCATACTTTTTCACCTGGTTTAAAGGAAGGAGCGGATTGTTGATGTTTGTCCGCCTGTTCCTTGTACCTTATTACCACTAATTCCAAGTTTGATTAAAGTTCTTCTTGGAGTTGTTATATGGTTCCAAGATAATGTTCCGCAGGATGACTAGTTCCTACATGGATTGAGTTGAATCGAGGATATCTTCCAGAAACGGTTTCGAAGGGAGATTGTCCTGTCAAAGAATGAGTTGACTTATTATAAGCAAATTTGTCCAATGGTAACCATGCGGTCCAATCATCATGTTGGTAACTGACATACATTCAAAGGAATTTTTTAAGGATTTGGTTGACCCTTTCCATTTGCCTATTGGTTTCAGGATGATATCCCGTGGAGAGATTCATTGTGATATTGAGTTGTTGACACAATTGAGTTCAGAATGTGGATACAAACATTGAGCCTCTATATGAAATAATATCATTGGGTAAGCCATGTTAGGAAAATACATATTCTAGAAACAATTTTAAAAATCTTCTGCTGTAGCAGTAGTAGTGGTTTTAATGAAAATAGACATTTTAAAAATCTTTCTACTATTACTAATATAGCATCAAAATTATTAGAAAGAGGAAGTTGAGAAATAAAATCCATTTATAAAGATTCCCAAGGTGTAGAGGAAATAGGAAGTGGTTTAAGCAACCCATGCTTCCGGTGGCAGGAAGCCTTATTCCTATTACATTTGTAACAAGATCTTATTTAGGCCTTGATTTCTCTGGTTATTCCTGGCCAGAAGAAATCCCTCGCTATCAACTGGTAGGTTTTATCAACCCCAAAATGACCAGCTAATGGAGATTCATGTCGACTGTTGAAAATCAATAATTTTTTTTCATTGTTGTTGGGTATGACTACTCTACCTTTCTTGATTAAATACTAAATCTTTTGGCCCCTTGCTTCGAGAGTATTTTGTCTTTTAACCCTAAACAATAATTGTCCTTTGACTGAGCTTCAAGGATGTTTGATAGTGGATTTTGAAAAGATTGAATTGTGATCAAATTAAGTTGATGAGTAGTTAAAATTGATTTGTTGAAGATTAATTTCACATTTGCTGGGTTCTTGTCAGCAAATGTGTCCCCCGCTGTGGGTAAACGTTGTCGGGACGTGACAGGATATCTGGGACAATACAGTTCTTACCTGGGCAATAGGAAATAGAAAAGTGAAATTCAGACAGAAATTCAGCCCACCTGGCTTGATGCCTGGTTAAAACCTTGGAAGACATAAAGTATTTCAAAGCATTATGGTCAGTCAGAATTTGAAAAGGACTATCTAGGCTGAGAAGAAAATAGCACCATTTTTTAAGACAATGAATAATAGCTAAAAGCTCTTTTTCATGAATTTCATAATTTAATTCTGCTGCAATGAGTTTGTGTTACTCAAAAGCAACAGGATGAAACAATTTTGTTTCAGAATTAAATTGAGAAATAACCCCACAATAGCATAATTGCTAGCGTCTCTCTCAACTATTGTCAAAGCAGAAGGATCAAAGTGTCAAAGAATTGGAGCTGTGGTAAATGCAGTCTTCAATGCTTTGAATTCCTTTTGTGCTGTAGAAGTAAAAAAAAGGAATATCTTTTCTAAGAAGAGAGGTAAGATTGGAAATAGTTTTAGAGAAATCTTTAATAAATCTTCTATAGAAATTGGCAAAACCCAAAAATCCTTGGAGGGATTTAACGGTTTTGGGCTCAGGCCATTGTATGACTTTTTGGACCTTTTTGTCATCCATGACCAAACCATCAGTGGAAATTGTAAACCCCATAAATCAATAGATTTGAGATTTAATTCGCAATTATTGTGCTTGGAATAGAGACTATGATCTTGAAGGTGATTTAGAACCTTTCAAACATGTTGAATATGTTCCTCTAGTGTCTTGGAGAAAATTAAAATATTGTCTAAGTAGACAACAACAAATTGTTCGACAACATCTTGGAAGATTTCATTAACAAAAGTTTGAAAATTAGATGGTGTGTTACATAATCCAAAAGGCATGACTAAATATTCAAAACTACCAAATATAGTGCGCATTTCAGTCAGTGGCTCATGATCTTCCACAATGCGAATAAGATGATAAGTGTCTCTAAGATCAATTTTAGAAAAGAAATTAGCACCATTAAAAAGGGTAAGAAGCAATGACATAGGAGGAGAGGAAAAGACTAAAACACACTATTGAGAGATTGAATAATTTATATTTAAAGTTTAGACTAGCACGGTTGAATAGTGAGTACAAAAAGGAAAGTAGCAGTTTCTATGTAGAATTGCTTTCTGCGCTTTGAGTATGTATTTAGACATCTGTATAATTGATTTAATGAGCTGCTTTTGCCTTGAGTGTCACATGGCGCATGACACAGAGGAACCCAAATATTGGGTAAGTAAGAAAGTTTTATGAGTTTTCAACTTTTCAAATTTTCCCCCCTTCAATTGGGAATTATCAGTCTTGGACACCCCAAGAATGGACAATACCATCCTTGGCTATGACGTTTTAACACATTGTAATCCTGAAATTGATTGGTCACAGGGATTGTTCACCCCATGTGCTAAGTATATTTCTGATTCTTCAATGCAGGTCAATAGGGAGTTAAACAACCTGCCTGATAATGTCCTGCTAGAGGGCAAATCTCTGCCAGATGACTTGCAAGAATATGATCTTTCTCTAAATGAGCAACTAGCTAAACCTTCTAGCTCAATCACTTCACTCAAATAGGATTTAAATTGCCTCAAAGTAGTCAAATTATGCTCTCTTAATTCTGGTCTTCCCTCAAAAGTTTCTCTCGAAGATGATGAGGACAACCAAGTCAACGTTGAAGCCATTAATTCAACACTACCAGAAATCTATCACACTTTCCTCTATGTTTTCTCAATCCTCAAGGCCAATAAGTTACCACCTCATTGACCCTATGACCATCAAATAGAGTTAAAAGGTCCAGTACCTCTTGAAGGTCCTGTCTATTCTTTGTCGAAGGACAAATCTCAAGTTCTTCAAGACTACATTGCAGAGAATGTAGCCAAAGGTTTCATCAGAGCCAGTTAATCTCCAGCCGGCTCCACTGTTCTTTTTGTAAAGAAAAAAGACGGTAGCCTTAGTTTGTGTGTTAACTTATAAAGCTCAACACAGTGACAAAGAAGAATGCATATCCCATTCCTCCTATGTCATTGCTTCTTACCTTTTTTAATGGTGCTAATTTCTTTTTTAAAATTTATCTTAGAGGCACTTATAATCTTATTTGCATTGCAGAAGGTCATGAACCACTGACAGAAATGTGCACTAGATTTGGTAGTTTAAAATATTTAGTCATGCCTTTTGGATTATGTAACACACCATCTAATTTTCAAACTTTTTTTAATGACATCTTTCAAGATGTTGTCGAACAATTTGTTGTTGTCTACTTAGACAATATTTTTATTTTCTTGAAGACACTGGTTGAACATATTCATCATGTTCAACAGGTTCTAAATCACCTTCAAGATCACAGTCTCTACGCCAAGCACAATAAATGAGAATTCCATCTTAAATCTATTGATTTTTTGGGCTTTACGTTTTCCACTTATGGTTAAGTCATGGATGACAAAAAGGTCCAAAAAGTCCTGGAATGCCCTGAGCCCAAAACTGTTAGATCCCTCCAGGTATTTTTAGGTTTTGCCAATTTCAATAGAAGATTTATCAAAGATTACTCTTAAACTATTTCTAATCTTACTTCTCTTCTTAGAAAAAATACTCCTTTGGTTTTTACTTCTACAGCACAAAAGGAATTCGAAGCATAGAAGACTTCATTTACCACAGCTCCATTTCTTCGACACTTTGATCCTTCTGCTTCGAAAATAGTCAAGAAAGACGCTAGAAATCATGCTATCGCAGGGGTCATTTCTCAATTCAATCCTGAAACAAAATTGTTTCATCATGTTGCTTTTGAGTCACGCAAACTCATTGCAGCAGAATTAAATTATGAAATTCATGACAAAGAGCTTTTAGCTATTATTTATTGTCTTAAAAAATGGTGCTCTTTTCTTCTCAGCCTAGATAGTCCTTTTCAAATTCTGACTGACCATAATGCTTTGAAATACTTTATGTCTTCCAAAGTGTTAACCAGGCATCAAGCCAGGTGGGCTGAATTTCTGTCTGAATTTCACTTTTCTATTTCCTATTGCCCAGGTAAGAACTGCATTGTACCAGATATCCTGTCGCGTTGGGAGGACATTTACCCACAGAATGGGGACACATTTTCTGACAAGAACCCAGAAAATTTGAAATCAATTTTAAACAAATCAATGTTAACAACTTATCAACTTAATTGGATGACAATTAAATCTTTTCAAAATCCAAGAACTGTATTGTCCCAGATATCCTGTCACGTCCCAACAACGTTTACCCACAGCGGGGGATGCATTTGCTGACAAGAACCCAGAAAATGTGAAATTAATCTTCAACAAATCAATGTTAACAACTCATCAACTTAATTTGATCACAATTAAATCTTTTCAAAATCCACTATCCAACATCCTAGAAGATCAGTCGAAGGGCAATTACTGTTTAGGGATAAAAGACAAAATACTCTCGAAGCAAGGGGCCAAAAGAATTAGTATTGAATCAGTTCTATTAGTTTTGGAAGGTAGAGTAGTCATACCGGACAATAATGAAATAAAATTATGGATTTTCAATATTCGACATGATTCTCCATTAGCTTGTCATTTTTGGGTTGATAAAACCTACCAGTTAATAGCGAGGATTTCTTCTGGCCAGGAATGAACAGAGAAATCAAGGCCTATATAAGATCTTGTTATTAATGTAATAGGAATAAGGCTCCCTGTCACTGGAAGCATGGGTTTCTTCAACCAATTCATATTCCCTCTAAACCTTGGGAATCTTTATCAATGGATTTTATTTCTCAACTTTCTCTTTCTAATAATTTTTATGCTATATTAGTAATAGTAGATAGATTTTTAAAAATGTCTATTTTCATTAAAACAACTAATACTGCTACAGCAGAAGATTTGTCAAAATTTTTTCTAGAATATGTATTTTACAAACATGGCTTACCTAATAATTTTGTATCAGATAGAGGCTCATTGTTTGTATCCACATTCTGAACTCAATATCACAATGAATCTCTCCACGGCCAATCAGCTTGAAACTGATGGGCAAACAGAAAGGGTCAACCAAATCCTTGAACAATACCTTTGAATGTATGTCAGTTACAAACAAGACAATTGGAACACATGGTTACCATTGGCTGAATTTGCTTATAATAACTCGACTCATTCTTCAACACAACAATCTCCTTTCAAAACTGTAGATGGAAGTCATCCTTGATTTCACTCAATCCATGTAGGAACTAGTCATCCTGCAGAACATTATCTTTGAACCATATAACGACTCCATGAAGAACTTTAATAAAACTTGGAATTAGCGGTTAGAAGGTACTAGGAACTGGCCAACAAACATTGACAATCTGCTCCTTCATTTAAACCAGACAAAAAGTATGGTCGATGCACAAAACATTTGAGCAACTCGACCATCAATAAAACTGGCTGAAAAACGCTTGGGAACATTCAAAATTGACTCTGAAGTCTCTAAAACTTCATTTCAACTTAAGATACCTCCTAAATGGCAGGCTATTTACCCTGTTTTCCACGTAACCCTCCTGGAACTGGCTCAAGAAACGTACCCGGGAAGTAACCAACATCCTCCGGAACTGGTCAAAGTAGAAGATCATCTAGAGTGGGAAATAAGCTGTATACTTGATTCAAGAATGTGCAGGGGGAAACTTAATTACCTTGTGGAATTGGAAGGCTTCCTTGATGACTCAGACAAAATATCCTGGGAACCAGCCATCAATGTTTCTAATGCCCCTGAACACCTAAATTCTTTTCATCTTAAATATCCTTTAAAACCAAAACCTTAGAACTCTCTTTTATTTTTTCTCTTCTTTCTCTTTTCTTTTCTTTTCTTAAAATTCTAAAACTTCTACTATTCTAAAATCCTAACTTTCTTTTCTTCTTTCTTCTTCTCAAAAGCTTTTTTTAACATTTTTTAAAAAACAAATAAAAAAATTTAAATAAATAAAATAAAATAAAATAAAAAAATAAACTAAAATCAAAATTAAATTAAATCAAAAAAGTAAAAATTAAAAAAATAAAATAAAATAAAATAATAAAATTAAAATCTTAAAAATAAATAATTCCTTTAATTTACTTTCTTTTCTCTTTTCAAACTTTTTTTCTTTTCCCTTATTTCTTTTTCTTCCAACTATCAAAAATTTTCACAATCTCAATACGACAATCTTTCTCAAACTTCACAATCTCTCTTTTAAAATTCTTCAAAAAAATTACCTCTTTATTTCAAATTTTTTCAAAACTTTTTTTTCTTCATTCTTTTCAAATAACCAAAATTCCTCAAAAACTTCAATAAATAAACTTTCACAAATAAATTTTTTTTTCTCTCATTAAATTTTAATTTAAAACAGAATTTTTTTAATCAAATATTTTTTTTTTCTTACTTAAATTTTTTCTTTTCAAAACTTAAACTAAATATTCCTCAGTCAAACATTCTTTCTTTTCTTCTTTCATTCAAATCTTCTTTTTTAAAAATTTAAAACAAAATTTTGTTCAAATCTTTCTTTTCTTCCTTTTTTCTTTTTCTTTTTTTAAAATCTTATAAAATATATATCAACATTTTAAATTAAAACAACAAAATAAAGAATAAATAAATAAATACACAAATTTCTTTCTTCTTTTTTCTTTCCCTCTTTCTTTTTTTTCCTTTTTCCTTCCATTTCAAATTTTCTCCTGTATTTTCTCCCAAACCAACTTCTTCATTTTTTCCAAAACCACTCTTATTTCCTTCCTGCATTTCTCAAATACCTCCTCTTCTCCTACCAGTACCACTTCCTCAATTTTTAGTAATTCTTAAGCCACATCAAAGGAGGCAGCATCAACAATCTTGTTGACCTCACTGATTAAATCTTCGATGAATTGAGTTCGTCGACCCTGCTGAGGTTTTTTCGACCATACCTAGTCAAGAATCTCTTTGTTGTCCTCCCTCAAATCAATCACTGGCTGATTTGCCTCAACTGGAAGCAATGGGGCAGCTTCCACAATTGGAGCATTGGCGATGACATCTGAATCCTAAAACATACGGTGTGGTACGCGCCTTGCAGGTAGCATAATTTTAGACCAATCAGCGCACGTAGTCCAGGAAGAACAAAGGAAGTTGGCACAGTAGGTAGTGCTAAAATATAATTTGTATTTGTGTGTTTCAAAGAGCAAAGGAAATGGAAGCGCAGAAAAGGATTAAGGGTTGGTGCGCTCGGATTTTGCAGCAAGATGTGCCGCACAATGGGGAATTGTGTGTTATAGATTTAGGACTGTAAAGCGCTAAACAAAATGGATTTGGACTTTCCAATAATTATGTGTTACACATTAAGGAAAGAGTTATGGCTTAAGGACGATTCAAGTGCATAGTATACTGTACCGCGGCTAGTTGGGTAACTTACTGAAACAGGTAATAAGGGAGGCTAACTAGTTAAGTGAATTGTCAGAACTATGAACTTAGTATTAAAGAAAGGAGAGTGGGGACTCAATCACAAAACTACCCAAGAGTCAAGGTGACTTGAATCAACGTTAGAATGTGTCAAACCTGAAAATAGTGCTGAAACAAAAATGAAGGTATAGTCAAAAGCGCATATGTGGAGTATGAGTAAAACAAGTTAATACTTGCGTTAGTAATAATAGGGTATGTTTTAGGTGCCGTAGTTGTTACAAGCAGTGTACATAGATTACTAATAGATTAGTTATGGTTTTACTAATGTGGCGCTAGAGCCAGCGCTGGAGATCCACTAGGGAACTGTGTCTTTAGTACTGGAAAAATATAAAAATGAGGACTATTTGATAAAGATAGGGAGTCTTTTAGTAAGTAGAATATATAGAGAGATATAGAATATTAAATTAGAGATATTTCTGACTCTTTTATCATTTGTGCGTCTCTGTGTGTATTTCATATAGCATAAGTGAGAGAGCACAACATAGAGGGAATATATAGATTTAGTAGGATTGACTATTATTAGAGTTATTTTATTGCTATAATAAGGCATATTCAAAGAGAGCGCTTCAAGAGGGAGTAGCTATGGATATTAGCGCTTAGTAAGAATAGAAATATCCAGATAGTAATACTTGTTTTTCCTGATCTCTAAAACTCATCTCTCATCTTATAAACTTTCTAATCAAATATTAGTTTTACACATTCTTGTTCTCTCTTTAAAAGTAAGGGTGGCAGGCGCTTCTTTTTATAAATTGAAGAGGAAAACCAAACCATCTTGAATTTTGTCTACTGCTTAGTACTTTAGAACAGTCTACAACGGTCATCAGTAACAAAATTCTTTAAAATTAAAGAAGAACAGAGTTATATTGAACAATGGGTCTGCTTCTAAAAATAATTTTTGGTGACTTCCACCATCACTTCCTTCTCCTCTTTTTCATCTTCAAAAATGACCATACACCACTTTTTCGGCATCCATCTTGAGATGGGGACTTCATCCTCATCCTCTTCAACTAACTAATCCACCTCTTCTTCCACCCCTTGTTTGTTACTTGTGGCCTGGGTTACCCAGGTTGCCATGGTATCTTTGACCTCCTCCTCAATCTCTCCCACCGACTAATTGTCCCCAATTTTCACGTCCCAAATATCTTTGACCACCTCTTTGGACTTTGGTATTACCCAATATTTGGTTTTTGTAAAATGTCTTTTGATGTCCGCGTTTTTTGATAAGGAATTACATGCCACCTGTCTTCAGCAGCAAAACTTGCCTTTCTGGAAAGAACCTTGTGTTGCCGTGCTTTAAATGCAGAAATACTCCATCAATTTGCAGGCTGTACAGGCTTGAGAAAATTGCCGTGCAATGATTCCACCATCCCATTTGGGGTGTGGAGGCGTGGGAGTTGGGGTAGGACAAGTTGACATAACAAAATATAAAATAATTAAAGTAAAAATGGAGAGAAATTAGTGTGGGAAAGTATGTCTCACGCTCAACGGAGCATGTGTATTTATACCCAGGCATATTTCACACGTCACGTGACACTCAAGGCAAAAGCAGCACATTAAATCAATAATACAGAGGCCTAAATACATACTCAAAGCACAGAAAGCAATTCTACATAGCAACTGAAACTTTTCTTTGTGTACTCACTATTCAACCGTGCTAGTCTAAACTTTAAATCTAAATTAGTCAATCTCTCAATAGTGTGTTTTAGTCTTTTCCTCAATAAGTGACACACAGCGCAATAGTCAATGTAATAGTCTGCTAAAAGGTTTATTAAGTATCTGTGGGTTATTAAAAGCGGTAGTGAGCATGGATGGGATGGTTAGTGGAGGATTAAAGGTTTAACAGATGTTAGTGAGGAGGGTCCAGGTGTAACTGGTGTAATTTTGGTAGTCTGTGGTGTGGGGTATGATGGATGGTTATGAGGTCAATGCGAGGAGGAGTAAAGGATATAAAAGGGGTTGGATTTTGGTTCAACATTCTTTAGAATTTAAGTATAAAATTTATATATAGTTAATAGTGGTAAAGCTTCAGGTTAAATCATTATTATTGTATTTTTCCTTATCCGCTCAGTAATCATTTCTAAATCCTAGAATCTTTGATTATTGAGTTTTCAACCCTTTGTGAGATCTTAAGAATATTAATATTACCTTTAAATTATATTAGAATCCTTGTAGAACATATCTCAAAGCAGTACCTCTTCCTTTGAGTCATCATCAAATCACTTCCTCGAACATTTCCTCTGTGCTTTGAAGAAGTTTCTAAACTACTCTCCTCATCCCACTTCCAGGAACACCATTGACCTTGTGTGTAGGTCGTCAGGTGACACTCTGATTCGACCAAAAAAAATTGGAGTTCGGCCAATATCTGTGAAGGTCAGCTTTAACTTTTCTGAAAAAGATAAACTGACAAAAGAAATTGAAGTTCCAGAGTCTATAAGACAACTTAAGGGGGTATCCTCCTTAAAAATAATGAATCTCAAGCGGTTTAAGGCAACTCCAGTCCTTAAGACATGGAGTTTCTGTGCACTGGGAGAGATAAGATAGTTTGCTTTGCACACAAGTAAACTATCTACTAGTGTTTTTGACTTTGAATTAGTACCTTCTCTTTCCTTCAACTTTACTCAATCTTCTTGCTTGTGCTTACCCTTACAATACATACATAACCCATTATATGCTCGTCTCTTCCTCTCAGCTTCTTTAAGTTCCCCTTTTGGATCCAGTACCTTACTGATATTACCTGCGGTCAAGCTTTTTGGTCGAGGTTTTTCCTTTACCTTATTGGGTTTGGATTGAGTTGAGGAGTATTGAGTTGTCCGTGGGTGTGAAGAAGGTCCTAATTTAAAATTTAGGCCTTGAGATTTGTTGGTGAATAGACAATTTTCTAGTCGTCTTTGGTAAATGCCATTGAATTCAAGGGTTCTATTAAATGCGTTTAAGTAGTCATCTTCTGACCATGAGGTTTAAATTGACCCAGAATCCTCAAAGGAAGTCCTATTTTGAAATGATACTTGAGGGCAGCATCATTCCAACCTACAAGATTTTGATGTGCTCTGAAGTTTAAGATATATTCAGAGGCTTTACCATTATCACTCATGCAGAGGAAATCAAGTTCAATTTCTGCTTTTTCAGTTTTATTAGGGTCACCAAACAACATAAAGAGTTGGTCTTTGAACTTTTCCCAGTTATTAATGAGTAAGTTGGTTTCTGTCGAAGAGAGAATGAGAAGATAAGGTTTGAACCACCTTGCTGCTTTTCTGGCTAGGAATGGAGAAGCGTAAACAGCCTTCAATCAGTTGTTATGGAACAGGAGCTTTCAGGTTTTCAAGAAGGGGAGCAATCTGTCTGGATGTTCTCCATCTAATTTATCAGAAGATTTAATGGAAGGAGTTTTGAATTTTCATCCCTCCAAAGATGTTGGGTTTGAAAGGGTTTCATGAAAAGTCTCATGATGTATTCCAGAGAATTAGATGGTCCGGGCTCCGAAGGTTGACCAGAAGGGTGAGCAGCAAGGGCAGATGGTTCCTCATGAATTGTATCCTCTCCTTCTACTTCCTAACTAGAATCATCAAAATCCTGGGGGAGGTCTTCTAAAGATTGGACTAAGTGTCCCCGTTCCCTGAGGTCGAGAGGCTCCAGGGAGTTAGTGAGGGAAACAGGCCATTTGGCTGTTGGCCTTCCTCTGGCGCGAGCCCTAGTAGTAGAGCCCATAGGAGGAGTGCTTTGAAAAGGTGCCATTTAAAGAATTTAAAGCACCTGAAAAAATGACGTAGTAGTGCTAAAGAATGAGAACTACAGAGAATTAAATTATACTGTCACCGGTGTGGCATTCCAAATCTGGGTAGGCTACTTAGGTGAACATTTGATTGGACCTTGGTTAGAAGGAAATCATGGCGTTAGCAGGTTTTAATTTGGTTGAAGTGAGTTAACTGGATTTTTTTTGGGTCGATTTATGGTGATTTTTGGAGGATTTATGGTGATTTTTTGGAGGATTTATGGTGTTTTGGAATGGATATATTTTGGTATTCCTATTGTTACTTGATGGTTTCATGGATTGGGTATTGGTTTTACTGGATTTTCTAGGGATCTCTTGGTATTTTTGGTGGATGCAGTGTGCTTATGAAGTAGCCATTTTTCTCTGGTGCGCTCCGGTTCACTCTGGTGATTTTCCGGTGCAAAAGGGAAGTCACTGTGGCAAAGTTGGCCATTGTGGCAAAGTTTGGTCATTGGTGCAAAAAGACTGGGCACTGTGGCAAAGTTTGGTCAGTGCAGAAAAGTCTAGGCACTGTGACAAAGTTTGGTCACTGCAGAAAAGTCCAGGCACTGTGGCAAAGTTTGGTCACTGTAGAAAAGTCTGATCACCAGTGCAAAGTTTGGTCACTGCAGAAAAGTCTGGGCGCTGTGGCAAAGTTTGTTCACTAATAAAAGTCTTATCACCAGTGCAAAGTTTGGTCATTGCGCAAAGTTTGGTTACTGTGCCAAAAGTTTGGTTACTGTGCCAAAAGTTTGGCTATTGTGGCAAAATCTGGTTACAAAGTTATTATGCCTACTGGATCAATAGTTTATTGTATATAATATGCATGTAGGGTATTGTTAGAAAGGTCTGGAGCAGGAGAATCATATGGGGAATAGAGAAGCTTAGTCTTCCACATGTTTTTTGTCTTTTAGTTTCGATAATAAGGGTATTTTTTGATAATTAACAATATTTAACATATAACAACAATTATAATAAAAAATATCAACATATAGGGTACCATTGGATAGCTCTCATCCTTGGTGACGCAAATTTATTTCTTTTCTTATAAAATTTATAAAATAAAAATATAATAAAGAACACTCTTTAATTTTGGTGGGAAACTGGGTAAATCTGGGGCAGACCTTTAATAAGGCACCTTTGAACAGATCATCCCAAGGGTAGTTTCTGGGGTACTTTACTGTACTTTTCAGTCTCTGGGCAAGTGTTGCGGCTTTTTCTAAGTATTTTCTGTGACTTGTATCAGTGTAATCTGGTATAAGGTATTTGTTTTGGGGGTGTAATCATTTATTGCACTTATTTTTTTTCTATATTATAGGTTTCCAACACTTTCAAAGTCGTTCTCTCAGATTTACAACTTATCCAACTCTTCAAGCAGATCTTCAAGCTTAGTTAATTGAATATTACATTTAATTAGAGGGACAGGGATTTCTTTTTGTTTTTCCAACTCCCTTTGATTCTTCCTGTAGCAAGGTGACTGTAGGAGTCTACTCTACATTTTTGGCGCCCAACGTGGGGTTCAAATCCTCTAGCTTCTGAAGAAACCTACTTGTTGGACTTCTGGATTTTGGTTTTCTGGTTTTTGGATTTTGATTGGTTGGTTATTTGGTGATTCTGGTAACTTGCTGAACCAGTACAGGATCTGTGGTAGTAGGGATCTAGGTATAGGCTGAACCCTTGCTAGATCTGTTGTTTTTGTTTTTGTTTGTTGTTTTATCCTAGTAAAGGGCTGAACCCTTGTAGGATATTGTTGGTTGTCTGGTAAAGGGCTGAACCCTTGCAGATTTTATTGATTTCTGGTGCTATTTGGGATGTCTTCTTCATCTGGTGCTGGTGTTATTGCTGCTGCTGCTGATGGTGTCAGGCCTTCAGTAAGGATTCAAACTTGGGATGGGCCCAAGTTTATTGGTGATGATGTAAAGTGGTTTTTGGGAAGATATGAGGCTGCTGCTGGAATTGATGGGGCTTCTTATTTAGATATGGTGAAGCAGGTAATCATTTTCATTGGTGATAGGAAATTTGAGAAGGAGATTACTGGTATGGAGGGTTATAAGACTAGGGATTGGAAAAGGCTTAGTAGGGAAATGGTGGGCAGATGGGGAGTCAGATATTCAATGGGGGATTTAAATAATGTTGTTGGAGAATGGAAATTTCAGGGTGGAATAACTTCTTTGGTGAGTTATAGGAAATGTGTTGGTAGATTTGAAACTGTGGTGGAATATCTGGTGGAGGTAGAGGAATTGGCTCATGAAAAAGCAGTCAAAGATTAATTTTGGTCCGCTTATGGGAGGGATGTTAGGATGGATGTGTTAAAGGATTTTTCTAGGAAGTTTTTGATGAAAATCTTACCTAATGGGGAGCAGAAGTTGCCTGCTTTTAAGGTGGTTAAAGAATCGGTGGAGTCTCACCTCAAGCTTTTGGCTGTGGACAGTTATCAAGAAACCTGTACACAGTATGTGAGCAAAATTAATGAAGTTTTGGCTGATAATAACAATATTATGAAGAAGGCTCAGGAGGCAAGAAAAGCTCAGTTGGGTAAACCGGTTCCTAAGGTAGATGAGAATGTGGATAAGGAGATGGTGGATCAATTGGCTGATTAACAAAGCAATTGAAAATTTCTGTTCAAGAAACTCAGAAGGCCAGAAGGGTTTCAGCTTCTTCTTCATCATCTTATTCAAGTAGAGGTTATGACAGGAGGAATGGTGGTACTGTTGATGTTTGGATTTTTTCCTACTGTAACCCGAAGGGACATAAGTCTAATGATTGTTGGACTTTGAATAGGGATCAGGCTGCTGGTAGAGTAAAATTTGATGGAAAGGTATTTAGGTTTACTGATGGATATTTTATCAAGCCCAGTGAAGGTCAGGCTCCTTCTGATTTGGTGAGGAGAAATAGTATGAGTGAAAAGAGAGCTAGGTTTGAGGAATTGCCTACTGAGGCTTCTTCTGGTACTGGAAATAATTCTGGAGATAAGGGGAAGGAAAAAGAGGTTAGTAAGGCTACTTTTTCTACTTCATATGGTAATTTGGAGTTGGTAAAGGTTGTTAAGGCGGATGGTGAGTGTATGGCTGGTGTATATGATGTGGAGGCTTCTAGGAGGGCAGCTGCTTCTAAAGCTAGAAGCAGTATTTCTAATCAGTTAAGGTCAAGAGGTGGAAAGGCGGATTCTAAGAAGGCGGAAGATCCCAAGAAGATTTATATGCCTGAAGAGATTTGTCAGATGCAGAAGGGGATAGCTGATATGGGTCCCCCTAGTTTTGGTGCTTTTGATCTTAATGGTGATCCTATGCCTTTGGATGATTATTTAGATACAGAGGAGGATGTGCCTTTGGCTTCTTTGCCTAGGCCAAATTCTAGTGGGCCAATGGAGGGAGTTAGAACTAATGTTGATGGTTCTGGTTTGGTCTCTGTGGATGGAAAGGTTCATGGGGATAATTCTGATGTGGAGATGCATGATGTTGTTGGTAATGTGTGACCTCAGGAGTCTTCTAGGGCAAAGGTTGCTAGGAGTAAGACTCATTATAAGAGGCAAGTGGTTTCTGTTCAAGAGAATGCTATGGATGTTGTTTTGAGAAGGGTGAATCAGCTTCAGATTCCATTATCTTTGGGTGAATTGTTCACTATTAGTCCAGCCCTTGCTGAAAAGCAGAAGAAGAATTTGACTAGGAGAAGAGTGGCTACTGGTGAGGTGGAGTATATGTGTGAAAATGTGGAGAAGTTTGGTGATGAGGTAGAGACTCATTTTTCTGCTCCTTTGGATATTTGGTTGTTTCTTTAAATGGCAAAGATTTGAAGGCATTTGTTGATTCAGGCTCACAAATAAATTTAAATTCATTGGATCATGCAACTACTCTGGATTTGCCAATTAAAGCTGGTGTTAAAGGAAATCTCAGAGGGATAGGTGGGCATGCTACTGAGTTGATTGGTACAGCAGAGCATGTAAAGTTAGGTGTAGGTGGAGCTGTTGGAGAAGTTCTATTTTATGTGGCTAGAGGAGCTGTGAAGACAGTTTTAGGAGGGCCATTTTTAATTGATTTTGAGGGCAAGATTGGTTATCAGTCTGGTGTTGGGATTAGTTTGGGGATTACTGGGGAAGATATGAGGCGGTTACATATGAGGTTGGTACCCCCAGGTGATGAAGGTTGGGAAACTAGGCCTGGTGTTTCTGCATCTTGTCAGTGTTGCACTTGCACTAGGAAGAGAAAAGATTTGAAGTCCTCTTTTGGTGTATCTGAGGATAGTGGTGATAATTTTGTTGGTGACCCTTCTTTTTTTAGGGTAGATAGGGCTGATCAGTCTAGTGCTGTAATTTCTCCTCAAGAAGAAATCCCGGATTGCAGTAGGTCAGCTCAAGTGGAGATATATCAAGTGGAATCTCAACTTTTTGTAGATAATATTACTTTATTATGTCAATTTTTGTCAAATTATTTGTCTGGTTTCAGTTTTTCTTCAAGTTTTTCTCTCAAGTTTATTTCAAGTTCTGAAGATGTTTTAGGGAAAATTTTGTTGGAGCGGAAAAGTTTTGGAATGGTGGAAAATTGGTCTAAAAGTAAGTCCTCCCAATTTTGCACTGCTAGGGTTTCTTCTACACCTTTCAAAAACATTACCATGGCCACTCATGTGAGCATTGGGGACACCCCTGGTTTTTTTTCTAGATATAGAAAGAAACCATTAGACAAAAATCAAGAAAAAAATCTCAAGATAACTGAAAATCAGCAAAAAAATATTTTTGTAAAGATGTTGTCAGTAGGAAGGAGCCTACTTGGTTTACTAGTGGCCTCCAGCATGAGTATAAACTGCACAATAATTCTTAACTAATGTCTTATTCTGATTTCTCTCAAGAAAAATTGAAAATGCAAAAAAATTGTCTGAATAACGAAAAGCAAGAAAAGGTGTTTGTGGATTTGGGTTCTGTGATGAGTGATGATTATTTGGTTGGTGGTTTTGTTGGCAACACTGGTGTGTCTGTGTCCAGTTTCAGAAGAGAGTTACTCCAGCATGAGGATAAAAGGCATGACTTTCTAGCTTCTGGTTGGGCAGTTACTGCAGTACGGGACCTATCTGAAGGTAACATGGACAGTCTCTGTGATGAGAATCCTGAAACTAATGATGATTTTTATTTCCCTAGAGGTATTTTTGATTTGGTTGGTGATTTGGGTACTGGTGAAGTGGATGAGCAGAATTTGATACGGAAACGTTTTGGAGTGGTGGAAAATGGGTCTAAAAATGAAGATTCTGTTGATGAAACGAGCTAAATTCCTCAAGTACATGTGGAAGTGGAAGCGGCAAAATATAAGAAGGTTGCTGTGAAAGTTAAACCAATCAATGAAGTGCTGCAAACTGGATTGAATCCGCCGTTAAAGAGACCACTTTGCCAGCATAGATATCCCTAGGACTGAGTATTTCTTATGCTTAAAATAAGATAAACTTAAGTAAATTAAGCTTATATCTCAAAAATAAGGTTAAAATAATAATATATATTATTTTAATATATATATATATTATTATTGTTCTATTATATAACTTATAGTAGTTTAATAGCTTATCCATAGCCTAATAATATTTATTAAGGTGTTAAAGGAGTCATAATATACTTATCTTAAGTGATATGACGTAATTATTGACATACATAAGCTCATATGTATACATAAATCTTATATTCAGTGAAATATGCAGTATATTATGTATATTTAGGTATATAAGTGGGTTTTAGCCCCTTAATAGCGTATAACCATTGTTTTTCTGCTTATTTTAGGTCATATGGACGAAATCAGTGGACTCACAACGCCTACAGAAGCATAGACACCTATATCAGGCGCATACACCCAGTTTGGACAACTTAATTTAGTTCCTTGGATGGTTATTCACGGATTTATGGGTTGGAAGGACATTTCTGGGTTAATGTGGATGCTTGGGGATTTTATTGGGGGCTTGGACTCTTTATTTGTTTCCTTTATATGCTTTTGGTTTCATTAAATCTCTTTTTGATTGTTTATTTTACCTGTTACTTCATGGTATCCGATTTTATCTGGATTTTCTATTTATGGTATAGATCTGTGTTATTATTAATAGTGATGGAGGGTCCTTACTGGAGGTCTGGGTGTTGAAACTGCTTGAAGTGGACGCCATGGGGAGGTGATTGGCCCTCAAATTGCTGTAATTTCCAGGGATAGAAGTGACATCATCTGGATTGAAGGTCTGTGCACTCCAGTGGATTTGGGTATAAGTAAGAAGGGATTTTGATGGTTATTTATCATCATTCAATTACTACAATTCAAAAAAACACTACAATACAATTATTAGCATTCAGAAATATATTATAAAGCCATTATAAATTCATATTATCTTTATATAAGCTATAACTATATTTTATACATCTATTTTCCACCACTAGCACACATTTATATCCAAGTATTGTGAGTTTTATTTGATTATAACTATTTTATTACTCTTCCCCTGAGGTTTAATCACTAAATCATTTATCAATAAGTAGTAGGACCATAAATAAACACTATTAGATCATACTTATATACTAGAATATACTGACAATTGGGGGTCTTTCCTTATATTTTACTTATTATTTAGTATAAGCCTTGGGACGTGATTTTTACTTTAGTACAGCTCAAAATAACCAAAATATTTGAGTCTGCTGAATATTAGTGGGTCATCATAACTCAGTAATTGCGGAAAGAACCCTTAAAATAATTTTACTAATTCTTTATCATAAAAATAAGGTATTTACAGTAGTAACTGTATCCAATATAAACCCAATTTCACTTGGTATTTGGACACGAATATAACACCCAATTAAATTGGTATTTGGTTAAAGCTTGGTAAGCTACTTATTAACCCTTATACTGGTCTAGCTAAACTTATTATTACATTTTTAACAGATTTTTTTGAATTTTTCTTATAATTATTTAAATAATATAAAGATATAAATTCAGGATAAGCTCCATTGCTTTTTTATCAGTAATATTATTGCTAATATCTTTTGTCTACTAATTCCATAGAGTTTTTTCCTTTTTTAGACTTAAAATATTGTCATTTTTTACAATATGAGTGCTCCCCAGGACAGTGTAAGTGAAAAGCCTGCTTATAACACCAGGTCTAAAGCTAACAAAAACTTTCCAGGACATCACCATGGAGGGTCAACAATACCCCCAGGCAGAAGGCATGATTATAGAGGAAAAGGACAACCTCTTAAAAAAGATAACTATAAAAAAATGTCTCCTCCTCTTCAGGATCAACTGTCCCACCTGGCCAAACAGGTTCTGAAGTTGGAAGAATCCAAATCACTCATTTTCAAAGAGGTAGAGCAATTGCAAAACAATTGCAAGGTAGGGTTTCAGCAGATGTATCAGGCATTGGAAAAGTTAAAGGGAGGCCAGCCCAGTCAGTCAAATCAGCAAAACCCTACCCAAGGCTGGTCAACTCACTCCCAGGAGAAAATTCTGGTAGACAAATTGAAATGGGACTGGTTTCATCAACAGTGGACAAGCCACAGTTGCAACAGGGATCCTCCACCTCATCTGACTTCCTCAGCTCACCCTTACAAAGGAAAAAAGCGCCAAAAATCAGGACTGGAAACCATCCCATGGTAAGTAGATTACCCTCTCAGATTGAACACAATACTGATAATTACAATATAGGTAATCCTATTAATGTTAAATCTAAGCAAAAAATAAAGGAGAATTTAAGAAATTTAGGTTTTAGAGTAGATACACCTGACTTGTCTTTTGTCCACAATAACAGTACTAGTTATAATGATAATACAGTAAACCCTCAGTTGCAACCACCTACTAGTGAGATGAGAAGTTCACAGGAGAGTGAGAGAATTGAAAAGGAAGACATGGAATATTTTAACAATAATCCAACTGTCCATAGAATTGTTTCAGCATTGTGGAATAGAATGACTGATTGTGAGGAACAGACAGTTAAGCTCTCTAGTGATACAATTTCATCCTTGACATTAAACAATTCTCAATTAGAAACACGTAACAAAGAATTAGAGAAAGAAAATTTGTCTCTAACTCTTAAATATGATTCATTGAGTAATAAATATAATGAACTTTCAAACAAATTCTGTGAGTTAGAAAAATTATAGGAAACACATTTATTGAAAATTGAATTAAGAACAAAGTTATCTTTTGCCCAGATAAATCAAAGTGTCTCTGAGTTTCTACAAAGATTAACTAAAGTTGAGATTGAAACTGCCAATCTACTAATGAACCAGCATAATCATAAGTATAATCAATATAATAATAATCCTTTTATTGGCAAAAGTGAATCTCATTCCTTCCCTATACCACCACAATAAAAACCATCTGGTGGTAGTGTCAAATCTGAAAATGTAAGTCACAAATATGTGCAGGAAGAAATTCAAGACCATTTATCAAAAGTGAATGAGTTGTTGAATTTACCTAAGATTAGTGAGATAAAATCCAATCAGAAAAACTGGCATAAGATAGATCAGTACCCATAGTATGATGGGGAAGCCAGCTCTGATTGGAAAAATTTCATTCAAATAATTGACAACTTAACATTCTCACATAAGTTACCAGATGAAGAAATAACATCGAAATTAATTTCTTTATTTAAAGATGTTTCTTTATTATGGTTTGAAGCTGTCTTGAGTGAGGGTAAAGATTACTCTTGGGATGAATGGAAACAACTTATTGAAAAATCATTCGGAGGTTCTAAATTCAGGCTTACTCAGCAGAGACTTTATGAGAAGACTAGGTATAATCCATTGAATGGTGACAAACCTATGGTATTTTTAATGAATTTAAACAAAATATTAAAAGCCATTGAGCCTCATATGAATTTTAACTTATGGAAAGATAAGATAATATATAAATTACCTATATCTGTCAGAGACATTGTTGTAGCTAAAACATTAAATGTTACTGAATATTCTAACTTTATTAATATTTGCAATGAAATATTATTAAACCATAAGTATGAATCGAGGTATTCCACTTATAAACAAAATGTTGAACCTGTAAAAACTCAGAATTCAAAAACACTTCAGGAGAAGCAGAAAAAACCTACTGCACCTGTAGTACCTAAAAAGTATGAAACAAATACTTGTTATAAGTGTAACAAACCTTGGGTCTAAGGTCACAAATGTGAGAAAAACATAAATATTGTTAAAAATCAACGTGAATCTGAAACTGAAACTGAAAAAAGTAAAGAATCAAGTGATAATGACAGCAATATCTCATATAGTGATGAAAATGAAGTCTGTATGTTGGAAGATGATTTTTCCATCTTTGAAAATCCAATATTAAATATGGACTCAAATGAATCTTTAATGAATTTTGAGGATGCTGAAATCGTTAAGGATATACAAGCTGATAACTTTAGAATGACACCTATCACGGTTCCAGCTATCATTTCTGTTGAAAATGTTAATATAGTACTGGACACAGGAGCTGCTGGTTCTGTTGTTTCCACTAATACATTACACAAAATTGATAGTGAATATAAGTCTAAGCTTGAGCCACTTCAAAGTAAAAATTTGAGAGGTTTTGGATCAGTGCTACACCCCATTGGTAAATACAAAGCTGCTGTTTTCTTCAAACATCAACATGGTTATGTAAGGGTAACTTGTGACTTTGTAGTAATGGATAATACTAACTGTAGTAACTGTTTTATCATTGGAAATGATATTCTGACTAAATTTGGTGTAAAATTAGACCCTGCTAGTAACAATTTTACAATTGGCATGAATGGTAAAAGGAAATTTAAAATAAATTCTTTTAACACAGTCTTACATATTGAGTCAGTCACAAATTCCCCGTGTAAAGGAAGAGAATCCAATGAGATGGAACTTCTGGAAACAGAAATTTCAAAAGCATCATTTGGCACTCAGTTAAGTAAAACGGAGAAAAATAATATTTTGGAATTAATTAAAGCATTTCCAATGGCTTTTGCACATGGTAAAAATGAACTTGGCCTTGTAAAAAATCATGAAATGAAGATTAGTTTAACCTATGATATGGATAATATTCCTGATAGTCTTAAAAAGAAACCATACCCTGCTTCACCAATGAAGAGGAAAGAAATAGAGGATAATATTAAGATGTTATTGAATATGAACATTCTTGAGAAGGTTGAAACTACACCAAAATATTGTGTAATATCACTAGTGCTAATTTCTTATGAACAAGATAAAGGAAGACTGTGCGGTGATTATAGAGCATTAAATACATTTACAGTAGATAATATTTATCCCTTGCCAAGGATTTCCTCTATACATGCTACCCTTAAAGGTGCTAAATATATAAGTTGCCTATATGGAAATAAAGGGTAACATCAAATTCTGATGAAAAGAATTCAAAGAACTTTTTGTTGATAAAAACACACATGGGAATTTATAAGTATGTCAGAATGCCATTTGGACCAAAAAATGCTCCATCAGTATTTCAGAAGTTAATGGATATAACATTCCATAATGAAATGATTTAGGGATGGTTAATGGTATACATTGATGACATCATAGTGTTCTCAAAAACTTATGATGAACACTTAATCCATTTAAGTAAAGTACTTCAAAAAATGGATGAAATTAAAATGACCCTTGCATTGAAAAAATGTAAATTTGGGTTTGAATCTTTGGAAGTGCTTGGTAATATTGTATCTGGCTTACAAATATGTGTAGACCAAAATAAAGAGTCTGCAATAAAGAATATTGGCATTCCTCAAAATGTAAAGGATGTACAATCTTTTCCTGGAATGTGTGGTGATTATAGACAAAATATAAAAAACTACCAATCAATTGCTGCACCATTGACCAAACTGATAAAGAAATCAGAAGCTTTTATTTGGAATAATGAAAGACAACAAGCTTTTGATATGTTAAAAGAATGTTTAATAACAGCTCCTAACTTGGGATTATTAGATTTCCAATTACCTTTTGTATTATATACAGATGCAAGTTCTATTGGTCTGGGTGCTGCTTTGCATCAAAGACAACTTATTGAAGGAAAAATGTCAGAAGTAGTAATCTGCTATATTTCACGTACTCTGAGAAGTAGTGAATTGAAATATGGTGCTACTCAACTTGAATGTTAGGCAGAAGTATGGGCTCTTGAGAAGCTAAATTTTTATCTTTAAGACCAAAAATTTGAGTTAATAACTCACTGTAGAGCAGTTAAGTCACTCTTAAACATGAAAACTCCTAATAGACACATGTTTAGATGGCAATTAGCTGTACAAGAATACAGAGGCTGGATGACTATTACGCATAGAGCAGGAATCTTGCACTCTAATGCAGATCTGTTATCTAGAGTACCTCTGCCTAATAATGATGATAATCCTGCTTATCTTCCTGAGTCAGAGATTATTAACATTTATGGCATTTATATTGTAGATCTTGATGATGAATTTATGCAATCAATTCTTGATAATAATGCTTCAGATCCTGACTTGAGTAAACTCACTACAATATTAAATGATCCATCTAATGCTTCAATGAATGTTTTAATAAAAACATTAGCAAATAAGTATAAAGTGGCATTAGAAAAAGGAAAACTTTCCATTGAGGATGGTTTTATATATTACAGGAAAAAATTAAGTAATGTAATTGTAATACCCCATTCAATGAAGAAGTTAATGTTAAGTATATGTCATGATGATATATTAGCAGGTCATTTTGACTACCATAAAACATTAACCAGATTAAAAAACACAGCTTGGTGGATTAACATGTCTGAGGATGTTCAGAAATATGTTGAAACATGTGATTCTTGTCAAAAATCTAAAAGATTAACAGGCAAAGAGCTGGTTTATTACAACAAATTGAGCAACCAAAAGCTCCATGGAAAATCATTGACATGGACTTTGTAACAGGTTTTCCAATAGCAGGGCATAAGAGTTATAACTCCTGCTGGGTAGTTGTAGATAGATTTACAAAGATGTGTAAATTTATTCCTACCCACAAAGAGGTTTCTGCAAAGGACTTAGCTTTTTTATGGTGGACACAAATGTTAAATATAGCAGGTTTCCCCAAAGCAATAGTTTCTGACAGAGATCCTAAATTTACTTCTGAGTTCTGGAAATCACATATGGATGTTTCAGGGTGTCAATTAAAACTTTCTACAGCACACCATCCACAGACTGATGGGCTAGCAGAAAGAATGATACAAACTTTAGAGGATATGATAAGAAGATATTGTGCTTTTGGTCTTAATTTTAAAGACAATGACAAATTCACGCATGATTGGATAACCCTTATCCCAGGTTTAGAATTTGCATACAATAGTACAGTACATTCTGTCACTGGCAAGAAGCCATTTGAGTTATGGTTGGGTTATGTACCTAATACCCCTTTTAAAACTCTTAATAAGTTACCTAGATTGGATATCCATCCAGGTACTAAATCTTTTCTTCAGATGCAGGAATTATGCAGAAAACATGCTCAAGAATGTATAGATAAGGCGTTTGAGTATGAAAAGAAAAGATGGGATAAAGCCCATAAAGAACAAATGTTCAAAGAGGGTGATGAAGTCCTTATTTCAACTCTACATTTCAATTTAAATGGTAATGTTAAGTTGAAGGATCCATTTAATGGGCCATTTGTAGTTAAAAAAATGGTTGGTAATAATACTGTTGAGGTTATTCTATATGCACCATATGATAGAAAACATCCAGTATTTCCTATTTCTCTTATAAAACCATACAATTCTAATGATACTGCTCTATTTCAAAGAAGATCAGGAAGGCATAAACAGCAACCTGAAGAAATAGTTGAAAAGGCAGAAATTGAAAAGATACTTAAAACGAGACACCTTACTAAAGAAAAGGGAGTTGAGTATCTATTAAGATTTAAAAATAAATCAAGTGAATATGACCAGTGGATTCCAGAAAATGAAATCTCTGATCTTAAAAATCTCTTGAAAAAATTGAAATCTAATTAATACTGTTTATTCAGTATATGTATTATAAAAATTATTTTTATTTTTTATTATTTCACTCCTTACTTTTAATTAAAATGTCCTAACATTTTTATTATTATTTTTTTTGGGGGGTGAGGGAGTTTCAGCCTAGATATCCCTAGGAATGAGTATTTCTTATGCTTAAAATAAGATAACCTTAAGTAGATTAAGCTTATATCTTAAAAATAAGGTTAAAATAATAATATATATTATTTTATTATATATATATATAATTATTATTCTATTATATAACTTATAGTAGTTTCAATAGCTTATCCATATCCTAATAATATTTATTAAGGTGTTTAAGAGTCATAATATACTTATCTGAAGTGATATGAAGTAATTATTGACATACATAAGCTCATATGTATACATAAATCTCATATTCAGTGAAATATGCAGTATATTATGTATATTTAGGTATATAAGTGGGTTTTAGCCCCTTAATAGCGTATAACCATTGTTTTTCTGCTTATTTTAGGTCATATGGACGAGATCAGTGGACTCACAACGCCTACAGAAGCATAGACATCTATATCAGGCGCATACACCCAGTTTGGACAACTTAATTTAGTTCCTTGGATGGTTATTCACGGATTTATGGGTTGGAAGGACATTTCTGGGTTAATGTGGATGCTTGGGGATTTTATTGGGGGCTTGGACTCTTTATTTGTTTCCTTTATATGCTTTTGGTTTCATTAAATCTCTTTTTGATTGTTTATTTTACCTGTTACTTCATGGTATCCGCTTTTATCTGGATTTTCTATTTATGGTATAGATCTGTGTTATTATTAATAGTGATGGAGGGTCCTAACTGGAGGTCTGGGTGTTTAAACTGCCTGAAGTGGACGCCATGGGGAGGTGATGGGTCCTCACAGTGCTGTAATTGCCGGGGATAGCAGTGACATCATCTGGATTGAAGGTCTGTGCACTCCAGTGGATTTGGGTATAAGTAATAAGGGATTTTGACGGTTATTTATCATCATTCAATTACTACAATTCAAACAAACACTAAAATACAATTATTAGCATTCAGAAATATATTATAAAGACATTATAAATTGATATTATCTTTATATAAGCTATAACTATATTTTATACATCTATTTTCCACCACTAGCGCGCATTTAAATCCAAGTATTGTGAGTTTTATTTGAGTATAACTATTTTATTAGTCTTCCCCTGAGGTTTAATCACTAAATAATTTATCAATAAGTAGTAGGACCATAAATAAACACTATTATATCATACTTATATACTAGACTATACTGACAACTTTTGTCAAGAGCTTTATATGAAACTCCTTTAAGAAAGAATCCGCCTGAATTTTCTGAAATGTCAAGAATTACTTTTGATAGGATTGGTGTTTTAAATTTTGGGCCAGAGGGTTGGTTATCTGGTGAGGAGATGAATTTGTTGTTGGATGTGATGGTGTTGAGGTAGAAGGCTATTGCATTTGTGGAAGAAGAGAGGGGCGTTTTAAAGCAATCTTATGGTGAACCTTACAAGATTCCAGTTGTTTGTCATGAACCTTGGCAACTCAAGCCAATTCCAATTCCTGCTGCTCTTAAAGATGATTATATTGAAGTTGTTAGGGAAATGATTAGGACTGGACTTTAAGAACAATCATCATCAAGTTATTCAAGTCCAGTTTTCTGTATCAAGAAGCCTAATGGAAAGCTTAGAGTGGTTCATGATCTTAGGGAATTGAATAGGGTGACTATAAAAGATGCTGGTATTCCTCCAAGTGCAGAGGAAATTGTTGATGCTTTTTCTGGAAGGGTATGTTATGGTTTGGGTGATATTATGGGGGGCTATGATGAAAGAGAATTACATCCAGATTCAAGACCTCTGACAACTTTTGATACTCCTCTTGGACGGTTACAGCTGACATGATTACCTCAAGGTGCTACTAATTCTGTTGCTGTTTATCAAGCACAAATGGCTTGGATTCTTCAAGATGAAATTCCACAGTATGCTGGTATATTTATTGATGATGGTGGAATTAAAGGTCCTTCAACTGATTATGATAATGAAGTGTTGGAGGAGAATCCAGGTATTGGAGGCTTATTTGGGAGTATGCAGTAACTTTGGAAAGGATGTTGTTTAGGATTGAAGAAGCTGGTTTAACTATTTCCGGTTCTAAATTTTCTTGTTGTGTTCTAGCTTTAGAGATTCTTGGTCATGTGGTGTGTAGGGAAGGCTGAATTATGTCAAAAAAGAAAGTCAACAAAATTCAATCTTGGCTGAGACCTAGAAACACTACTGAATTTAGAGGATTTTTGGGAGTATGTGTTTATGTTAGGATGTTTATTATGGATTTATCATTATTGGCTGCTCCATTTAGAAGGTTAACTAGGAAGGATGCTGATTGGGATTGGGATGAAGCTTGTGAAGAAGCTTTTGTTAATTTGAAGAAGGTGGTTGGTGAAGATATTATTCTTCATAAGTTGGATTATGGTGAAGGAGCTGGTAGAATTTATTTAGCTGTTGACTCTAGTCAGCTATCTGCTGTTGCAGTGCTTTCTCAGATGGATAAGGGTGGTTATATTAGATTTGTTATGTATGAATCTGTAGTTTTTACTGAGGTGGAATCAAGATATTCACAACTAAAGTTGGAACTCTGTGGTGTGGCAAAAGATTTAAAGAAACTTCAAAATATTTTATGGGGTCAACATTTTGAACTTCAAGTGGATTCTAAATCTTTAATTCAGATGACTAATTCACCTAGCTTACCTAATGCTCCAATGACTAGGTGGGTAGCTTTTATTCAACATTTTTAATTCAATTTAGTGTACAGGCCTGGAAAATCTTTCACTATGCCTGATGGATTGTCAAGAAGACCACTTACAGTAGATTATTCCGATTCAGAAGGTTTTGATGAAGATATATCTAAAATCAAGGCCAGTACCAAGGGTGCTGAGGACTTTCCATACCTCCCCCATGAGGTTAAACTGGCTGGTTCTATTTTTTTTGAATTTGATGAAGTTGATGATCTTTTTGATAATGAGGTTTTTGTAGATGAGGATGGTGTGGTTGTTTTGGATAATTGGAAGTTGGTTAATGCTGTTTATGTTTGGGATCTGAAGGAGGATAGTGGTAGCATGGAAAAATGTTTGAATGAGGTGGATTATGTGAATTTCAGCAAACAGCCAAATGCTCAGAGAATGATTTCTCATTCACAAGCGAGAGATATTGGGGACAGGTAGGTTCCTTTGGATGTTATATTATTGGATTTTTCTGATGAAATTTGGGGCCAGACTGGGTTTTATTTTTTAATGGTGAAATATTTGTTGTCTCTGGGAAAACCAGAAGAATGTGATGAAGCTGAATGGGTGGCTATCAAATAGAAGTCACCTGGTTTTTATTTGTCTGGTAGAAGTTTGATGAAAAGAAGACATCCAAATCCTCAAGTTGTTATATCTCAAAGAAAAGGTCAAGAATTGGTGATGAAATCTATTCATGAAGATTTAGGGCATAGGGGCTTTGGAGAAACTTATAAGCGGATTGCTGATTGATTTTGGTGGCCTGGAATGAAGATGGCTGTTAGATCTTGGGTTCAGTCATGTGAAGAATGTCAGCGAAGAAGTTATTTAAGGTTAAAAGAACCTGGAAATGCTACTGGTGAAAATACTATCTTTGAACGGGCTAGTTTGGATGCTGTTCACATCAAGGAAGTTAAATATAAGTATTTGATTGTGGAAAGAGATGAATTTTCTGGTTGGGTTGAGGCTGTCCCTCATATTAGTTTATCTGCTAAAAATGTAGCAGAATTTTTGATGAAGAATGGGTGTATAGGTATGGTGTTATGAAGTTTGTAACTGTTGATGGCGGCTCCGAGTTTGGTGCAGACTTCAAGGAAGCTGTTTCAAAAATTGGCCCAAAGGTTACGGTGGCAACCCCATATTATCCTGAAGCAGAAGGAGTGGTTGAAAGGAGCCATCAAGTTATTAAGGATGCTTTGGTTAAAATGTGTGGAAGAAGTGCTGAAAAGTGGAGGCATTATTTACCCCTTGTTTTATTTTCTGACAGGATTACCACCAAGAGGACAACTGGCTATTCTCCTTATGAATTAGTTTTTGGTCAGAAAGCTGTTTTACCGGTTGATCTTGAAGCTGAATCTTATCTTGGTATTGATTGGAATGTATTCAAAACTACTTCAGATTTGCTCTGTGCTAGAATGCAACAGTTAGAAAAGGAGGAATATTTGGAGAAGGCATATTATAGGATGATCAAGATCAGTGATAAGTCTGTCAGGTATTGGGATCAAAGGTTGGCTCATAGACTCTGGAGGCCTTTGAGGCCTGGTGATATGGTGTTGGTGTATAATAGGAGTTTGGAAAGTCAGTGGGGGAAAATGTTTGCTGATAGATGGAATGGACCATATAGGATTAGAGAACAGGTTTCTGGCGGGTCATATGTTTTGGAAGAACTGGATGGTGTTGTCTTAAAGAAGAGGGTAGCTGCTGATCAAGTGAAGAATTTTTACCCTAGGGGCACAAAGAGTGCTGAAGTTTGACTTCAAAATGAGGATAAACTACAACATCAATCTTTTAGGAAATCTCACAGTCTTTCGAAAAATCAATCATTACTTCAATTTTAAAATTTTTTTATGTGGTGAAAATATGAGGGGGAAACAAATTTTTTTTGTAGTGTTCACAGGGGAACCTTCTAGATTTTATATTGTCAAGTTTGGGGTAATTTATGAGTTGGAAGCTCTATTCACAATTACCCCATAATGTTCGTTTCCAACCCTTCTCTGTTTCTAGTTGAATCCTGGCTTTGTTTTTTTTATATAGGTAGTCCTCTATGACTATAAACTGGAACCTTACATTGACACAGCACAATCTTTTGGAAGTCTGGATTCAAGAATATTGCTTTTTTTCATTTTTTTGTTGTATTGGGGTGGATGATCACTTATGGTCTCCAATCATTTTTACAAATTGGAGGGAGCCCACCCAGTGATCATTAGTTTGTTTCCTTGATTTTCATTAAATTATCATTTTTCAAATCTTCAAATTTTCAAAATTTAATTTAAAAAAAAAATATATATATATATATTTTCAAAATTTAATTTTCAAAAAAAAAATTGTTATTTTCAAAAATTTCATTTTATGTTATATTTTTAATTTTTCTTTCCTGTGTATCCATAATCAAGGTGCACTTGGATGTGGGTATGATGTCAGGGGTTCAGCTCATCCAAATGGCTGGAGACATCTTTTATTTTTTTTTATCTTTAAGTTTAATTCTCTTTTTCTTTTATTATATATTTATTTTATTTATTCTGCTAGTCCATCAAGACTTAAAACTGAAATTCTTTTAAAGATCACTTATGATTGGTCCTAAACTTCAAGACCATGGAAAACTGAAGATTTCATTAAAACAAAAATACTGTATATTTAAATAATTAAAGGTAAAAAAATTATTTTTTTATTTTTTATTTCAATTTTTGATAAATAATATATATATATATATATAATTGCTTAAAAGGCCTAAGAGGGAACTTAATAGTGGTTTTGGCATTAGATATATAGAATCAACTTTCCAAAAATTTGTTTGGAATAAATTACAAAGAGAAAAAGGATATATTTTGATGAAAGAATACTGATTTAGGTTCTCTTAAAATTTTATTAGCCATTTTTATGGAATATCAATCCATGTTTATTATTCTTTATGATATTATCATAGAATTTTTTCAATTTTTAATAAAATGATTTTCTATTGTGTGGTATGTAGGTTAAGATAAGTTTAAAAGATTTATTAAAAATATATATATCAGAGACAGTATAATCTGTAGATTTATAACGATAACTTACTTTTCTTATGTTTTACATCATTTATAAGTAGCTCATGCATTACAAAAGTAAATAATTATAGTCCCTGGAAGTAAGTCCTTGTGAAATTCAAATTTTTTGTTATTCTTAAAATCATTACTCTAATAAACTCAAAATTTTTTCAATCATTTATTGAAAGAAGGAGTTTAAAAATCTTATTTTGTAGTTATAAAAGTTTGAGTTATTTTTCATATTATCAAATATAATGAACATTTGTAAATTTTAACTTCAAAACAAGTGATCATAGCAAAGTAATACTGGAACAATAAGATAAAAAGGGTGGAATAAAGTCATAGCACAACAGGAAACGATAAAAAATTGTTGATTGTTGGCTCACAAAAGTCAACATATTTATGACATATTTTGCCACCTTTAGATAATGTTTAGTGTATTTTAACATTTTTATAACAAACAAGCTTAACAATGTTTTTGATTTTTTTAACAAAAATAAATATTGTTAGATCATTTTTTTAAAAAATATGACTTATTTTTATGCTTTATATACAATAGTTTGTAGTTTTTTTTTTCAGAAATCACTTTTTTGATATTCTATTTTTGAACTTTTTAAGAGAGTTCATTGCATTAAAGTTTTGTATCAATTTTACATTAAAACATCATATTTTAAATATAGAGATTTGGTTTTGAAATAATATATATTTTTATGTTAATTGACTCATTATTTTTGGATTGATAAATTATGTTAAAATTGGGATTGATTATTTATAGTGAGTGTACATCATAGTTGGTTTTCAAATCAAAGATTAACAAATGATGAAATTCTGTAAAATTCTAAATATCTTTTAATCCTTTTTGATTTAAATAATGTTTAATGTTATGTAATAATTCTATAATTAGAACAAAATTAAAATCAGATAATGGTACATTTCTTTCAATTTCTAATACTAAAATTCTATTCTACTTGAAACAATGTAAACTAAAGCTTTGTATCTCACATAAGAAACTCAAAATTTTCAAAAATCATATTTCCAACTTTTTAAGCATGATACACATTAATATATATTTTTAGAATAAGTTTCTAATTATTTTCAAATACAAGAAAACAATGACCTCAATTTATTTTAATATTTAAATCATTCTGATGAGTGAATTTTACAATCCTCTAAGTAACATATGCTTACCATTTATACACATATGCATGATTGCTCCTTTTGTTTAATTTTAGCTGAATCTAAAAAGAAAATCTCATGTTAAATATCAGCTAAAGATAAACTGCTTATATTAGAAGCTAATATTTCATATGAGAAATTTGTTATTGAGTTTGGGAAACATTAATAAGTGTCGGGCATTATAATTGAACCATTTATTTAAGTAAATAAAAAAAGGATGACCTTCTAAATATTTCATATATATATATATATATAATAAAAATGAATTATATAGTAGAATTTAACAATGGTTATATACTAATGTCATATAAAAAAAGGGATTTAACTAAAAATTTCAGTACATAAAATAAAAAAAAGATAAGTTAATATTCTTGTTTATATTTTCATATTTTTGAAAAGGCTTACTTAAGGGAGAAAATTATTTGGTTTTAGAGTACAAGAATTTCTAGATAAAAATCTTCACAAAATAGTTTGACTGTCAAGGTACGCTTTTAGTCTAGATGTTTTGGTACGAAGTTCTACGAGGATTTTAAAGGTTTAAATGGACTCTCAACAAATTTGTACGTATTTCTTGATTCAAAGATGATTGTTTTACTCAATAAAAAGAGGTAGGATTAAAATATTAATATAATTTATAAATTAGAATTACGCTATTGTAAATACTAATGATATAGAATATAAGAATAAGTTTTTATTGGTTATTGTTGTAATAAATGGTTTGGTAAGATAGAATGATCAAAAGACAACAAAAAGAGAGGCCTTTTATAGGCAAAGGAGAGACAAAGCACGGGAATCAAGTTCTAAAAACAGTAGGAAGAGAGAGAGAAAAATAACATTCCAGAAAGAGTATTTCAAATAATAAAGTTATTCCAAAAAGAAGGCGTCAAAAAGATGTATTTACAGAGTATGTCAGAAATACATCAATATTTTTAATATTTACTGTAATTGTCAATTCCAAATAAGAAATTTGATTTTTTTGTATATATTTAATATTATTTGAATATCTAAATCTTATTTTATTTTTGTATTTTTATTTTTTTAAATATAAAGTTTTATTTTTCCCAACCTGTCAATTGAGCACGGTGTTAGAGAAAAATATAAGGGACAAAATTAAAGTTTTTAATTTTACTTATTTATTTAATTAATTAATTTAATTTTAACATTATGTAACTAGTTAATTTATAACTAATTTTAATGTAACTAAATGATAATTAAATAAATAATAATTAAAGATGATAAGGTGCGGCTTCATCCAGTAAATAATTAATTATTTCACTGGGTAAGTCTAGTAGCCTGGCTGACACTCCCTCACTCTAAAAAAATTATAAAAAAAAATGCTATGATTTTTTCTTCTTATACTTTTTTAGTAGAGTAGGAAGATTAGATATCTCCTTCCCAGGTATCCAAGAATCATATTCAGATGATTTATTTTTGAATCTCAATAAGTATTCTGTACCTTTCTCAGCGGTGACTATTCTGTCATTTAATACTTTTTCAATTTCTGCTGTCTCAGTGATTTCATTTGGGGTTTTCTTTGGTCTACCCCTCCTTTTTGGAAATAAATCACTATTGGATGTGTAAGGTTTCAAAAGAGATACTGGTAAAACAGGATGTTTTCTGTCATATGGGGAATACAGAATAACTTCAACTGCATTATCTCCAATCATTCTTCTGACAACAAAAGGACCAACAAATGGATCTTTTAATTTTTTATTACCTTGTAAGTTGAAGTGGACTGTAGAAATCAACACTTCATCACCCCTTTTAAAAGTGTATTCTTTATGGGATTTGTCCCATCTTTTCTTCTCATATTCAAATGATTTTTCAATACATTTTTGAGCATGATTTCTACATAGTTGTTGCATTTGAAGAAAAGATTTTACACCAGGATGTATATCCAATTTAGGTATTTTGTTATTGAGAATTTGGGCAGGAGTATTAGGAACATATCCAAGCCAGAGCTCAAAAGGCTTTCTTTGAGTAACAGAATAAACAGTGCTATTATAAGCAAATTCTAACCCAGGAAGTAAGGTAACCCAATCATGAGTGAATCTGTCATTATCTTTATACTCAAGGCCAAAGGCACAATATCTTCTTATCATGTCCTCTAAAGTCTGAATCATTCTTTCAGCTAAACCATCAGTCTGAGAATGATGGGCAGTAGAAAGTCTCAGATCACAACCACAGACATCCATCAGAGACATCCAAAATTCAGAAGTAAATTTAGGGTCTCTGTCAGAGATTATGGCTTTAGGGAAACCAGCAGTATTAAACATATGAGACCACCATAAGAAAGCTAATTCTTTAGTGGAAACATCCTTGTGGGTAGGGATAAATTTACACATTTTTGTGAATCTATCCACAATAACCCAACAAGAGTTATAACTGTCTTTACCAGCAATAGGTAATCCTGTTACAAAATCCATGTTTATTATTTGCCATGGAGCATCAGGAGGTTCAATATGTTGCATTAATCCTGCTCTTTTACCAGTTAATCTTTTTGATTTTTGGCATGAATCACAGGATTCAACATATAATTTTGTGTCCTCAGACATATTAGCCCACCAAGCAGTGTTCTTAATTCTGATCATTGTTTTTTCAAGATCAAAATGTCCAGCTAATATGTCATCATGACAAATTTTCAAGATGATTTCTTTCATAGAAGGAGGAATAACAATAACATTACTCAACTTTCTTCTATAATATAGATATCCTTCATCAATTGAAAATTTTCCTTTTTCCGAACCTTTTTGGTACTTTGGTGGAAGGGTTTTAATTAATGCTTGTATTGAAGCATTCTTTGGATCATTTAATATGGTTCATAACTTTTTCAAGTCAGTGTCCTTATCAGATGATTCCAGAATAAGCTGTAATAGCTCTTCCTCCATATCAACCACATATATCCCATGGATATGGATAATTTCATCCTCAGGATCATAAGCAGGATTTGAGTCATCATTTGGTAAGGATAACCTTGATAACATATCCACATTTGAGTGACCAATACCAGCTCTGTGAATAATTGTCATTCTCCCTCTGTATTCTTGAACAGCCAGCTGCCATCTAAACATATGTCTATTAGGTGTTTTCAAGTTTAAAAGGGATTTAACTGCACTGCAGTCAGTGACAAGTTCAAATTTCTGGTCATCTAGGTAATAATGAAGCTTTTCCAGAGCCCATACTACAGCTAAACACTCTAATTGAGTAGCACCATATTTCAATTCACTATTTCTCAAGGTTCTTGAAATATAAAAAATTACTACCTCTGACACTTTATCATTCATCACTTGTTTTTGGTGGAGGGCAGCACCAAGACCAATAAAACTGGCATCAGTGTACAAAACAAATGGTTGATCAAAGACAGGTAAAGCAAGAATTGGTGCTGACATCAAACAGTGTTTCATAGTGTCAAAGGCTCTTTGTCTTTCACTATTCCAGACAAAAGCAACATCCTTTCTAGTTAATTGGGTAAGGGGTAAAGCTATGACTTGGTAATTTTTAATATACTGTCTATAGTATCCACACATTCCCAAAAAACTTTGGAGCTCTCTCACTGTTGTAGGAGCTTTCACCTGTTGTATGGCTGCCACTTTGTTCTGGTCAACACATATCTGTAAGCCTGAAACAACATGACCAAGAACTTTTAAAGAATGGAAACCAAATTTACATTTCTTCAAAGAAAGTGTCATATTTATTTCATCCATTTTCTGGAATACTTTACACAGGTGTTTAAGATGGTCCTCAAATGTTTTTGAGAATATAATGATATCATCAATATATAAACATCAGCCAACCTTCAATTATCTCTTGATGGAATGTGTTATCCATTACTTTTTGGAAAACAGAAGGGGAATTTTTAGGGCCAAATGGCATCCTAATATACTTATAAATACCCATATGAGTGGCAATCATCAGAAAGTTCTGAGAATTTTTCTCAACAGGTACCTGGTGATATCCCTTATTACCATCCAAACAGCTGATATATTTAGCACCCTGTAAAGTAGCATGTATAGAGCTGATTCTAGGTAAAGGATAGATATCATCAACAGTATAAGTATTTAGTGCTCTATAATCACCACATAACCTGGCTTTATCTTTCTCATAAGAAATTAGGACAGGTGAGATAACACAATATTTAGGTGTTTCAACTACCTTTTCAATAATATTCATTTTTAAAAGGGTAGAGATATTATCTTCAATATCTTTTCTCTTTGTGGGAGAAGCAGGATAAGGCTTCTTCTTTAAACTAGGTGGTATATCAGTTAATGGGCAAGACAATGAAAGTTTCATTTCCTCTTTAACTAATCCCAGTTCATGTGACCCATGAGAAAAGGCCATAGGAAAAGATTTTATCAAGTTAATGATGGAATCTTTATCCTCACCAGAAAGTTATTCTCCAAAAGAGGCATTGTCAATTTCAGACATAAGGGCATGCATTTCCTTTGTAGATCTTCCTTTATATTGAACCACAGAATTACATGTGTTCAATACTGGTTTTAATAATTTATTAGGGGAGGAAATTTTAAATTTTCTCTTCCCATTCATCCCCATTGTAAAACATTGGTTTGAAGGATCCAATTTTATGCCATACTTGGTTAAAATATCATTCCCTACAATAAACCAATTGCTCAAGTTATCATTTTTCATGACAACAAAATCACAAATAGCTCTTACAAAACCATGGTTATATTTAAAAAACACTGTGGCTTTGTATTTACCAATGGGGGACAAAACAGAGCCATACCCTCTCCAATTTTCAGAAATGATAGGCAACAGTTCAGATTTATAGTCTTGATCTACTGAGGCAAGTGCTCTTTCAGATACTACACTTCCTCCAGCTCCAGAATCCAGAACAACTTCAATGCTGGTTCCATTAATCAAGACTGGTGCCTTAAGAGGGGCAATAACAATTGAGTTATCCTCAATGTTCTTTATGATCTCAGCATCCTCAACTGTAGATAAATCATTATTATCAATGTCAATAGTATTTAAATAATGAATATCTTCTTCCAGCATCAAGATTTCTTGTTGAGATTCATATGAAATATTGCTGGCACAATCACTTGATGTATCATCCAGTGCCACTGTGTCATCAGCATGCTCCTCTGTTTGTTCCACAAGATTTATTTTCTTGTCACAAACATGGCCTTTCTGCCAAGGCTTGTTGCACTTGAAGCAAGTGTTTGTTGCATACTTCTTTGGTGCAACAGGGGCAGAAGGTTTACCAACTTTTTCCAGAGGTTTTTGTTGGTAAGTGGAGGGTTTCTCCAAAGGGGTCCTAGGAATGAATCTTCTTGCATCATACTTATTGTTTAGAAGTATCTCATTGCAAGTATTAATGAAAGAAGAGGGTTCTTTGGAGAACTCAGTCCTAGCCACAATCAAGTCTCTCAGAGACATTGGTAATTTATAGAGGATCCTGTCCTTCCATAAATCAAACTCCATATTTGGGTCCATTGCCCTTAAGATTTTTACAAGTTTCATTAAAAACTCAATAGGTTTATCAGTAGAAGATCTATATCTAGTTTCCTCATACTGCCTTTGTTGAGCCATTCTGAACTTGGAGCCACCAAATTGTGATTTAATTAATTTCTTCCAATCCTCCCATGAGTAGTCATTCCCATCCAGGAGAACAGATTCATACCACATCAGGGCAACATTAGTGAACAAAGAAATTAACTTGGACACAATTTCCTCATCTGGGAGTTTGTAAGAATTTTTTAAATTATCAATTCTGCAAATAAATTGTTGCCAATCAGAAGAAGAATCACCATCAAATGTTGGCTACTGGTCAATTTTTGGCCAATTCTTTTGATTTGAAGGAGTCTCCTTAGTACTAGCTTGTTTCTGAGTGAGAAGCAGCTGTAATTTCTCTAATTGTGCTGAAATCTCATTGTTTAATTCTGTTGCAGATCCTGGTGCATCATCAGTTTTTGATGGAAACTCAGTGTTATCAACAGGTATTTCTGGATCAATTTTTATTTTAGATGAACTAGCCACAGGTACTGGTTGAGCATCCTGCACTATATGTTCCTTCACAGAATTGTCAGAATATTTTTGGTCATTTAACAATGAGTTCAATGTTTCTTCAATGGTTGTTAGTCTTGTTTTCATTCTTGGAAGACTAGATAAACTTTCATTGACAGTTGCAAAAGATAATTGGTTTTTATGTTGAAAAGATGATAAATGGTCACTCAATCTTTTCAGATTTATCTTATCTATTTCTACCTCCTGGCAACAGGCAGATACAGTATCTTTTAGTTTAAATAAATCATTTTTTATATTTTGCCATAAAGCAATTTTCTTTTCATGGGTTGCTTTGTAATGAGACAATTCATCAGAGACTCTCTGTGCTTCACTTTTTAATGCTTGATAACCCTGATCAGTTAACAAACTATTATATCTCTGAGTCAATTGCATATTGTTCATTATATGATTTTGCTTGGCAATAATATCTCTCAAGTGCTCATCATTAATTCTTGCTACATCTGGAGTGTTTCTCAATAAGGAAACTGAGTAACCTTTCAGACTCTCATAGAACTCAGGGTCAAGAGTTTCATCAATCACAGCCATATCAGGATTAATCATTGAGGTAGCAATTAAAAGTAATGGATTTGATACATGAGATAACTGTCTACTATTCCCAGCCTCTATAGGTCTCAAGGTCTCATCCTGCCTTCCAGATTTACCTGAAGGAACAGAGTCAGCCACAAGAAAAGGCACTTGAGAATCAATAGAGGGACGTACCAGGGTTTGCTGGGTATCACCATATTGGGCTTCCTTCTTCTTTTGCCTCCTTGATAAGGGTGGGGAGGAGTGGGGTTTGCCTGGGTGGGCCTTGATGGACCTACCTGAGGTAATTGATGCTGATTTTGAGATAAGTAGTCCCACTATGTGTTGAGCCAGTCCCACTGCCACTTGGACACTTCCACCATCTCTTGGGATTGGGGAGCCAATTGTTGTTGATCCTTGGGAGGAAGAGGTTTCCTTTTCTCTTGGAGAGAAGTATTTGTTCTTTTCTCCCATTCTTCCAAGGCATCTACCCTTACCTTTAATTTTAAGCTGTCTGTCTTTAACTCCTTTATGTGGGTTGACAGATTCTTTATCTGCTGGGACAACGGCATCTTTTTTATCTTGAAGCCTCTTGGAAGCTCTTCTGGTGGGTTTGTCCTGGGTTATTGATCCTGAGTATTGTCCACTAGGATTTCTACTTCTTCCATTTCCACATCCTGTTTGGGGCAAGGATTTATTAGTTTGAGAAATTCTTCTTGTTAAAGGAGAACTTACAGAAGTAGGCTCATCATAATCAATTAAGTCTAAATCTTCTTCACGTGCAGCAAAACCACTTTGATCAGTCATTTTAAGATTCTACTGAAATGAAGGAAAAGAGACAAAAATTAATTAGTCTTTATTTTTAATTTTTTATTTAACAGAAATAAAATAAAAATAATAATAAAAAAAATCTTTTTAGGATGAAAATCAACTTTTAAATAAAATTAATAAAAAAAAATTTAAAACCAGGATAATGCAATCAACTGTAGAAATAAATTAGAATTTCTAATAATTTTTATTTTCAGGATTTAAATCAACTAATTTATTACCAGGATTTGTTGTCAACTGAAATAATCAAATATGAATATTTATTAATAAAAATTATTTTAACTGATTAATTTACTACCAGGACTTAATGTCAACTTAAGTAATTTAAATATGAATTTTATTACTTAAAAAGATTTATTGGATTACCAGGACTCAAATTCAACTGATGTAATGAAATGTTAATTATTTATTAAAAAAAAATATAATTTTCAGGACAATTTGTCAACTGGAACAATTAATTAATCAGGACAAATGTCAACTGAAAAATTATAATAATTATTTTATTTAATAAAAAATATTATTGTCAGGACAGTTTGTCAACTGGAACAATTAAAATTCAAATTAATCAGGACAATTGTCAACTGAAAAATGATAATAATTAATATTAATATATAATTATTTTATTACCACTGGGACTAAGAACAGTTATTGCTCTATTATGGTCAACCAGGAAAAATAACATAAAAATATAATAATAAAAATAAATTCCAATTACCAGACACCTCCCCCTGCAAAATAAGAAAATTAATGCCACTTACAGAGTGCTGATTAAAAGGAAATACGTAGCAAATGAAGAGTGAAGAGTAACCCACAAACAGTAATCACAATAATTACCACAATATATATGATCTTTAGTCAGTATATGAACTTAAGTTTTGGAGCGCGGTTCGATTCCCGTTCGCAGCAAAAACTTTTATCACGTGACCTATGACGTTCTTCATTTTTCTCACCTCCACTCGTCCTTTACAGGTGCTTGTACGCCGATGGTCCCCTCGATTACGCCTCAAGTAATGTTGCGCCGTCGATATTTCGGAAAGGTTCCCAATTGTCAAGGTACGCTTTTAGTCTAGAAGTTTTGGTACGAAGTTCTACGAGGATTTTAAAGGTTTAAATTGACTCTCAAAAAATTTGTACATATTTCTTGATTCAAAGATGATTGTTTTACTCAATAAAAAGAAGTAGGATTAAAATATTAATATAATTTATAAATTAGAATTACGCTATTGTAAATACTAATGATATAGAATATAAGAATAATTTTTTATTGGTTATTGTTTTAATAAATGGTTTGGTAAGATAGAATGATCAAAAGACAACAAAAAGAGAGGCCTTTTATAGGAAAAGGAGAGACAAAGCACGGGAATCAAGTTCTAAAAACGGTAGGAAGAGAGAGAGAAAAAGAACATTCCAGAAAGAGTATTTCAAATAATAAAGTTATTCCAAAAAGAAGGCGTCAAAAAGATGTATTTACAGAGTATGTCAGAAATACATCAATATTCTTAATATTTACTGTAATTGTCAATTCCAAATAAGAAATTTGATTTTTTTGTATATATTTAATATTATTTGAATATCTAAATCTTATTTTATCTTTGTATTTTTATTTTTTTAAATATAAAGTTTTATTTTTTCCAACCTGTCAATTGAGCACAGTGTTAGAGAAAAATATAAGGGACAAAATTATAGTTTTTAATTTTACTTATTTATTTAATTAATTAATTTAATTTTAACATTATGTAACTAGTTAATTTATAACTAATTTTAATGTAACTAAATGATAATTAAATAAATAATAATTAAAGATGATAAGGTGCGGCTTCATCCAGTAAATAATTAATTATTTCACTGGGTAAGTCTAGTAGCCTGGCTGACATTGACCCTCTCAAAAACAAAATTCTAAAAATTTTGCTATCAAATTTTATATATTTTTTAAGTAATAGAAAATGGAGTAGTGTATTTGAAAATGAACCTTTAAAAAATGAAATAAATGATTAAACTTTTTAATATAATTTTTGATTAAATAAATCATGTATTCAAAAAAAATTATATATCTTACAATCAAGATAGTAGTATTAATTAAGCAACTCTAACAACTTTGGAAAGAAAACAAGGAAAAAATAATTAGTAAAATGCATAAATTATCTTTAGAATTTAAGGAAACTTTTTAACTCTCCCTGTAAACTAACCTTAAAGCAGGTTTGTATTTACCATGTGGAAATTCATACATAGTACCCTTGCATCATGAGAGCAGAAGAAAAATTATGTAGTTTTATCTTATTAATTTATAATAGTATTTTTATTTTTGGCTTTTTTATTAGTATAACTATATATTTTTAAACTTTTTGGTTTTTCAGAACATAAGTTCAAAGCTGCCCATCACTACTTCAAGTTGAAGCTCCATATGATGTAATAAATCAATGATATATTATAATGAATTTTTCTAGAGACTTTTCAAAAATGGTGATTAAGAATACTTATTATAATTTTTTTAAATTTTTATTATTATTCTATCTCTTGAACGGAGATGGCCATATCTCAATTTAATTAGTTTTTCCTCAGAAAAATTTATTCTTGATTTAAATAAAATTGCATCACTATAAACTAGATGTTATTATAAAATTTTACCATTTTTTTTATCTGAACCTAGCTGAGAGTATGTATAAACTAAAGTGTTCCAACATAGTCTTACTATTATTCCACCATTAATTTCACATTTAGATCTCATTATAATTGAAAAAGAAAGTTTTCAATAATATTAATAATACCTTAATATTTAAAAATTTAGTTACTTAGTAGATTTTTTTTCCTTTTTTTATATGAGGCTTATTATATAACCACCACTTTTAAATTTTTTCCATTTTAAACTCTCATAATTTAAATTTTCATTTAACTACCCAAATTATATCAAAAAAAAATCAAAAGTATATTTTTTTAATGTACTCTTTTTGATAAACTTATTATGTCTTATAGGTTATTCTTCAACTATTTAATGTAATTAATTACTCACTCATTTATGGTTAGTTAATTACATCCAGACAGAACAAGGATACTCTCATATTATATTTGAGTTTTAAATTAAAAACTAAATACTAGAGGCTGGTATTAAATATGAAGTTGTTATAACTAAGTTGACCAATAATTAATGATTAAATGAAATTGTAAATTACAAATTTTATTGAGTTTATATAAAATTAACACTTAAGAAATATATATAAGATATACATATAACCATTGAATATCCAAAATGAATTACTTATCAACATGGTCTTTTTTAATGATTTTCAAATTTACTTAAAGAGACATTAATATTACCACTTCAAATTCTATATCAAATATAACAATATTATTATTTCAATTTTAATTATTTTACAAAAAATTTGAGTTACATAGTAATTTAATTCAGTATTTAATGAATGATTTTGAAAAATATTTACAAAAATAGTAATAACCCCTCACAAAAAAAGTATATATATATTTTTTACTTACAATTTTCACAGTATTTCCAGCCTTAAAATATTGGTATTCCTCTAACAAAAATATTTTATAAATAAATTTAAATTTTTTTTTCATTATTTAATTACAAATTGTCAAATTTATAATTTATTTTACCTTAATAAAAAATTTAGTTGAAAATTTAATTTTGGATTTCCAAAAAATTAACTTAAAAGTCAAAAATTAAAAAAAAATTAAAAATATAATTATGAGAAAGTGGTAATTTAAATTTATGATATTCATATAAAAAAGTTTCATATATTTTATAGTGTTTGATTTATAAATTTATTGTATTACAAAAATTATTATTAAATAACCAAGCCAAGTGAAATTGGCTTGGGTTTTTGGTATCACTAGCACTTATTTTTTCTCTTACACTCATGTTTTAATTTTTTTTATTGGTTTTTTTCTACCTTTCACTTTTTTTTAAAGATTTTTAATGTTTTTGTGACCAAAGTTGCTTTCAAACAACTTTGGTCTAACTCGTCTCTCACTTCCCCACCTGATTGCACCTGGTGGGGAGAATTGCTTTCATTTTAGAAACCAAACTCCCTTTCAGGGACTTATGTTTCTCTGTGTGCATTTCACAGCCATTTTTTTTCTGGCTGTGCAATGCACTGCATGCAGCATATGCAACACATGTCGCTGCTGCAAGCAATGCGCGTTGCTGCTGCAAGCAACGTGTATTGCATGTGCTGCCCATATCTCATGCAGCAGATTTCAAGTCAGCTGAATGAAATATGGAAGCAAGTGTGCAATACGCGTTGCATACAGATTTAACCAACTCCCAGTCTAGTTACTTGGCTGGGAGGTTGGCAAATGTAAAAGCGAGCAACCAAAGTTGCTTTTAGTGACTTTGGTTGCCTGAAAGCAACACTTCCAGCCAGGGGAAAACTGGCTGGAAGTACTAAATTGAAATGTAAGGGACCCAAGGCAATTTAAAAGGCTTGGGTCATAAATTAAGCTTTCCAAAAAGTAGCCAGTAGTAATCTGGCTGCAATAAAAAGAAAATTTTCTAATTAAAATACATAAATAAATAAAAATGTGTTCAAAAAAGATATACAACTCTCTGCAGCCAGTTAGAAATTGCCTTCCATTGTTACACATCAAAACAAAATCAAATGTTTCTTTCACCAACATTGGCCATGTTTTGATATTTTGAGCAAAGTAAGATCAGGAAAAAGATGAAGGCAAAAAAATTGCACTATTTAAAATCTACCAATTTAATATGGTGGGGAGGTTCATATTTTAGAAATAGGTGGTGCACATTATAGTTCCCTTTAAAAAAATTTGAAAATGAAATAATTTTGATGCAATTTAAATTTAAATGTGATGAGTGTATGTTTTTTAGCTACATGAAACACGGTAGCTAGAATTATGTGGCGTCAATTTTTTTTAGATGTGAAATTCAGTGTTCCACAAACCTTAATCTGTAAAACATGCAGCCAAGTAAATTCTAGCTGTAATTGTTATATGCATAGGAAAAAATGATCATGCTGCGTAAGGTGCCTTGGCAACATTATTCTTGGAATTTAGATGAAGTTTATCATATGACTGGGAGAGCTGCATTTTTTTGAAAAAGAGATCAGTGAAGAATAATGATATCCACATTTTCCACCAAATTTATTGTTCCTTTCTCTGTCTCACTTAACTTTTTCAAAATTTATCGATCATATTTTTGCTTTATCATTTTAAATTTTAGGTACTATTTTCTTGACCTTATCGGATTACCAGTAAGAAATTTTTCTTGCTATTGCATTTCATATCATTTTGGTTTGTTAATTTTTTAACTTTTTTGACAAGTCAATCTAATGATTCTAATTCTGAATTTATTTTTAAGGTATCTTTTACTGTACCCTTTCAAATAATTATCGAAAAATTCTTTTTCAGTTAACTTAAAGTTTTTTTATTTTTTTTTTAATTTACTTTTCCTTATTCCTTATCAAAAATGTTCATTTTATTTATTTAACTATTTATTTTTTAAAAAAGTGATTATAAAGTAAACTTTATAATTAATTTTGATCAATTAGCTACAAATGAAAGAAGATTTTATAGACACGTAAGCTCATGTTTTGCTTATCATTTTTCTATATTTCTTTAATACTATCTCAACAATTATATTATTAATATTAAAAGTAAAAAATCATCTCGTAATTGCTGAAAGCATACATGATAATATTTTGCTTTTCATAATAATAATTAGATTGTTTGTCCTTTACCTTTAATTTATTAATTTTTGAGTTGTTTCAAAGTCTCGTACTTGCTGAAAGCATACAGGAAAATTTTACAATTTAAAAATTAAAAATTTATTGAAGTATAACTTTCAAATTCAATATATTGGTCAGAGCAAGATTTTTCATTTTATATATGTGGATATGATAATTCTGTAATTGTTTTAATAATAATAGTGCATTGGAGTTTACTTTCATTATATTATTAATATTAAGTGTAGAGCCAAATCTCATACTTGCTGAACGCATACAGGATAAAGATATACTATTTATATGTATAATTTAATAAAGTGTACCTTTGAAACACTTTCTTAATAATTGAAATAAAGAAAAAATATATAAATTTACTAATATGTAGATATGCTAATTTTATATTTCTAATATTGAAGGTATGGTAAAGTTAAAGTTATCATTGACAGGTAATTGAAATTCTGTTACTATTTTCTAATTTTTTATTTTTTTTGATTTTAAATCAAAATTGAATTCTCTTAGGATCAAACCATCAATGAGTAACAATTTGAAAAAAAAAGGTTAGGGAAGAACTCTAACAATAGGTGGGCGAAAGACATTGCTACCAGAATTAAACTTGTAAATGCTCTTGGAATGGATACAAACAGGAAGAAGCCACATTTCTATGCACAATCTTTTTTAAATAATATGAAAGATTGCAATAATAATTACAATTTTTTTCCTGGTTGTAGTATTTATAAACCAAAAGATGTCTTAATACCTAATGTTCTTGTGAAGACTTTTGAAATTCATGAGCTCAAAGAACTAGATATGTTAGAAGCAACGGTGCAATGCATTAAGGATCTTTCTTACTGATAACATGAAATTAAAAATAGTGGTTATCATCAAAGAGCTAGTTGTTTTGGAAAAAAAGTTTGGTGGTGGCTTTATTTTAGATAGGAAGAAATCTTTATATATTCATAGGTATCACATTTTTTAATTTAAATAATGAATTTTTGAATTCCTTTCCTTGCAGATGAATACACTGATGATATTGTACACACGGATGAATATAAAAAACAAACAAAGAGGATTGAAATGTACTTTGAATATTTTTTTTAAAAAATATCATATGTAAAGTACATTGAGGCAACTAATCTTTGTGCAAAACTTGGTATTCCTGGATTTTCAAAAGTTTCTAATGATGAAGAGGGTGTACCGTTGTGGTCTTCAACATTGGCAGGGGCGTTTGTTGTGTGATTTGGCGCTGTTTGTGCATGTCTTAATTGACATCTGTTAAGGAATTTGGTATTTTTCTGGTTTTATTCCGTGGATATTGGGTCTGCGGGTATGTGGGTACTATCATTGTATAGCCCTGGTTTTTCTCTATATTTTATGTCATGAAGACATTTTTTATATTCTGAGTTTTAAGGGGTCATTTCCTCATTTTTCATTTATAAATGATTGCTGTTTAATTTTGTTTTTTGTGTTTTACGGGTTAACCTTAAGTCTTAGGGTTGAGTGCTTAGTACCATTGAATAGAGCTAATTTTTCTCTATATTTCATGTCTCAATGTTGTTATAGTGAAATTCCGTGTTTAAAAGGTTTTAGTAGTTGTAGCTAATTTTTCTAAGTAGATTAGTGGTTTTTATTGGTTTTCTGGCTTCAGGGAGGCCGGGCTGCTTCAAGCGGCATCTCCGACGTCTGGCGGCCCGCCTTCCTCTGTTTTAGGAGGTTGGGGAGTGCTCCAGGAGGGTTTTTTATGCAATTTGGCAGGTACAGGCGCCAGATTGGTGGGTGCGCATGGGCTCTTAGTTAGTGGTCTGTGTGTACATAGTGAATAAGACAGTTTGGGGCAACCTTAATCATCATACAACCATCCGGAGGTGATCTCATTGTTCCTCACTCAGTTTTCACTGTTTTCTGGCCACAATTGGCTGTGTTTGTTGCAAGTAAGTTCTTCATTTAACTTAACTTTAGCAACTGTTTTCTCTGTTATAGTCTTGCAAGCTATAGCAAGTATTATTGCTGTCTCTGGTGTGGATTTGCAGCCTACATCAAGTATCTTTGCTGTCTCTGGTGTGGACTTTGTTCTACATTTCAGTTCTTTGGTCTGGTAGTCTATCTGGGGACTACTTTCTTGGCTCATCAAGCAGTCAAGTGTGTTAAACAGGAGCTTTAGCAAAACAGGAACCAACTTACTTTAGCAAGTAAATCTCACTCTATTTTTCTAAAGGGACAGGGGATTTTCTCTCTGGTTTTTCTCCAACTCCCTTGGTCAAGGCCTATAGCTAGTACTATAGGATTGTCTTCATTTCTGGCGCCCAACGTGGGGTAGAACTTGCTAGTTCTTTGGAATCTCTGTTTGCTTTGGTTGGCTCTTTTTGGTGTTTTGGACTGGAGGAATGGCTTCTGGTTCTGCTATTCCTGTGGTGTCTGTCAGTGGGGGGGATGATCCTCCTTCTGTGATGTTTAGGGAGTGTGTGAGAATTAAAACTTGGGATGGTACCAAGTTTAATGGGGAAGATGTCAAGTGGTTTCTAGAGAAGTATGAAACTGCTGCTGGAGTGGATGGTGCTTCCTACCTGGACATAGTGAAGCAGATTATCTTCTTCATTGGTGATACGTCAGTGGAGAAGGAGATTGTGGCCATGTCTGGCTACAAGAAGAGAGATTAGAAATTGCTGTGTAGGGAGATGGTGGATAGATGGGGTGTCAGGTTCACTATGGTGGATCTGAACAAGTTTATCATTGAATGGCAATCTTATGGTGGTGTTGGTAACTTACATAGTTACAGGAAGTTTCTGCTACAGTTTGATCCTGTGGTTGAATATTTGGTGGAAGTGGAGGAGCTGGCACATGAAAATGCTGCCAAGGATGTTTTTTGGTCTGCCCTGGCTAGAGATGTCAGGATGGATGTGTTGAAGGAGTTTTCAAGAAAGGAATTGATGAAAAATCTTTCTAATGGGGATCAGAAGTTGCCTGCCTTGGATAAGGTGAAGGTGGCTGTTGAGTCCCATTTGAAGTTATTGGCTGTGGACACCTATCAGGAGGGGTGTGCCAAGTATGTCAGCAAAGTAAGTGAGGCTTTGGCTGAAGAGGAAGTTAGGGAGAAGAAAGAGGAAAAAAATTTGGTGCAGGCTCCCAAACAGGAGCAGGACCGAATGGTGGAGCAGTTGGCTGATCTTACAAAGCAGCTGCACATTTTTGTTCAGGAGGCCAAGAAGGTTAATAAGGCACCTTCTCAGCCAAGAGATTTTGGAAGGAGAGCTGGTAGGAGTTATCCTTGGGTTTGCTCTTATTGCAGTAGGAGGGGGCACAGGTCCAATGATTGTTGGGCATTGAACAGAGATGTGTCTGAAGGAAAAGTGGAGTTTGATGGCAGGGCTTTTAAGTTCCCTGACGGTTCCTTTGTGAAGCCCAGTGAGGGGCAGGCTCCTGTTGATTTGGTCAGGAGAAGAGTTGGTCTCAATCAAAGGAGGCCAAGGTTTGAGGAGATTCCTGATCAGGGGAAGTCTTCTGTTAAGGTAGATGAGGACGTCAAGGGAAAGGGGAAGGAGGTCAATAAGGTCTTTTTTTCTACTTCCTTTGGTGGTTTGGAGTTGTATTCTTGTGGTGGACAGTCAAGTGGTGAACGCTTGGCTGGTGTTTATGATGTGGAAGCAGGAAAGGTGGGTAGGCCTAAGAGCGGTTCTCAGGCCCAAACAAAGCCAAATGCTTCAAAGGGGGATCGTAAGCTGAGTGCAGCTAGGAAGAGGTACAGAAAAGAGGAGCTGTACAAGATGCAGAAGGGTATGGCTGATATGGGCCCCCCTATTTTTGGGGCATTGGATATGAATGGTGATCCAATGCCAATGGAGGTGGATTCTGACTCTGAGGAGGATGTCCCTTTGGCTTCATTTCCAAAGCCTGTTGGAGTCAGAGGTTCTGGTGAGGGATCTGGTTTGTTTCCTGTTAATAGTAAATCTGTTAGTGGTTCTGGTCCTCAAGAATCTTCTAGGACCAAGGTGGTGAAGCAAAGAGCTCACTTTGAGAGGCCAGTAGTGTCTGGTCAAGTTAATGTTATGGACTCTGTCCTGGAAAGGATCAACCAGGGTCAGGTTTCCCTATCTTATGGGGAATTGTATGCTATCAGTCCAGGGTTGGCTGATAGGCAGAAGAAGTTGTTGACCAGGAGAAGGGTTTCTTCTGGTGAGGTAGAATACATTTGTGATTCTGCTGAAAAGTTTGGTGAGGGGTTGGAAACTCATTTTTCTGCTCCTCTGGGATATGTCAATGTCACTCTGAATGGCAGGGAGGCAAGGACATTGGTGTATTCAGGTTCTCAGATAAACCTTATTTCTTTGTTTGAGGCAACTCATATGGGCCTCCCGGTCAAAACTGGTATTGGTGGGAATTTGAGAGGGATCGGTGGCCATGTCACTGAATTGGTTGGAACTTCAGAGTTTGTGAAGTTAGATGTTGGAGGAGCCTCAGGGAAGGTTCATTTTTACATTGCTAAAGGTAATGTAAAAGCAGTTTTGGGTGGGCCATTATTGATGGATTTTCAGGCAAGAATTGGTTATAAATTTGATTTGAGAATCAGTTTGGAGTTGACTGGTGAAGACGAAAGGAGGCTTCACATGAGGTTGTCATCCCCTGGAGAGGATGGTTGGGAGACTAGGCCTGGTTTATCTTCAATGTGCCAGTGCATGGACTGCTGCAGGAGAAGGAAGGAAGTGGGTGCTGCCTCTGGTTTTTTGGAGTGCGGCTCAGGCTCTATTGAGAGTCTGTCTTTTTTAGAGTAATGAGGGCTGATCACCCTAGTGCTACAACCTCTCCCTGAGATGAGGAAATCCCAGGTTGTAGTAGGTCAGCTCCCTTGGAGATATACCAAGTGGATTTTCAACTTTCTCTTTTTAATGTTTCTCTTCTCTGCAAGTATTCATCAAGTTTTTTATCAAGTCTCTGTTCTCTCTCAAGATTCTTAATTATTTTTAATTCAAGTTCAAAGAATAAGATTGGTTATATATCTTTATTGAAAGATATGCGGAAAAGTTTTGGGGCGGTGAGATTGGGGTCTAAAAGTAAGTCCTCCCAATTGTGCACCGCTAGGGTTTCTTCTACACCTTTTAAAAACATTACCTGGGCCACACCTGTGAGCATTGGGGAAACCCCTGGTTATTTTTGTAGGACAGAAGGAAACTCAAGAAAAGAAGATAAAAATTTCAAGATAATTCATGAAAATCAAGAAAAAAATCTGAAGATAATGAAGAAAGAAGATGCAAAATATTTTTGTGAAGATCGTCAAGATCTATTTTTGGGCCTCCAGCATGAGGTTAAACTGCAGAAAATTTTGAAGAGAGAAGATCATCAAGATCTATTTTTGGACCTCCAGCATGAGGATAAACTTCACAATTTTAGAAGATGTGATTCAGAAGATTAATCAAGATTTGAAGATTTGGAAGTTGGAAGTGAGGATGAAGATGTGGAATTGTGGAGAAGTTTTGGAGTGGTGAGATTGGGGTGTAATTGTAAGTCCTCCAAATTGTGCATTGCTAGGGTTTCTCCTACACCTTTCAAAAACATTACCTTGGCCACGCATGTGAGCAATGGGGAAACCCTTGGTTTTTGTTCCAGGTCTGGTGGTGAAGATTTCCTGAAGATCCCTCAATTTGAAGGTGGAGCAGCAAATTATAAGAAGGTAGCGCAGAAGATTAGGTCTGTCAATGAGCCTATGCCTGTGGGTTTGAATCCGCCTTTGAAGAGACGTCCTTTGTCAAGAGATCCATACTGTACTCCTTTGTTGAAGAATCCGCCAGAATTTGTAGAGACGGCTAGGGTGACCGTGGAAAGATTGAAAGTTGTTCATTTTGGTCCTGATGGGTGGTTGTCTGAGGAAGAAAAGAAGTTAATGTTGCACATTATTGTGCTAAGGGGAAAAGAGGTGGCATTTGTTGAGGAGGAAAGGGGTGTATTGAAGCATTCTTACGGGGAACCTTACTTGATTCCTGTCGTTTGTCATGAACCTTGGAAAATCAAACCTATTCCGATTCCAGCCGCTATTCGAGAGGATTTTGTAGAGATTGTTAGGGAAAGAGTCAGGACTGGGTTATATGAACAATCAACATCCAGTTACTCAAGTCTGGTGTTCTGTGTAAAGAAGCAGAATGGAAAGTTGAGGGTGGTTCATGATCCTAGAGCCTTGAATAGAGTCACTATCAAGGACGCTGTTATGCCACCAAGTGCAGAGGATTTTATTGAAGCTTTTGCTGGAAGGGTGTATTATGGTTTGGGTGATATTATGGGTGGTTATGATGAGAGGGAACTACATACGGATTCAAGGCCTCTCACAACTTTTGAGACTCCTTTGGGAAGATTTCAGCTCACTAGGTTGCCTCAAGGAGCAACTAATTCAGTAGAAGTTTATCAAGCACAGATGGCTTGGATATTGCAGGATGAGGATCCTACTCATGCTGGTATTTTTATTGATGATGGTGGAATTAAAGGACCATCCACTGATTATGGTAATGAGGTGTTATCAGAGAACCCTGGAATAAGGAGGTTTGTGTGGGAATATGCAATATCTCTAGAGAGAGTGTTGTTTAGGATTGAAGAGGCTGGTTTGACCATTTCAGGGTCAAAATTCTGTTGTTGTGTTCCTGCTTTGGAAATTCTGGGTCATGTGGTATGTAAAGAGGGAAGGATTATGGCAAAGAAGAAGATTAATAAAATTCAGTCATGGCCAAGGCCTAAAAATACTACTGAAGTCAGAGGATTTTTGGGTGTATGTGTATATGTCAGGATTTTCATTAAGGATTTTTCTTTGTTGGATTCACCTTTAAGGAGGTTGACCAGAAAAGATGCAGATTGGGAATGGAATGAGGAGTGTGAAGAGGCTTTTCAGAAGCTGAAAAAGGTTTTTGGGTAAGATATTGTTCTTCACAAGTTGGATTATGGTGTTGGTGCTGGAAAGATTTATCTTGCAGTGGACTCAAGCTATATTGCTGCTGGTGCTGTTTTGTCTCAGGAGGATATGACTGGGAGGGTCAGGCCAGTAAGGTATGAGTCAGTGGTGTTTAATGAGGTGGAATCTAGGTATTCTCAACCTAAGTTGGAATCGTGTGGCGTAGCTAAAATTTTAAAGAAGCTACAGACGGTTTTGAGGGGGCAGCATTTTGAGCTGCTGGTGGATGCAAAATCTTTGGTTCAGATGATCAATACACCTAGTCTTCCAAATTCTCCAATGACTAGGTGGGTGGCATTTATTCAACATTTTTCTTTTGACATGGTACACAAACCAGGTAAAACTTTTACTATGCCTGATGGGTTATCAAGGAGGCCACCTACAGATGAGGATTCTGATTCTGAAGAGTTTGACGAAGATGTTCCAGTGGTTAGGGCCAGCACAAAGGGTGCTGAGGATTTTTCTCTCCTCCCCCATGAGGCTAAACTGAATGATTGTTCTGACCTCCCCCAAGAGGCTAAACTGGCTGGATCTGATCTTGATTCTGGTGATGAGGATGTTTTTTTTTATGAAGATGGAGTTGTTGTTTGGGACAGCTCAAAATTGGAAAAGGGTGTTTTTGTTAGTGAACTGGATTCTCACAAGGTTCAGTGGAAAGAGAAGGACGTGCCAAAATTTAAGGATTGGTGTCCTGGTTGGGCTGCTCAATTGGCTCATGTTCACACTGGTGATTTTGATGACATAGTTGTACCCTTGGATGTTGTTTTGTTGGATTTTGAAGATGAGACCTGGGGTCAATCTGGGTTTTATTTTTTTTTGGTGGAATATCTGTTGACCTTGGAGAGGCCAGATAGTTGTGATGATGATACTTGGTTGGCAATGAAGAAGAAGAGTCCTAGATTTTATGTGTCAGGAAGGCGGTTGATGAGAAGGAGACATCCTAATCCTCAAGTGGTGGTGACTCAGAAGAAGGGTCAAGAATTGGTTTTGAAGTCTTTGCATGAAGACCTTGGTCATAGAGGCTTTGGGGAGACTTATAGAAGAGTAGCAGACAGATTTTGGTGGCCGGGTATGAAGTTGGCTGTGCAGGGTTGGGTTCAATCTTGTGAAGAATGTCAAAGAAGAAGTCACTTGAAACCTAAAGAGATGGGCCGTGCTACTGGTGAATCAACTGTTTTTGGAAGGGTCAGTCTGGATCCTGTCCATATTAAAGAGGGCAGGTATAAATACTTGATTGTTGCTAGGGATGATTTTTCTGGTTGGGTTGAGGCAGTGCCTCTGGTTAATTTGACTGCCAAGAATGTGGCAGAGTTTTTGAAGAAGGAGTGGATTTATAGGTATGGGTTGATGAAGTTGGTGACTGTTGATGGTGGGCCAGAGTTTGGTGCCGAATTTAGAGAAGCTGTGGCTAGTGTTGGTTCTAGGGTTAGAGTGGCTACACTGTATTATCCTGAAGCTGAAGGCATGGTTGAAAGAGGCCATCAAGTTATCAAGAATGCTTTGGTGAAGATGTGTGGAGATAGTGCCGGAAAGTGGAGGCATTATTTACCCTTGGTTTTATTTGCTGATAGGGTCACTGCGAAGAGGACAACTGGCTATTCTCCTTATGAGCTAATGTTTGGTCAAGAAGCTGTTCTACCAGTGGACTTGGAAGCTGTCTCTTATCTTGGAATTGATTGGGATGACGTGCACTCAACAGAAGATTTTCTCTGTGCCAGGATGCAACAGTTGGAATGTAGAGAAGAATGTCAAGAGAAGGCATACTCTAGAATGATGAAGATTAGGAATTAATCAGTCAGATACTGGGAAAAGAAGTTAGCTCATAGACTCAGGAATCCCTTGAAACCTGGATGTTTGGTTTTGGTGTATATTAGAAGTTTGGAGAGTCAGTGGGGCAAAATGTTTGCTGACAGATGGAATGGACCTTACAGAGTCAGGTCTCAGGTGTCTGGAGGTTCTTATGTTTTGGAAGAGTTGGATGGTGCAGTCTTGAAAAAGAGAATGGCTGCAGACCAAGTGAAGAGGTTTTATCCCAGAGGCACTAGGCATGAAGAAGATTGACTTCGCAATGAGGATAAACTACAGACCATTCTTTAATTTTGGTTTTTTTTGTGGTGATGCTATGCATCTGTTTGTTGGTATTTTTTGTTAGAGGGTACCCATGGGTGGGGCTTCTAGATTTGATCTTGGCAAGTGTAGTGGTGACTGATGGGCTGGCTGCTCTATCAACAGTTACCCCAGATTTTCTGTTTCCAACCCTTTTTCTTAATTTGGTTGAACTCTAGTATTGGTTTATTTTCACAGGTTTTAGTCCTCTATGACTTTAAACTGGAATTTCCTTTGGTTTTCAAGTGCCAGACTCTTCACTCTTATTTGTTTTGGTTTTTGTGTTGAATCACCACGGGAAATCAGGGGGTGAACTGCTAGCAGTTCCCTCTTTTTGAAACTTTCAGGAGGAGGTTGGGAAATTGTTGGGGAAATGTTTTGAAAGAATTAGGAAACTGTTTTTAAATTATATGAAAAAATTTTGAAAAAAAAGTTGGCCCTAAATTGAGCCTCGATTTATCCCTTCTTGAGCAGAGCTTTGGATTTAAGTTGAGCATCAGTTGGAACAAATTTGAGCAATGGTTGAGCCACAACACTTAACATACCATGATATTCAATTTTATATATAGATCCATTTAATTTTGGGAGGTCAGTTTTGATATAAGTAGAAATATCTTAAATGACACATAGTATACTAGGTCTGGAATATTATTTCAATTATCAATTTTATTTCCGCAAATATATAAAAAAGAATACTATTTAAGTCCTTTTTAAAAACTTTATTAATAAAAATATAACTCTGTAAAAATATTTGCACATAATTTTAAATTTTCTAGACAAATATTGATATTGAGCCCTTATCATTAGAAATTTCTCATTGTTCCTTGGAATAAAAAAGTATAAGACAATTTTCAAAAAATTTAATGTAGGAGAAAAAATATATATATATTTTATAAGGGGAAAAAATAGTAATGTATTTTTTAAAAAATTTACACTATTAAAGAAACTAATTTTAATATATTGTCACAAAACTTAGGCTCTAAAATAATGCACTTTTTTTAATTATTTATCTGTATTTAGTTATTATTAAAATGTGAGTCAACATTAATTATTAACATACATGAAAAATTCAATTTTGAATATTCATCCAATATTATATATATTCTCTACTTTATTCTCTTTCAAAACCTTGCTCTCACACTCTCTTTATTTAAACTACCACCATCACCATAAAATTCATTTAATTAAAATGTCAAATTTAAGATGTATTGGACAATTCTCTTTAAATTTTAAACCTATTTTTCCAAAAGAAAGATCTGTATTTGATGAAGTATCCACTCCAGTTATTATGCAACGAGGAAGATCTTTAGTTCATGTTTTTGGATTACTCAAAGAAGGAGAAGCAAAACCTATTGGTGATCTTTCTAATGAACAGAGAAGCCAAATTGGACAACTACTTGGAGAAATTTGATCTGGATCTCAAATTTTAACTGAGGAAAGGGCTTTAAATCCCCAAATACCTTATTATTTTTGCTCTTACTTGGTTCTACTATTAAACAGGCAGTATAAAATTTGTGGCCTCCTTTTTTGTTTTACTGATTTTATTATTCAGGCTAAAGAAGTATTTCTAAATGCTCAAATTGATTTGACACCGATTCCACACTACAATCCAACCGTCTTCTTCAATATTCCTCATTCTTGTATTCACACAACTTCTAAAATTTCTGGGACAAGGGATAATCAAATGGCAAATCTATCTATACGTGGTATGAAAACAACTCTGAAAACGCATCAGATTCAAGCTATCAATTTTATGATAGACAATGAAAATAACTTATCCGAAAAGTTAGAAAACCTGTGGAGGCATGCAGACAACAGCTGGCTAAGAGTGGGTTTTAATAGTTATTATGAACAATTTCTTGAAGAAAAGTTATCCTCTGCAGGAATTGGTTCAATTTTAGCTGATGATATGGGCTTGGGAAAGACCCTCTCAACTCTTGGCCTAATTACTGCAACTCAAAGTGAAGCCAGACGATTCCAACTCTTGGTTGGTGGACAATAGAAAGATAGGACATTAGCAACTCTCATCATTTGCCCACTTGCAACATTATCAAACTGGGTCAATGAAATAACAATTCACTTTGAAGATAATGCACTACCTTTCAAGGTTCTTTATGGGAAGGATTCAAAGAAAATTAATTTTGAGGAGCTTCAGAACCAACTAGTTGTTTTGACTACCTATGAGACAGCAATTCCATCTTCTTCAAAGAAAACTACTCAACCTATTCTGCCAGTAACTCATAAACTCATTTGGTACAGAATAGTTTTAGATGAGGCTCAGTAAGCATTCATTTGAATTACTAATAATTTTGAACATAATATTATAAAAGCTGATGAAATGTTTAACATAATTTAAAAGTTTAATCAAGAATCCCCAGTCGCACAAGAATCAGAATATATCGGCCTTGGAGGCTGAGTATCAACTATGCTTGACAGGGACACCACTTCAGAACTGGACAACTGATCTTCAAAGCCTTATATCATTCCTCAGAATCGAAAGATGGCAAGAAAACTGGTTGTGGATTAATTTTCTTATGAATGGCTTAAACAGAGGAAGCTCTAGCTCAATAAAATTGATAAATACTCTCATGAATGTCATATGCCTGTGGAGGACAAAAGAAGCAATCTTATCACTTCCTCAAAAAATTGAGCAAGGAATATCTGTAGAATTATCAGAACCTTGGCACTCAAAACTTATGAAGCTTCAAGAACGTTTTTCTGAGTATTATGGGCCTTCTCAAAACACCAACCTCCCTTGGGACTCAGCTGAGTTTCTCCGAGAACTGTCAATTTTACGGCAATTTTGTAACCACCCTGTCTATGAAAACCCAGATCAACCTCCAACATTTCCTTTCACATGGAAACATTCAGCAAAGATTATACATCTAATCAGTCATTTATAAATTTTCTTAAGTGGAGAACGGGGGATAATTTGTCCCAAGGCTGTTATATTTTCAGAATATGCGGACTTTTTGGAAATGTAAGGAATTCTATTAATTATCTCAATAACTTATTTTTAGCTTAAACAACATTTCAATATTCTATCCTTTGAAACAGTATAAAAAAGGCTTTAGATGACCATGGAATTAGCTACACAGAGCTTGTAGAAAAGTTGAGCATGAAAAAAAGGGATGAAAATGTGGACAAATTCAAAAATGATGAAAGATGTCAAGTTTTGCTTGGTACAATCAAGGCTGCAGGAGTTGGAATAGACTTGAGATGTGCACAAAATGTATATATAATGGTAAGTCAAAGAGTCTTATATTGAAATAGAAAAGGTTGAAAAGAGAATTTGTTTAAAATATTGAAACAGGAGCCTAATTGGAATCCAGCAGTTGAACAGCAAGCAGTTGATCGTCTGTATAGAATGGGCCAACAAAATGAAGTTCATGTACTAAAGTATTTTGTAAGCAGAAGTATTGAATTCAGCATTTATAAGATACAAAGAAAAAAGATTGAGCTATCAATGTATGTGAAATTTTCTTTATATAAAGTTGCATCATAGCTAAAAATATTTATCTATTCTAATTTTTTAAGGTTAAGTGTCCCAAACATTGGAAACGAGGAATATGAGTCTGCTAGATTATTGATTAGGGAATTCATCAATAACTCACATTAGAATTTGAAATTTGTTCAAGTATGTAGGAAATGTTTTTTGGGGCTTGACAATTAAGAAGTCTTAATTGTTGAGGATTAAGAGAAGCGAGATATAATAAAGAATAGCAGTCACTTGGCAAACCCCTGGGGACTGGAAAAGAATTAAAGTGAGTCTCGATTGAGGATACCAAATTTAATCTATCATATAATGCCAAGTTCTTAAGTATTTCTCCTGAATAAGAGGAAGATTCTCGTATTTGAATGTGTTTCTGGTCAAGATTTCGTGCAAGTCTTGAGAATTCTTCAGATCTCCATGGCAATAAAATCCACTTAAAAGAACCTTCATCATCAATTTCGGTGTCTGAGCAACATTTGACGTTTTTGAAAAGATTCTCATAGGTTTCACCACTTGGAAGTTGTTTAAGAAGGTGAGTTCGGTTAAAAGAATTCTGAAGAAGATTGTCAAATTTATATAAGCTTGTGTAAAAAAAAAGATAAAAATATTAGTTCTTACTTTCTTTTTTATTTTATATTTATACTTTCTTATTTTAACTATTTCACAGAAACTATCAGAATCTTTTCCGAGTCGTAATTTATCAGCATAACCTATAAACCAGCGGTGAAGAACACCCATTTGTTTTAGGTAGGAAATATGAGTTGAGTCCATTGAATAAGAAACCAAATAATTATTTTCCAAAGCTTTATCCCAGTGCTTAATGATAATTTTTACCAAAACTTGATTCCACTTGTGAAACCAATTAAGATTTCAAGCAAACGTTTTTCCAGGAAAGTTGCATTGAAGAAGAAAGTGGATAAAAGCATTGTGGAATATAGCAGGGATTTTTCAGAAACACGGTAATTTCGTTCAGGATATGGCAAATTAATATCAATGTTGAGAGAGCTTATATTGAACAATGAAAACCTATGTAGTTGTTCTTCGGTGGGGTTCAGCTTCCATTCATTAAACTGAGGTGAAATATTCAAAAGCACACGACAGAAATTGTAAATAGACCTGCAAAAATGAGAAGTTGATCGGGGGAGTATCTCATTTAATCTTTTATTTAGTACATGGGTATTAGTAGGTATTTTTCCCTGAGGAAAATAAGAACAACTAGAGCTCATCATATACATTATGAAAAGTAAAATGAACAAAAATATAAAATTTTAAAAGGATATGGCAACAAAAACACTACTATAATAAATTTTTTATTTTTAAAATAGTTAATAATGAAGAGTTGAGTGGACGGATAGATGAGCTTTCTCATGAATATCTTTCTCTATAAAATATGGATATCTATGTATGTTCATAATTAATTCAAAAGTAAATAACTCAGATGTAATAGAAAATTATTGCATGATAAACGGGTAAAAATATAATGCAGAATCATTTTGATTTTCCAACTTATTTTGATAATATTTTAATGCAAATAATGACCTTATTTGAGCTTGTTGATTGTGCTGACAAACTTATTTTAAAAATTAAGATTAACACCTTATTAGTATGTATATATTTTATTTACCAAGATTACTTGGAAACCATACCAATTTTTCAGAGTTTGGAATTAGCAACTTAATGTAAAAATTCTGTTTTATGGATTCTGGAAGCTTTACTTTGATGACCTCTTAGATTTGAAAATTTTAAAATAATATATTTTGTTGAAAAAATATTTATTTTTCAGACTGTAATTCTATATTGTGAAAAATGAATATTATAAATTTTTTTATATCTTATAGTGATTATTTGTGAAAACCTTTCTGTTACTTGCCAGAATTTTATTAATTCAGGTGATTGCAGAAAAAAAAAACGGCAACACTTAAATAACTTTATTATTATAAATTAAATGGTATTATTTTGATTCAAGTTATATCATAGTTTCTCCTATATTTAAAAACGTGATCAATTTTTATTCTCTTATAGTATTATGCTTTGTGAAAAATAAGCTGTTTGATAAACATGTATGCACCATTGTAAAATGTAGCGAGTCTGAAACATTTTTCTGATGCACAGTATGGATACCTACTTAATGCATGGTTGATCTGCATGAAAAAAACATTCAAAGAAATCCATGGTAACCAACTTGTTGATAAACTTCTTGAGACGTAAAAATTAGCTTATTTTAGTAGGTGCTTCACAATAAATAAATAGTTTGTTCAATTGCTACCATCCAGTAACATATTTCTGATATCCAGAAGTCTTAAAATGCCACCATTTTTTCGCGTTTGTAAATGTGAAGAGCTTGGATTTTCATCAAGAAAGCATCAGACCTTATCGGGAAGCTTTGAAGTTGGTGTAGCTTTCAAAACATCTCAGTCATACTCCAAACATGAAGAGGAATGAAATCGCAAAGCACAGATGGTTTGTACATCCAGCGCTTCACCTAACTTAGGATCCAACATCCCAGATCTTGTAAGACATCAATATTTTGTAAATAAAGAGAAATTATGTTTCAATTAATCTCTATTTTTTTTCTTTGCTTAGGGGCAGCCTGTTTTGGAAATAATTCAATCTCTACCACGGTCAAACAATTTGAATTTTGAAGAGCCTTATAGCCAAAAGATAATGTGGCAAGCAGCCAAACTTTCTCTTATCCATCATTTAATCAAAGAAGGTTGTGCTGAATTTTTGCATGATGAAGTCAACAAACTCAAACTTCTTAGTGACATAGGCAAACTAGATACTAGCAGAATCATCAGCCTGATTCCCCTTTCTATAGAGACAGTTTTTAGTCGATTGCAACTCAATCCATTATTTGTCACCAAGACATGCTGTGCTAAGTGCTTTTCTCTTTATGAGTATATCCCCAAACACCAACCATCGATCTTATCTTGTACTCAACCTTTTTATTCATCCTCAAAGAGCTATTTGAAAGATTTAGGACAGAGAGAAGAAACTGTCAATTGTGATGATAATTTGTATTTTGCTAAGTACAAACAAGAAGAAGCAATCTACCATCCTCATAAAACATTCATCACAACAGTTTGGTTGAATGGCTTTCAGGAAAGTTTAAACTAATCAAATTCAAGACGCTTATTGAGAAAAAAAATGATTTTCTAGAAAACATAGAAAGAGATGTCATGAAAGATGTATATGATGGTTTTGTATGGAAAAATTTTCCAGATATTTCTACAACTCGAAATAGAAGTGTCGATGGATATACATAAACACGAGGTAATTTAATGTTTAGTTTATATTTTGACTGGGTTAGGCCGGGTGGCAATCATATTGGAGGTCATCAGAAATCTGTAGGTAATATCTTGTTGGTGTGTATGAACTTGCCTACAGAAGATCAATACATAACCGAAAATCTTTTTTTGTATGCTATTATTCCCGGTCCAACTGAGCCAACGAGTGAACAAATAAATCATCTTCTGAAGCCTCTTGTCAATGAACTAAAGACTCTATGGGATGGCATATTTATTGAAAAAACACCTCACTATCCACAGGGCCAAAAAATAAGGGCTGCATTATTCTCTTTAATAGGAGACATTCCAGCAATGCGAGAGATTGCTGGTTTTGCAAGTCACTCAGCCACTAAGTTCTTCTCTGTCTGTCATATTTCAAAAGATGAAATCGGTGAGCATCAAGTCGAAAAATTTTCCTTACGTACCCATGAGGATCATATGCACTGGGCAGAGAAGTGGAAAAAGTGCCAGTCACATTGGGAGCGTGTATCTATTGTTAGGAGTCATGGGGTTCAATGGAGCGAGCTAAATAACCTTGTATATTGGCAACCTACGGAATATTACTCAATCGACTTGATGCATTCACACATGCTTGAAAATCTTAAAGATCACAGTCTAACTTTTTATCTAATACAAAATGCCGCAATCGACCTAGAAAAAAAGCTGACAAAGGAAAAAAATTGGCATGTAAGAAGAGAAGATGATGATGCACGTTCTGATTTATTTCTAAATAAGCAATATAAAAAACGTAGAAGCAGCTTAATCAGCACTGATGCCGATAATATTGAACCAGTGGGACGGCAAAAAAGACTACAATATACAGGTACAATGAGACGGTCACAAACATATCTTAGAATGGATAGTGGAGGAGCTGAATCAGAAGGATCAAACAGCCGGACAAAGTCATCAAGTTCTGAACATCACTTTCAAACCTTAGAGTTTGGCTCTGAACATGCTTCTTAAAGTGGAAGTCGAAATTCAACCTATAACTTAAGGCAAAAAAGTATCAGTATATCCAAAAGTGAAAGATCTAATTCATCCGTTGAGACTATTAGAAGTAAGGAAGATAAAAAGAAGGGCAAAGAGAAAGAAAGTGAAAGAACTAGTAATCCACAATTGTCAGCCACTGACCTAGAGGCAGTGTGGAATGTGATAGAGCAAACAAAAAAACCTTCCTGGATTTCACGAGTGCCAAAAAAAGTATGATCTAAAAATTCAGGTTCCCTCAAAGCTGCGGAGTGGCAAGTACTTTATACTGTTTACTTTCCTTTGTCACTTATCCCCCTTTGGGTAGAAAAATTAAATCAAGCCGAGACATCTGTGACGTCAGACCACAAACCTAGAGAATATTATCTTCTCAAATCACTCACCACTTTAAGTTCAATTACCAACTTTTTGACTTTAAAAAATGTGTCTGCCGATGAAGTTGATGAATTAAAACAACTGCTATTGGAGTATCGTAACTGCTTGGAAGAAGGTTGGAAGAATATCAGCTTTAAGCCAAATCTTCATTTCACTCAACATTTTCCAGAAATGATTAAACGTTTTGGTCCACCCGTAGGTATGGCTACTTGGGCTGCTGAAAGAGTTAATGGTATATTATCGGAAATTCCAAACAATAATCATCCAGGTATTTAGTTTGGTATTTGGGCGCTTAAAAATGCAAATGAGCTAATTTATTTTTATTGAACATAGAAGAAATACCACGGACCATGCTCAAGCACTGGCATCGGAAGTCTAGGGTATTGGAACTAGGTGAAGCTGAAGATGATGCTCAGTATGTTTCTAAAATAATAAAATTTGAACACGATACAAAAAAAAGACATATACATTTAACTAAGGCATTATTTACAAAATGAGTAAGGGCATGCTTGAGAAAAAGACATCTAAACGGGCTTTGTTACCATCAGAGAAGGTAGGAGACAGGGTAGTTTAAAATATAGCAAGCATATTGGTCCATGGAAAGCGTTATAGGACTCATGAACAGAATCCTGGGAATTGTACCATTGAATTCTACTTTGGAAAAGATAGTCATTTTGGGCATATTGATCAGCTTTTCAGTTCAAAGGACAATAATGAAAAAGTCTATCTAATTGTTAGTCCATTTAAAGAGCTTATACCAGAAGATACAAAAAAGGATCCCTATGAGGCGTTTCCACAAGTGCATTGCCGTTTAGTAAGAGTAGAAAAAGCGACACAAATTGTGATAAATCAAGATTCAATTATTGGACATGCCGCCACTTTACAGCACCAAAGGGGAATGTTTGGAATAAAGTAAAATGTTATCACTGCTGTTGGACTTCAGACACTAGTAAGTAAAAAATTAAACAACATGGACATTTTATTTTTGTTAATATGGTTGAAATTATTTAGGATTGGTAAGAATTTGGAGGATTTGGAAAGTTTGTAATAGATCTTTGGAACAGCTAGATGCAAGATTAATAAATAAAACTTTTTGAGATGTTGCCTAAATATTTAAGAAAACAATAACAAGGGCATTCTTTACTGTTTAGAAACCCTGCTATTAATGAGTGACATTTTATTGTAAATGTAATTTCAACTAAAAGGAATTCAATGTACTATACAAAGTCTACCTATACTTGAAAAATATTATAAATAGTTCAGAACCAGGTTTGAAAAATCTAAGGACCTTATTTTTCAAGCCAATAAAACTGAGTTTTCAACTAATTTTTTTGCTTGAATATTTTATTCATTGAACTCACAATTAAAATGTATAACTAATTTCTCTTTAATATTATCTTGTCTATATTCTGAAAGTTAATATTTTTTTTTTTTATAAAGCACAGAATTTCTAATACTGGTGATGCCATGCAGGTTGATCCTCCATTAGAAAGTAATGTTGGAGTGCAAAATAATCCTCCCCCTCAAAATCCTAGAATGCCTCCATCGGGTCCTGCTCCCCCTGAAAGACCAAGTGAAAATCCAGGCAAACCCTAACCTCCTCCTCAGTCTTCATCAGATCACCAAATTTGATCAACTGATTGCTCTTTTAATATCACAAATACAGATGGTTGATCCGCACCTGGTAATTTTCAGCAGGAAGCAGAAAGTGTAGGTAATGATTGGGCTAGTATGTTGTTGAATCAGTTTCTTGGAAGCGGTGGGGGATCCACTTCTACTAACCCAGCCGCCAGTGCCAGTGGACCTGGTGAGTAAACTTTTTCAACATGCTTTTATGTTTTAAAATAGGTTTACCAGTTTTTATTTTCAAAAATTTGCAGTTAATCACTCTCTTATAATTCGAGCTACTGATCAGCGCAGAATACTTGATGCTGAGTCACTTCAAAATGAACGAAACTTGCAAATGGTTAGAAGCATAGTTACGAGGTGTGATTTACCAAGGAGCTCAGATTCTATTAACCGAAATATCTATCACTTTTTGAAGTTCTGTCTTGGTGGACCCATTAATGTATCTGAGTTTCCTACAGGCCCAACAAATGAAGAAGTTACAGATTGGAAAAATTGGCATGATTACAAGCTATTGATGATTGAAACAGCATTAAAACAGGTTCAAAACACACCGCAGGCAACTTCAGCTGCTGATTGTCAATTTATTTTAACAAATACTGCTATATTCTTACGTTCCAAAATTCATCTACCAACTTTTATTTCAACACCTGAGCCCTGAGGACTAAAGGGAGGAGCTGCTGTACCGATCTCTGTAAAAAAGCATTTGGAACAAGAGCTTCAAGAGAAAGGATTTCGTCAACTCGCTTTTGATTGGAACTGTCAAAATTTTTCTGAGTCACTATGGAATCAAGTAATGGGGAGTGTAGTATCAGACCATTGTACTAAGTGGCTCTCAACATTGAAAAATATTGATTCAGCAAAACTCAGGTTTACATCAATCATCGTTGAGAAATGGGTGGTCAACAAGGGAAAGGAGATTCAAAAGGTGGCTGGTCAAAACTGTGAGGTGATTGAGGCAAGTAGAAAAGAAAAGAGATCAAGAGCACAGATAAAGCGTTATCAAACAAAGGTATTTACTCAAAGCATAATAATTAAAGAAAGTCTATTATTAATTTGATTTGATTTTAGATTTCAAAAAACCGCTACGACATTTCAAGAAAAAAGTGCTTTGATCAGCCAGGCTTTGTAGCACTTTTTCATGATACAAGTCTCATGTCTGATTTAGAAGAAGCCCCACCCAATCCAGAAGAGAATTGTCCTAAACGAGTAGTTCCTGGATGGAGAAATACAAAATTGATGAAATGTTAGATAAAATGGACAACTTGACTAAAAAGACGGCCCATTCAAATGTTGAAAAGGCTTCAATGAAGAAACTTTATGATCGCTCAACTAAAAAGACAGCTTCAACAGATGGTATCTTGAATGTGCCCAAATTTCTGCCAAAAAACTGCTATTCACCTGGATATTTAGCAAATTTGTTGGTTAATGAGAGGTAGTTACTTGATGTTCGTGAAGATATAGATTTGGCCAAAGTTAATGAAGCACTAGATCAAGCAGCAGCACCTTAAATTTTTTACCCAACTGGTAACCATGTATATAGAGTGATAGTAATCATTTTTTAAATATAACATTATTATTCTTTCTTATAAAAAATTCCAATTGATGTATAAGATAAACAAGAGCAAAAGAATTAAAGATTTTAAAATTATTGAGCATAGAAAAACATATATATATATTTGTAAAACTTTAAGACATGATAAACATTTTGATTAAATAAATGTGAAATTTTTTTATGCACAATAAATGAACTTAAAATAAATTAAATTGAATCTCTTCTCAGATACTTACGACAAGATCAAATTAAAGCCTAAAACAAGAATAGAATTAGATTCTAAATTTCAATTTAAAATACCTGTTTTTCAATAATTATAATTGCTTTTTTATTGGCTAAACGCCACCAATGATAAGTATAAAAATGCACATGTGAAAAAAAAATGAAAGTGAACACCTTCCCTCACCAAAAAAGAAAGATCATTAAAGGCACTCAAAAATCCATTACCATAGTTAATAAACTAAATATATACAAAAAATTAAAGCATTCAAACAATGGGATTTGTTTACACAAGGATCTTAAGAAATTTTTTTTTTAAACATCACTTTTTGCAACAATAATTGAAAATTATTAATCATTAAAAACCAAAAAATCATCAATTTATATTTGGTTTTCATTCCTTAAAAAAATAAAAGAGGCTTTAATAAAATGTAATTGATAAACATACTTCAGTAGAATTTAAGTATTGTGCTATGTGTCCAGTACAAGTTCGGCTGAACTTGTGCTGGACACTTTGGCCAAGACCAGTGACTAAAAATTGCAAGGAAAACCAAAAATAAATAGGCTATAAAAGGAAGTTAATTGATGGCATCAAATTGTTTTTTGGTAAAAGTGTCCAGCACAAGTTCGGCCGAACTTATGCTGGACAATTTTCCAATTTGAAGTTGGTGAGGTTAATGTTTTTTTAAGAGAAGTGAGGTGTTCCTCATAAAAGTGTCCAGCACAAGTTCAGCCGAACTTGTGATGGACACTTTTACCAAAAAAAAAAAAATGATGCTATCAAATATGTTCATGTTATAGCCCAATTTTTTTTTATTTCCTTGAAGTAATAAGTTACTGTCCATGACCAAAGTGTCCAGCACAAGTTCGGCCGAACTTATGCTGGACACTTTTATAATTTGAAGTTGGTAAGGTGCATGTTTTTTTAAGAGAAGTGAGGTTTTCCTTATAAAAGTGTCCAGCACAAGTTCGGCCAAACTTGTGCTAGACACTTTTACCAAAGACATTAGATAGCATCAATTATCTTCATTATATGGGCTATTTTTATTGGTTTTCCTTGCAATTTATAGTCACTGCTCTTGGCCAAAGTGTCCAGCACAAGTTCAGCCGAACTTATGCTGGACACTTTTCCAATTTGAAGTTAGTGAGGTGTATATTTTTTTAAGAGAAGTGAGGTGTTCCTCATTAAAGTGTCCAGCACAAGTTTGGCCGAACTTATGCTGGACACTTTTATAATTTGAAGTTGGTAAGGTGCATTTTTTTTTAAGAGAAGTGAGGTTTTCCTTATAAAAGTGTCCAGCACAAGTTCGGCCGAACTTGTGCTGGACTCTTTTACCAAAAAACAATTTGATGCCATCAACTAACTTCCTTTTATAGCGTATTGATTTTTGGTTTTCCTTGCAATTTTTATTCACTGGTCTTGGCCAAAGTGTCCAGCACAAGTTCAGCCAAACTTATGCTGGACACTTTTATAATTTGAAGTTGGGGAAGTGTATGTTTTTTTTTTAGAAAAGTGAGGTGTTACTCATAAAAGTGTCCAGCACAAGTTCAGCCAAACTTGTGCTGGACACTTTTACCAAAATAAAAAATAGATGCCATCAAATATGTTTATGTTATAGCCTAATTTTTTTTAATTTCCTTGATGTAATAAGTTACTGTACATGACCAAAGTGTCCAGCACAAGTTCCGCCGAACTTATGCTGGACACTTTTATAAGGAAATCCTCACTTCTCCTAAAAAAACATGCACCTTACCAACTTCAAATTGGAAAAGTGTCCAGCATAAGTTTGGCCGAACTTGTGCTGGACACTTTGGCCAAGAACAGTGACTATAAATTGCAAGGAAAACCAAAAATGAATAGGCTATAAAAGGAAGTTAATTGATGGCATCAAATTGTTTTTTGGTAAAAGTGTCCAGCACAAGTTCGGCCGAACTTGTGCTGGACACTTTTATAAGGAATACCTCACTTCTCTTAAAAAAACATGCACCTTACCAACTTCAAATTATAAAAGTGTCCAGCATAAGTTCGGCCGAACTTGTGCTGGACACTTTTACCAAAAAAAAAAATAGATGCCATCAATTAACTTCCTTTTATAGCCTATTGATTTTTGGTTTTCCTTGCAATTTTTAGTCACTGGTCTTGGCCAAAGTGTCCAGCACAAGTTTGGCCGAACTTATGCTGGACACTTTTCCAATTTGAAGTTGGTAAGGTGTATGTTTTTTTAGGAGAAGTGAGGTTTTCCTTATAAAAGTGTCCAGCACAATTTCAGCCTAAATTGAGCTGGACACTTTGGTCATGGACAGTAAATTATTACTTCAAGGAAATTAAAAACAATTAGGCTAGAAAATGAAGATATTTGATGGAATCAATTTTTTTTTGGTAAAGGTGTCCAGCACAAGTTCGGCCGAACTTGTGCTGGACACTTTTATGAGAAAAACCTCACTTCTCCTAAAAAAACATGCACCTTACCAACTTCAAATTGGAAAAGTGTCCAGCATAAGTTCGGCCAAACTTGTGCTGGACACTTTGGCCAAGACCAGTGACTAAAAATTGCAAGGAAAACCAAAAATCAATAGGCTATGAAAGGAAGTTAATTGATGGAATCAAATTTTTTGTTGGTAAAAGTGTCCAGCACAAGTTCGGCCGAACTTGTGCTGGACACTTTTATAAGGAAAACCTCACTTCTCTTAAAAAAACATGCACCTTATCAACTTCAAATTATACAAGTGTCCAGCATAAGTTCAGCCGAACTTGTGTTGGACACTTTGGTCATGGACAGTAACTTATTACTTCAAGGAAATAAAAAAAAATTAGGCTATAACATGAACATATTTGATAGCATCATTTTTTTTTTTTTGGTAAAAGTGTCCATCACAAGTTCGGCCAAACTTGTGATGGACAATTTTATGAGGAACACCTCACTTCTCTTAAAAAAACATACACCTCACCAACTTCAAATTGGAAAAGTGTCCAGCATAAGTTTGGCCGAACTTGTGCTGGACACTTTTACCAAAAAACAATTTGATGCCATCAATTAACTTCCTTTTATAGCGTATTTATTTTTGGTTTTCCTTGCAATTTTTAGTCACTGGTATTGGCCAAAGTGTCCAGCACAAGTTTGGCCAAACTAGTGCTGGACACTTTTCCAATTTGAATTTGGTAAGGTGCATGTTTTTTTAAGAGAAGTGAGGTGTTCCTCATAAAAGTGTCCAGCATAAGTTTGGCCGAACTTGTGCTGGGCACTTTTACCAAAAAACAATTTGATGCCATCAATTAACTTCCTTTTATAGCCTATTGATTTTTGGTTTTCCTTCCAATTTTTAGTTACTGGTCTTGGCCAAAGTGTCCAGCACAAGTTTGGCCGAACTTATGCTGGACACTTTTCCAATTTGAAGATGGTAAGGTGCATGTTTTTTTAGGAGAAGTGAGGTTTTCCTTAAAAAAGTGTCCAGCACAAGTTCGGCCGAACTTGTGCTGGACATTTTACTCAAACAGTTTGATGGATTCAATTGTCTACATATTCCTTACCATGGTCTTTTGGTAAAAAGGGAAACCTTTAGCTATTGGTAGTTGTTTTGAGTATATTATGAGTAGTTGATATTTCCATTTTAAGGTAAAAGTGTACAATATTTTTTGCGATTACCAGTAATTTATTTCCCTCAATATTTCTAAGATATTGGTTATAATTTTTATAACACCTATTTCTAATATTCCTCTTTGATTTGATTTTTTTTTTAGTCCTGATTTAAAGGTTTTTACTATTTTATCAACCAAGCTTTACATCAATGTAAAAAATACCCTGATTAATCCTGCTATATTTTTTTTGACTGTTCCTATTCAATAATAGCTCAAGTTAGAAACATATATCCATTATCTATTTTCTTTTTCAACTTAGTTATCTCAGTGGAAAGTGTTCATCAATTACTATTGAATGATATTTACAGTACTTAACCTTGTACAAATCTGTAAACTACTTTAAAAAAATTGTGACTTTGGTAGTTGGTTATTGGATTTTATATGGCAATAATTTCAAATAATCTTATACTTTATTCATATGCTAAGATTCTTAAGTGTTTCTATTTCCGATTTATTATATTAATTTAACTTTAACTAAGTTTAGACTAGGTTTGTGCCACGGGGTGTCAGCGCAGCACAAACGAGCTCCTATCATAGAATAAATTAATTTTTTTTAATAATTTTATATAATACTATTTAGTGTTATCTTTTTTTATCCCCTTTTTTTAAATTATCTTTTTCCTTTGTTTTTGTCCCCTATTTTTTATAACACATAAAGATGCCAAAATTTCCAATAATAGATCCCTTTGTCATATTGCATGATGTCGATATTTATAATATAATTTAAATATTTAAATTAGTTAAACTTATATTCTCAACTATTTACCCTTTGCAATTATCAAATTTTAAATTGGACATTTTCTTTGTTTGTCATCCTTTTAAGTTCCCAATGTTTATGTCTAGTTACTTCCCTTTTACTATTAACCCCATTATTATCATCAGACTATTTTACAATATGCTCGCTAGCTTGATGCCATTGTAAAAGAACCCCTATCAAAAACCTGCTTCTGGTAATATATAAACCCTCTTGTTTAGGACCACATTTCTCAATTCGTTTATTTCACTCAATTTTACTACTATTATCTTTTGGTTATCACATTTATCTGTGTTAGTACAGCTTGAAAATACAAATATCAATATATATTTTTTATCTCTTTATTATCTTGATATAAGAATTTTTTATTTTTTTCAAGTAATAAGTTATTAAAATGCCTTGTGATAAACAGACACCTCCTTTATGTAAGATCTATTGCTTTATCTCTTATATCTTCTTAGACTAACTTTTCTTTTCCATTAATATATTTAATATATTAGCACCAAGTAGTTATTTGACGAAATCTCATCAGCATCCTCGATTCGAATCCTTCAAACTCAAGAAACAACCACCTCTAGGCATGTCTCCAAACCCCCCTTCTCTTGCCAATGAAAGGACTGAAATTACCCAATCTCAATATGGCAAGATACTTGAGTTTGCTAAAGGCAAAACTGAAGAACTACTGTCAACTCTTAGTGAGAAGCCTTTGCCATCTTATATTTTGAATGCCTACAACAATGTGCTTGAATACATTGATGACCTAGAAAAATGTAAGTAATTATTTTATATTAAATTCTTTAAACTCAGAACAATAAATTATGCACACTTTTTCTTTAAAACTTATTCAAATTCAGCTTATGAAAAAGGTATCGTTCCTCCTGATGATGTCATTATCATCAAAGATGATGATGATAATGAAATACCTGACGCTGAAGGCTATGCATCAACATCTCTAGGGGGAGATAAGACTATTCTTTGGCGTTCAAAAAGAATGAGACTTTCTAGGGGCTCTAGTTTTGTCAGTGCTACTAAAACTCCTCCTGCCAAGGATTCCTCTTACTCAGCATCTCAAAAATCCAAACAAACTAGCCAAAATGTGTCGAAAGGGTATGTTATTTCTTTCATGAGTAATATAGCAATCAATTTTATATTAGTGTTTAAAGCTATCTCCAAATTGTTTACTTTCTTATTTATTATTTCTTGTCTTTTTCTTATCTTTTAATCCAGCTCTAAAAAGGACAATCACTCCAAAGCGTCAACTAATAGCGAATCTTGCTCTAATGAAGAAGAAGTAGAAGAAGATGATGATGATGAAGTTTCAAAATATGAAGCTTCTCTAACTCAAAAAGATGATGAAGCTACTTCTGCTGATGAGGTTGAGAAAACACCGAATGAAGAAATCAATCCACCTAGCCAGCCACAAAAAAATTCTTCAAGTTCAAAGAAACAGCTTATAGTTGCCGTATCTTCAAAATCTAAAATTGAAATTCCATAAATCCTACGGTCTCTATCATCATCAATAAAAATTTCTAATAACTCCCTTTCTTATACTCCAACAATGATTGGAAACTCAAAATTACAGAAGCAAATCGCTGAAATTCATCGATTTTTTGAAGGTAGAATCAATGGTCAAAAGGTACTTAGGGCATGGCCAGAAATTGATCAGTTATTTGAAATACGTTTGTCTGCTTCTCTCGAAAAGCCACACGAAATTTTGCACAAATTCAATTTTCTATGGATGAAATCTGCTCATGACAAAATGCTTACAAAAATTAATGAACTCTGTATGTATCACTTAATTGAAGTTGGATAATTTATTTTATGATAACTAATTGTTGTTATTTTTTTAGCTTTGGATTTTCTTAATGTTGACACTTCGCAGATCTTGGTGGTCAATAATTTGAGCTTTGAAAATTTGGAAAATTTTTGTAACTCTTAAGAACCAAACTCAAATAATCTTTCTCCGTTTAAGAAGACTGATCACCCTGAATCATCGATGATACGCATGCTATCAAGACTAGTTAGCCCAACTGCTCACCAGCATTCTTTTTGGGCATCCCTCGTTGCATCATCTCTTTATCTTGCTTCTCAAGAGTTTACCCTTCCTTCTGAAGAATCCAACTTCAATCAAGATTGTCCTATTGAACGTGCCCTACATATTCTAGCCAGCCTTACACATCTGAAAAGCAAAGTTCCTGATACATTCGACAGCTCAACATCACAGTTAATTGCTGAAAATTTTTCAATCACTCCCCTATGCCAATTTAGAAACATAATAATTGACGTCATAATTTCAATAATTATTTTAAAATCTAGAGAGGCTGCTGCAAATATAACTCAAGCTGAAAGCAAGAAACGACAACGTTCGAGGAATAAAAAAAAACAACAGATATGCAGCAATTTGATGAGTCTCATAAAGATTCTATTCAGAAGATGAATCAAGAATATGCACACCATAAATATCAATCATTTACTTTTTACTTGGTTGATGGTGTTTGTGGATTATTTCTTTCCTCACAGGACCACCGGCTTGTGTCAGCTTCAGACTGCTTAGAATTCATAACACAACTCGGCCTCCTTAGAAAATACTGTGATAATAATAATCTGGGCGGTTAAAAAATCTGGAAAAACCTTGATTTTTATATCTTTAATACTACCAAACCCTTAATAGATAATTCTGGGCTTATGCCACTTAATTTTAATACTCCCACCATGAGCCATATTGCTAAATCACACCGCGCAATACGGGGGGCGGACTTGTTAGCAAGTCCGCAACCTTGGACTCAAATTCACCACAGATTGAACACACATTGAGCTATTGACAAAGGAACCATACAATCAGGGATGAACACCACTCAGCATAACAGTTTTTGTGGGTCTTCAAGTAGAGTTCAGTATGAGTTCAGTATGAGTTCAGTCTGAGTTCCATCTGAGTTCAGTCTGAGTTCAGGTTGGGGACTTGCTAGCAAGTCCACCCCCTATATTGCGTAGTGTCAATGGCAGCTGATTTTCTTGATTATTGGAATCTTATTAAGGCGAATTCTTCATTTTTCTCTATTGTTGATGTAATTAATACATAATCCTACTTCATGTAAATATATACTTTATCCTATTGCTACATTTTTTTGTGTAAATCAAATTATTTATTTATGTGAGATTTATTACTGAATCTGAATAAAGATGCTTAAACTATCAATAAATATTATTGTATAAATTTCTTACACCTTTTTGCTATTCAGTAAATATTATTGAAATAATCATAACTCAAAATCATGATGGATCAAAAATTTGAAGAAAAATTAAGAATACATTATAAGTCATTTTTCTCATAACACTATATATTTCTTTAAGATGGCAATACATCTTAGCATTTGTCGCAAATTTTAAGATAATTATTACCAAAAATTGAAACAGTTTTCTATCAATTCTTTTCAGCATGTTAAAAAGTTAAAAATATTAAGTGTAATGAATTTTTGCTCACAATTCATCAAAGCTTTTTCTTAAGTAGAATTTTCTTAATCTAATTTCTATAATTTCTAGGTGCATAATTATCTTAATTATACTAAGTATTCTCTATGAAAAACTCCTGGAAATATTATTCAATTCATTTAATAATAGTAACATATATATGTACCATGATAAAATAATATCTAGACATTTAAATAATGAGAAGCCATCATATTGGTATGAAATCATATTAAAGTGTCTTTGAAAAACTAGATAAATTTAAAAAATATCTTTTTATCAGTGTCAATTATTTTGAAAAACAATATTTACTCTACATTTTGATGATCTATAATTTAGCTTGCTGTATTTTGATTCATATTTTATATTGATTATTTTTTACACTTACAGATTCATGTATAGATATCAAATTTTGTTCAATAATTTGGTAATAAAGATATTTAATTCTTTCTATGAAAGCAAAAAAATAAAAGAAAGCAACTAGGGTACTCCTTATTAAGAACTTAAAAATATTATTTCTATAAATATTAAAACAAACCCTTTTTAGATTTCCATCCTTCTTCTTCATCCTTAAATGTCAATAATAAGTTATTGAAATATTATTTTTCAAGTAGAATTTCATATGAATCAAATTCTACTTACATCTACCTGAATAGATCAAGGTCAACAAAAATATATCTACAATCTTTTTCTAGGATTTTAAGATTCATTCAACTCCAAGAAAAAAGAAATATTCATCCCAAACTCTAAAAATTAATTCAATGAATAAATATTCAAACACTTCAAAATAAATTTCAATTTGATTGCGTTATATTTATCTTTAAATATATTGAGGTCCACTCTCTCACAAAAGTAAAATCCCTTTCATAATTATTAATATTTTATTATAATATAATAAAATTTACTTAAAAATGAAGTAGTAGTTTCTATTTTACATACCTTGTTTTATGAATTTAAAAAAAAAATTCAACTAGATATATAGAAATATAATCATATAATTCAGCTTTTTGAACTCTGCAACTTAATTAAAGATAGATGATAAAGGCTAAGTCAAGATCTACAAGGAAATTTAAATTCATATTAATTAAATATTCCACTTCTACAAGGCAATTTTTAAAATTAGAATTAATTTTTATTGGAGATCTAAATTGATTGATAGATTCATTATTCTCAATATATCTCATTTCCTTTTATTGATTATTTCAATTCTACTTTTGCAGTTATATGCTTCAATAAAATATAATTATATGATGAAAAATATTCAATTTCCAAAAAATAAAATCACAAGTCACACTAGTGTACAAATTTCAGTATATTTAAGATTGAGTAATGCCACTAAATTAATTAAAGTTAGATACGAAAGCAAATAATGAATGACTCAAAGAAAAAAATTAATATTTAATTTTCTTTAATTTATTTTTTATTTTTATTTTTACTTAAATAAAAATAAAATAATACACGGTTTTACTTTATTTATTAATAAGTAAAAACTTATTGCAAAAATTAGCAAATTTTTAATATTTTTAAAAATAATATTAATAGTACAGATCTATTTATGTTGATGCATATGATCTTTTAGGAAGGATTTGTAAGATATTGTTTATTTTTAGTTTCCATTTGCAATAATTAAGCAAGTTACAAAGCTATATTTTGTTTCTTATATTATATTTTATTATATTTTATTTTACTTGTAGCAATGATAATTTTTTATTGTAATATGGTTATTCAATTTTTACATCCATTTTTTTGATACTTTTATTGTTTTAAGTTTTTCACCAGATTATACATAATCATCAGCTTCATAAAAAGTTTTTCTAGACATGTGTGTAAATATATCATTCTACCACTAAACTAAAACTATACCTGTACAATAAAATCACATTTTTACCTATCACTACTTAATGGTCTTTTACTTTTTTTATTAACATGTATATCAGAATCATTTTCTGTATTTAATTTTTCAATATCTTTAGTAGAATTAAATATATAGTGATTCACTAACTTTCTTTTTTTTTTTTGTTAAATCAGTCTTTTCATTGTACTTAGAAAGTTTCATCATAAGAAAATTACATCTTTCTAACTCTTCATTTATATTTAAGTACTCAGAAATATCTATTTCAAACTCTTGGAGTTTTTTAAATTTATTGAAAAGTCTTGTACTAATTTGAATAGAAGAGCCAAGGCGAGTGAAACCACCAATTTCATAACATCGTGAAGTGAAATGTTTGAGAAGGTTTGCTGGCCATAGAATCGCTGTGATGCCATTAGTGGCCTCCATGTCTACTTTGCAAGATATTTCAGGAAAATGAAGCTCTCCGCCTTTTTGACGTGGTTGATTTGAGTCATAAGATTGATGAAGAGAATTTTTCTCAGTGTCTTTAGGTATGAAAAGTCCAAATGTATACTCGCTACGGTCTGAGTCACAGTGAGAACTATTCGAAAACCCGTTTCCATTTGAGCCTGTTGTCCAAGTAACATTGCTAGCAAATGGTTCAATTTCTTCATTGTTAAAATTTTCTCCAAATCCAGGAATCCCAAGCTTTTGACAGAGTTTTACTGCTTCTTGATACTTAACATTAGATATATTTTGATAAAAAAATTTAAAGAATAACTCTATTCGCTTCATGCAACAAACATACTCTGCCAAATCTAAGGGCTTAGAAGCATATTTACCTATAAAAGTAATTGAAATAATAATAGATTAAAACTATTCATAAATAAAACTATATAATACTTACAAATTAATAGAGACTTTTTCCTATCTAAACACCGACCACCAACAAACATATTACCAAATCCACCACCATTTTTATGAGCTTTATTTTGCAAAACTCGATGTTCACAATAAGAAAAGTCTTTGATGCTCTGAATTGTTGCTTCAAGCATGTTTAATCGAATGAGATCTTCAATAGAAAATGTTTTCACTATAACACTTGGAATTGAGGAGCGGATCGGATGGAAAATATAACAGCTAGAATTTGAAATCAAATACCGTTCTGGATTAACTAAATTTTTTACAAAACTCCTAGAAAAATATTTTGCCCTCTTTCCATCTGTCTCAACACCATAATTTTCAACCATAAGTAATGCATTCTCGATGTTTTTCACATGCTTGTTGTTTGATTTTTTTCCTCAGTGGTGATTTTTTTTATAAACAAACTTTGTGAAGCCTGCATCTTGTAGTGTAGTAAATAAGAAATTAATTTAATTCAAAAATAAATAAAAAATAGTGCAAAATAATGCAATGGTTAAAAATAAGGCCTCCAAAAATAATCATTATATTCTTAATATTAAATAAAAAATCATATCCAACATGCATGTAAAAAACATCAGTATTAGCTGCATTTAAAATATTAATCAAGTATTTTGAATTAAAGCTTCATTTTATTGCTTACAAGTATAGTATTCTGCCGTATGCATTTGGCACATGAGATTTAACTATACCCTAAACATAAACAATTAAATGTGAAGCTTAAATCCAATGCCCAATTATTATGATAAATACAGCAATAATACATAAGTATCTGTTGATGCTTTATTTAATTTTTCTCCATATATCAATAATATATCAAACTGCCAGATATCCATAATTTATAATGTTGAAAGGTATAGCTTCCTTAAACAAGAATCAACTATACCTCTACCATTAATAGAATTACAGGAGGCCAATACATTAAATTATTGATATGTAGAAAAAAATTGATCACATACACATGTGGATACTATGATATTTTATTTTATTTAATTATTTAATATATAATGATTGAGAATAATAAAAAGTTTTAAAATGAAATAGTGAAAAAAAGATATTCTTACTTGAAATTTAAAAAAAATCCTTTGGAAGGAGTTGATTGATTGATAAATGGACAACTAATCTGTTAATTATAATTTTTAGGAATAGATTATTGTAGGAAAATAAGTATCATTTTTATTTAATGAAAAAAATAAAAAGAGAAAGACAAACCAAAATAAAATTTGGATGCTAAAAAAAATTAGCTTTTTGATGATACTATGACAAGTTAGAGATCAAGCTGCCAAGAGTTAAAAACAATCATCAGTTCTAATGTTTTTTTAAAGAGATTAAAAAGGAGAGTAAAATACTAAAAATCTAAGTTAGTAATCTGTAAACAAGTTACTTTGGTGGCAAACCTAATGATTGGGAAAAATGGATTCCCTAAAAGTTGTACTTATATTTAAAGTGAAATTAATATTTTTACTTAAGAAACAAGTATAAGGGACAAACCAGAATAAAAAACTCTTAAGTGAAACAGATGGAAAGCTAATAATTATAATAACCTGTCTCTTCTAAGTTGAAGGAGAGAAGTAGAAAATTTGCCACTTGGATGAAAATTTGCTTAAAGTTATGCGTATAGAAATATGCAAGTTACTGAAGCCGGTTGCATGGCATGCAGTGACTTGCATAAGGCGTATATGCAACAGGTTTTTACACAGCAATATATTGTACAAATGATGACTAAACATTTTCACATGCTTTTAATTAAAACCTACATATTGTTTTTACAGCTTATTTTTATAGGGTTTCACAAAGTATAATTCGAGGAACCAAAGCCTCGGATAGTTTCACACGGATGCAATTAATATTTACATTCACTTATTTTACGAAATCAATCCACTTATCCATATTATTTGTTCACATAAGGTTGGAAAACTAACCTTCAGATGTTATGGACCAATTTTTTATCACTTATTATTTTTTTGCCACTAAGTTGACATTTGGCTACAAAAGAGTTAACAAGCAAGTATGCGTTTCTGAAAAACAATCTACACACAAAATCCTTATTCTTATATTTCAAGCATTTTAAAACTGGGCATATAAGTTTTGGCATTTAAAAATATCCAATACCTCTTTTTTTGGCTTTGATTTTTTATTATGCACATATACATTTCACACTGTCAAAAAACTAATGGCAAATGGCATGTAAAAGAGTAGCGCAAATTTAAATGTATATCAACTTTAATATTATTTCTTATTAATTCAAACCAGCCAGGCTCGCCCTGACTGGTAGTTTATTTTTATAGTAGCCAATGTTACTTTAAGCAACATTGGCTTCTCAAATCTCACCATCAAACCTCCCAGCCAGTGTTATCTGGCTGGGAGATTCCAAAATCAGTTTGCAACCAAAGTCGCTTGTAGCGACTTTGGTTTCTTTAAAAAAAGACTTGCAGCCAGTTTATTACTGGCTGCAAGTCAATAATATAAAAAAAAAGTGAGCGAAGTTGCTGCATGCAACTTTGCTTGCTTTTAAACTCACAATCTTGCAGGCAGTTTTAAACTGCCTGCAAGATGTATTATAAAATTTGTTGAAGCCACTTTTAGTGGCTTTGGCCAATTTTTTTTTGTTTTTTATTAAACGCTGCCAGATTAAAGCTGGCAGCAATTTTTTTTTTATTTCAATCCCGAGCCACTTCCTGTGGCTCGGGTTCTTTTTTTTTTAAGTAAATATATATTACTACAAGCCAGGCTCTCCCTGGCTGGTAGTTTATGTTTTAAGCAGCCAATGTTGCTTAAAGCAACATTGGCTGATTGTTCACCTTAACACCTCCCAGCCAGTGTTATCTGGCTGGGAGATGAATAAAAAGTTATTGCGACCAAAGTCGCTTGTAGCAACTTTGGTTGCTTTAAAAAAAGACTTGCAGCCAGTTTATTACTGGCTGCAAGTCAATAATATAAAAAAAAAAGCGAGCGAAGTTGCTGCATGCAACTTCGCTTGCTTTTAAACTCACAATCTTGCAGGCAGTTTTAAACTGCCTTCAAGATGTATTATAAAATTTGTTGAAGCCACTTTTAGTGGCTTTGGCCAATTTTTTTTTATTTTTTTATTAAACGCTGCCAGCTTAAAGCTGGAAGCAATTTTTTTTTTATATTTCAATCCCGAGCCACTTCCTGTGGCTCGGGTTCTTTTTTTTTTTATGTAATTATAAATTACTACAAGCTAGGATTCATCTTTCTGGTAGTGTTATCTGACATTTGAAAGGTTGAAAAAAACATTATATGAAATAAAAAAAGCATATTCTTTGATATATTAAGAATTATGAGTGGTAAAGGATTGATGACGGGATTAATGGCTCAAAAATAAAATTATCCATTGCTGATAAGGAGAGTTCTAGAACAATATAGATTATCTATGAAAATTAGATGGGATGGAGTACATTAGGGCATCTCAAACTTGATCAAATACGCCACATAAACACACCACAAAAAAGTACCAAACACACCATCAGAAAATGAAATTCACCCCCATGGACAGGTGTATTTTGATGGTGTGTTTCGCCTCAAACAAACCTTCTTTTGGTAAAAAAAGCCATCAAAACACTTTTCTCCTTCATCTTGATTAGTCAGCAATAGGTACAGACAATCCATCTCTTTAGATTCTTTTCCGCCTAATTCTTAAGGGCTTATTATTCAACATGTGAAAAACATGACTTCCCACCACTTAAGAAGCCACTTCATCATACACTCACCCTTAGTCTTAATCACCATTCACTAAAATTCCTCTTTCAGTCCATTGTAAACTAGAAATAACTGCTGCCACTCTAGCCCTGGATCAATTGGTTAACTCAGATACCAACTCCAATGCTGAAATTGACTTGGCTTACATTTGTGACATGCTGAAGAATCACTACTTATATTCCAGAACACTTTCCATACAACACCAACCACAATTTAACCTTGAGGTTCTTTAAAGCATTCCTTTAATTTGCTTTAAACAGATATTTTGCACAACCTTGCCTCGATTTCTCAGTTACTTGAACTTATAAAATATCACTCAATTTTCAGAAATGATTCTTGTTGTTCATAAAGAGATCCTCCTATTCAAATCTGTGTTGCACTTTGTCATTTTAGTTCAAATTGAAATGGTGGCACATTTACCCATGTTGAAAACCTCTTCCAGATCAGAGATGGAAATAAATATTTTGATTGTAAAAAAATGCTTTGAATCTCTCTTATATACATTGCATGATTCTACTCTTGCTATTTTTTAGGATTCCAGTTAATTAAATGTTTTGTATTTAAATTATAAGTAATTTTTTTCTCCATATCTACTTGACTAAAATTCATTTTGGATTTCTATTAATAATTTGGTTAAATATGGTTTTTCAACAGCTTCATTAATGAACACTTATGCACAAGATACATAAATTAACAAATTTTATTTTTCTAAATCTAGAAATTTGGCAATACCCTCCCCTGAATTTCACTATATTAGGGGGTGGTGATTTCCATTTTTTTCATGTCAAAAATTTTTTTTATGTCTGAAAAAAAAAATGGCAATACCTCATCCTGAATTTTACTGTGGGAGGGGGTGGAGATTGCCAATTTTTTTCATGTCAAAAAAAAATATTTATGTAAGAAAAAAAAATTTACAATACCTCCCCCTGCAACTTACTGTGGGAGGGGGTAAAGATTACCAAATTTTCATTTTAATTTCATAAATTCTTATATAAATCAATAAAAAAATATAATCAGCCAAGTAAAAGTAATGGGATTCACAATTCCACCTGCTAATGATTTCAGATGTGACCAAAGCCAAATAAATCATATGACAAGCAATGTATTGACAATTCATCCATTCAATACAAATAAATAATTAAATGAACAAATTTATACAGCAGCAAGGCTCAATTGCAAAAACGTTTTATTTGATTGATTATATTTAATAATTGATAATTTAAAAATTTATGAAATAAAAATAAAAAAATGGAAAATCTTCTAATTACCCTATTTGGAACCCCTCCTTAAAGATTTACTATAAGTAGGGCCCTTCCCCCTTGCTTTACTTACCTGGTTTATCAGACTTTGGTTAATCTGGAATGAAAAACAAAAATGAGTAAGTGCTTCACAAGATTCCAAAAAAATGAGAAAAGTTTTTACAAGATATCAAACCAGGAGTTTCCTTGGTAGTTTGATGATTATCTCTTGGATTTTTGATTGATGATTATGCTGAGAAGAGTTCCAAATAGATTTGATGATACCATCTCCTGAAAAAAATCCAAAACATCAACAAATCAGGGAAAAAAATGATTTATAAAGAAGAAAAATTGAGGAAACAAATGATAAAAAACAGTTGAGGAATTGACATACCTTGGGAGTGGTACAATGAAAAGTATCAGAAAAAACATGCATATTACATAATATCAAAATTCAAAAATTTAAATTAGTTTACATAAAAAGACTCAACTTTAAAAGTAGATATATCAGAAATTTCTGAGCCAAAATTGATTATGCTTTATGGAAATGAAATTGGTGCCTATAGAGAACCTGTAATCAAAATAATGTGGGATTTGAATGAGCTAAAATTCATCAAATGTTAATATTCATCCTCATAAAAAAATTACAAAATAGGAAGGACTCATCCAAAACTGATATTTAGCTGATCAAATCAGAGCCAAAAGCCTGAAGTATTATTTGAAATAGATTGCATAAGCCCTATATGCATATTATGCAACATTGAACTTAAAAAATGTAAATTAGTCTATGAAACAAGATTCAACTTTGGAAGAAGTTATCTCAGCAACCACTAGACCAAATTCAACACCATTTGCTGGAAATAAAATAAATGATTCTTGAGATTCTTCCAACAAAAGGATATGTCATTTAAAAAACCCTAACCCTATTTCTGACCTTTTATTTTTGACTTAAAAGAAAATCAAAAAAGGGTTATAAAAATTAAAGTCAGGTATTATCAATGGTCTAAAAAGATCTATTTTAGCTACCTATGTTATTTATAAGTATTATATTTGTTCCAGAGTAAGACCTACTTGAGAAGATTAAAATAAAGTTGATGGAAGTTTGAGCCAAGTAAATAATAAATATCTCATTAACCAGTGAGCCAAATCAGATGTTGCTTGGTGGATATGAGAGCTAGGCTTCTGTAGAACCTTCTTAAAAGTGGAAATGTGATTTGAGAAAACAAAAAAAGAAATAGAAAAAAAAATTCAGAAAAAGAACTTCAGTTAAAATTGAAAAAAATATGGTGGGAGGATGACTTACCTGATGAGATGTCTTCAAAGATGTAAAAGGACCAGATAATAGTTCAGGAAGTGATGGATAAAAAATAGAAGAAGAGTTAAGGAAGTGAGAGAAGATGAATAAAAGGATATGAAAGATCATTGAAAAACAGAAAGAATGAAAAATTATGCAATTTCTGAAATATCCAACTTCATGTTGAGATGATTAACGAAAATGAATCAGGAAGGGAAAAATTATGCTTTCAGTGAAAATTCAAAATAAAAGTTAATATGCAAAAATAAAATAAAACCAAGTGGAAAGTACATGCAACTTGATCATTTTGAGAGCATGAAAAAAGGATTTAAAAGTGTTGTGTTGAAAATTTTGTAGTGTTCTTGGCATGATGACTGAGTTTTGAGGATATAAATTTGTTCAGGAATTGTTGATAAAGAAAGTAATGAAAAGCTCAAAATTTACTGGGGCACCATGTGTAAAAATTTGTTTCAAAAAAGTGGGTTGGGAAAGATGTGATGTGTGGTGAATTGGGAGGATCTTTAGATTGGTTGCCTGTGCTGTGGTTGGAAAATTTTCACTAAAGTAGGACATATTTGACCCCATGTTTATAATCTCATGTACCAAATCAGCCATGTTTCATGGTGTTTTTATGTGGTGGTTTTCAAATGAAATCCACCAGGCATATTTGTTCAAGTTTGAGACCCCCTATTAAAAAGTAGATGGCTAGAGGAGGAGGAAGAGATCCTTAATAAGATGAATAAAATATTACTTTCAAAATTTTTTACAGATAAAGATTAAATTGAAATAAATTTTGTAAATATTTTTGTCATTATATTGGTTTCCACTTTTAAATGCAGTTAATATTTCACATGTACTCATACCAAAACTTGGGAAAGTGATTTATATAAGCATTAAATATTTAAAAAGGAAAACTTGCATATTAATTTCCATAAAAACCTTTCATGTTATACACTTTAAGGACTATTTTTATTTTTATTTAAATATAAATATTTCTTTTAGTTGAGTAACTGAAGATTTTATTTTCAATAGCCTGTAGGTCTTATATTTTTGGTAAAGTTTAAAAAATTATACAAAATTTAGTTTTTCAAAGACTTAACAGATTAGAAGTGAGAAGTGACTATAATATTTTTAAATTTTGAAAATAGGAATGGCATTAGTTATTTCAATTCCTATAGTTATTAATATTTGTGATCCAAAAATTTGCTAAATTTATTTATTGTTACAATTATGTCGTAAAAGATATTATTATTGTAAATTAAATTTACTTTCATAATTTTATGGTTTATCTTTTGAATGCAAAGTAATGATTAGGTATGTTAAAGAATAATTTTCTTCCTCTAAATTGATAAAAATATTGTATATTCAAAAGCTTATGTTGGATCAATGTGTGCTCAATGTGTGCTCAATGAAGGATAAAATCATTGTTATAGTTGATCAACTTATGCATAACTTGAGATCAGTTGAGGTTCATTTTTGGACCAATCTGAGAATAAATGTAAATCTAACTCTAATTTACTTATGTTTATAAAGTATTCATAAACCTGGCATAATTAAGGGACACTCTAAATATCAGGAGAGGGGATTGCTAGCAATTCACCCCTAGATTTCCTGTGGTGAATGTTGTGTTTTTTTAGAAGGTACCCAGGGGGGGCTTCTAGATTTTATTTTGGCAAGTGTGGGGGTAACTGATGAGCTGGCTGCTCTGTAGAACAGCTACCCCAGAATTTCTGTCTCAAGTCTTTTGTTTTACCTAGTTGAATTCTAGTTCTGCTGTTTATTATTCAGGTTTTAAGTCCTCTATGACTTTAAACTGGTTTAGGACTGGCTTCTTTATCTTTGGTTCCTTCAGATTGGTGGTGGATCACTGGTGGTCTCCCGTCATTTTTACTTATTGGAGGGAGCCTGCCCAGTGATCATTTCTATGGACCGGAATTTCTCTTATTGGACCATCTATGGAGCTGGAATTTCTTTGATTTTGCAGTTATGTTTTTGCTAGATAGCAGTTTTAGATTATTTTCTTTTTTCTCTTTTTTTCTTTTAATTTTTTATGGGGGTTGTTTAAAATTATAAAATCAAAAATATAGGGTGTTACCACATCAGGGTCACCTGGATGTGGGCAAGCATTGGTGGGGAAAGGCTCATCAATTAGCTGGGCAATGCTATTTTATTTTTATTTATTATTTATTTCATGTGTTTCTGTGTTTCATTATTTTTATTATCTTCTTAATTTCTAAATTTTTTGAATTTTGTTTTCTGTTAATCATTTAAAAGAATTAATTGTGTATCCACATCAAGGTGCACTTGGATGTGGATAAGGTATCAGGGGATCAGCTCATCAATTGGCCGGGGGATACCATTTGTATTATTTTTTATATTTTATTTTATTTCATTTATGTTATTTTATTTCATTTTATTTATTAATTTTTTTATTTTTAGTATATTAGTAGAAAGGTAACAAAAAAAAAAAAATTCTGAAATTATTTTTATTAATTGTTTTATATTATTATTATGTTTCTAATCTTTTTTCAGGGGCTCATTGTATGGATAATGAAGATTCTGGAGGCTGGTCTGGATTGCGATAATGTTTTTGTTTTTTGTTGGGATTGTGGGAAGCACTGTGTTCTTTGAAGTGCATCCTGCTGGAGAGATTATACAGAGTGTAATGATCAGGGATTGGATTAGAGGGAAGTTTAGAGGAGGAAGAAGAAGAGGCAGGAATGGAGTGCTGGAGGGTGTGTTTAATGATCCTGGACATTTTCCAGTGGTCGTCCAGTAGGCGCTTTCTCAAGGATTTTTCAAAGTCATTCAAGGGTCCATGGAGGGCAAAGGCTTTTAGCATATTGGAACACATGGTGCTTAGGTGTTTCTTCATGTCTCCATAATCCAGGGTCAAAAAAGTTTCAAGAGTTTGGCCAACTCCAATAATAGATTCAGGAGGAGGGGTGCCAACTAGACAAGAAGAATTGGATCAGTAATTATTTTTGTTGAAGAAATGGAATAATTAATTTGGTACTTACAGATTGGAAGCTCATCAAATCTGTAAGCAGCTGGGATTTGGATCTCTGACAATTTTGTAATGGTCATAGTGGGTGGATCAACTAGGGAAAGATATGGATTTTCATGGTCTTCCTCTGAAAGATCCTGAGAAGGTGAACTGGGATGCTGAGGTTCCTGGGGTCTAGTTGGAGCAGTGAGATTGTGGTTGTTGTTGTGGTTTATATCTCTGTTGGATTCAGCTGGAGGAGGTGCTGGTGATGGAGTACCAGGGTTGTTAAAGGATGGAGCAGGAGAGGGGGATTTGGAAGCAGACTGCTCTTTTCTGGATGGAGAATTTGAAGAGATGGAACTTTCAGAAGAGTAGTTGGCTGACAGAGGAGAGGTGTAGTTTCTTTGTCTTAGTTGGGGACGAAGTTGTTGTTGTGGAGCAGTGTGTGGTGTTCTGGTTTCTTCTTGGGGTTCTCTGGCAGTTCTCTTAGAAATCTGGGAAATTTTGGTGTTTTTGGTTTTTGAAAGGGTGGATTGCATTGCTCTGGGAGAAGTAGGAGGTAGTTGGGTTGAGTTGTTGTTGTTGTCTGGATGAATTTGGCTATTTTCTGGCCGTTTTTGGAGGTTTTGGCCCTGAATTTCACTGTTTGGTGAGGCGGGCGGGCCGCCCGACGTCGGCCGGGCCACCTGGACGCCGTCTAGAAGCCTGGGAGTTGATTTTGAAGCTTTTGAAGCCAATTTGGCAGAGATAAAAGCAGTTTCTTTTTAGGCTAAGGCTGGTCTTTTGGGAAGAATGCGGGAAGCTGAGATTATGGATCTTCTGGAAGGAGCAGAAGATAGAGAGGAAGAGGAAGGACCAAGCTCTGGGGATCTGGTAGGGGATCTGGAGATGTATTTGTGAGAAGGAGAAGGCGGAGGAATAGGGTAGTTGGGGTCTCTTTCACATCTTTTCTTTTTGGAATAACAAGAGTCACAAGCCCTGTTGTAGAATTTGGATTCAGGATTTGGAAGAGTGAATGTGCAAGGTCTGCACATGTGGATGCACTGTTTGCAGGCATAGTCCTTGGGAGCAGTGAAGCAAGGGAGAGTAGAAGGGTTAACATCAGGAGATCCAGCCATGATCTGTGGTGAGAAAAGATGATGAAAAGGGATAGGAGGAGATTTTTGTCAGTGATGGGTAGATGATGAAGTGAAGGTGGAAGTTCAGCAGGTTGGCTGTAGAGGTGTTCTGCATGAAATTGGCTGCGTCCATTTTATGCAAAATTCCGTCAGTCCATCAAGACTCTAAACTGAAAAAGCTATGGTATCAAGTCATTCCATCAATACTTTAAACTGAAATCTGGTTTCTGTTAGTCACCACACAATATGGGGGGCGGACTTGCTAGTGATTCCGCAACCTTGGACCCAAACTCACAACAGATTGAACACACATTGAGCTATTGATAAAGGAACCATACAATCAGGAATGAACACCACTCAGCAGAACAGTTTTAGGTGGGTGTTCAAGTAGAGTTCAGTTTGGGTTCAGTATGAGTTCAGTCTGAGTTCCATCTGAGTTCCATCTCAGTTCAGGTTGAGGACTTGCTAGCAAGTCCACCCCCTATATTGTTTAGTGAGTCCTCCAAGACTTTAAACTGGCTGGTTTCAAGATTTTATCAAGGCTAGTCCGTCAAGACTTTAAACTGAACACTGTGTGAGCCCCCCAAGACTTTAAACTGAGGGTTGTAAGTCCCCCAAGAATATAAACTGAGGAACAAGTTTTTGTTGTTGGAGTTGGTTTTGAAAGATTGGTGAGGGTATCCACAGGGGGAGCCTCCGAATTTAGCAAAGGCAAGTTTGGGGGTAATTGATGGGCAGGCTGCTCTATTCACAATTACCCCAGAATGCTAGTTTTTTCTCTGTGTCTTAATGTGGTTGATCTCTGGTTCTGGGTTTATGATTTAGGTTTTTGAGTCCCCGAAGACTTTAAACTGAGGGTTTTTGAGTCCCCCAAGACTTAAAACTGAGAGTTGTTTTTGGTTACATCCTATAGAGGGTGTGGTCAATTTTTCTTTTCTGAATCAAACTCAAGTACTAGTGGAATTACAGAGGGAATCAAGAGATGAAATGAAGTGTTCAGAATTAGCCTTGAATTGGTGAATGAGGTGTCTTCTGTTCTCAATGTCCTGTGGATCTCTAGCAGGAGTGGATTGGAAGTAGTGAAACAGAAGTTGTTTCTGTTGTGATGTGTGTTGTTGGAACTTGGCCTTGATAGTGGGCAAGTGCATTGGTGTTGGTGGTGCAATGGATCCTACATTGTTATCATCACTATCAGAAGAGGAAGGAACTGAGAAGTTATCAGTTTTAAAGTTGAAGGAAGGAATGAATGTTCTTTAACATCAGATGGACCAGGGATGGGGGAACTAGTTGTTTTATGGGTTGTGGCACTCTTCTGGGAAGGGTGGAGCTTTTTGATTAATCTGGGTATCAGGATGGATGGCCTAGATCTTTTGGTGCTGGCAGAAGAAGGACCAGGTTGAGGTGGAGCTGAATCTGTTGTGGAAGAAAGTGGACCAGGTCTGTGGCAGGTCTTCTTTCTGGAGTGGCAGACATCGCAGGACGTTCTGTATGGATGGACAGGTGGTGTCATGGCGCAGATTAATTTATTGTCAATGCAGTATTGGCAGGGGCCCATTTCAGAGGCAGATTTGGGAAGGAGGTTAAAGATGGTGGTTGTATGAAGAAAGAATGCGGACATTCTCAATTGGAGGGAGGATGTAGTCTTCCAACATTGGCAGGGGCCTTTGTTGTGTGATTTGGCGCTGTTTGTACATGTCTTAATTGACATCTGTTAAGGAATTTGGTATTTTTCTGGTTTTATTCCATGGATATTGGGTGGTACTATCATTGGATAGCCATGGTTTTTCTCTATATTTTATGTCTTGAAGACATTTTTTATATTCTGAGTTTTAAGGGGTCATTTCCTCATTTTTCATTTATAAATGATTGCTGTTTAATTTTGTTTTTTGTGTTTTACGGGTTAAGTGCTTAGTACCATTGGATAGGGCTAATTTTTCTCTATATTTCATGTCTCAATGTTGTTATAGTGAAATTCCGTGTTTAAAAGGTTTTAGTAGTTGTAGCTAATTTTTCTAAGTAGATTAGTGGTTTTTATTGGTTTTCTGGCTTCAGGGAGGCCGGCCGCTTCAGGCGGCATCTCCGACATCTGGCGGCCCACCCGCCTCTGTTTTAGGAGGTTGGGGAGTGCTCCAGGAGGGTTTTTTATGCAATTTGGCAGGTACAGGCGCCAGATTGGTGGGTGCACATGGGCTCTTAGTTAGTGGTCTGTGTGTACATAGTGAATAAGACAGTTTGGGGCAACCTTAATCATCATACAACCATCCGGAGGTGATCTCATTGTTCCTCACTCAGTTTTCACTGTTTTCTGGCCACAATTGGCTGTGTTTGTTGCAAGTAAGTTCTTCATTTAACTTAACTTTAGCAACTGTTTTCTCTGTTATAGTCTTGCAAGCTATAGCAAGTATTATTGCTGTCTCTGGTGTGGATTTGCAGCCTACATCAAGTATCTTTGCAGTCTCTGGTGTGGACTTTGTTCTACATTTCAGTTCTTTGGTCTGGTAGTCTATCTGGGGACTACTTTCTTGGCTAATCAAGCAGTCAAGTGTGTTAAACAGGAGCTTTAGCAAAACAGGAACCAACTTACTTTAGCAAGTAAATCTCACTCTATTTTTCTAAAGGGACAGGGGAATTTCTCTCTAGTTTTTCTCCAACTCCCTTGGTCAAGGCCTATAGCTAGTACTATAGGATTGTCTACACCGTTTGCTAGTATTTTAACTTGGATATCTGGAGCAAATGGTAATGGGTTCTCCAATGAGGTTCATCTTGATAAGTATGCAAGTGAGTATACTTTAGGAATATTTTTTCCTAAAGAAACAGAAAACAATACCATTTATATGAAGTACAATAAGACCCAACCACAACAAACAGGTGGAGAACTTATGTTTCCTGAAATTCAAAGTAAAATCAACTTTGAAGCAACTAATGGAATAACAGTGACATTATGGCCTGCCATTCAACTGAGGCATTTCACCTCAAGATGTCACAAAAGTCCTGGTTTCAGGAGGATAGGTTCTTCTATTCAAATCAGCACTAGAATTTTTCATGCTATAGAAAAGCTTAATGTTTTTGATATTTATATTTCACAATACCTGGAAATTAAAGAAGAAAAATATAGGTTTGAATATTTGATTAGTGCATTGAGAGGTTTTTTGAAAAGAGATGACTTAATAGAGGAAGAAATAGAATCAGCAAAGTATTATTTATCTAATGTTAAGACAAATCTAAAAAATTTAGATATTTAAATATTAAAAATTTATATCATATATACACAACTGAATGCAGAATTTAACATGATAAATACTGGGAGTAGTTGTAACATTTTAAGTTGTGATGATTATAGTATTATATATTTTTTTTATTTGTGAAATAGAATAATTTTTTTCATAATATTTTAAGAAAATTTGATTTCATTTTGAGGAAATATATAAGTTGTGAAATCTTTAAATGTCATTTTTATTAAATTGGTAGCAAAGGTTCTAAAATAAAAAAACTATAATAAAGAATTTGAAATATATTAGCCATAAAAATGTGCTTTTAATGCTACCAAATTAACTGTATAGTATTTTAGGTCAAACAGGCTTATTAATAAAAAAGTTAGTGATAAAGAGTTGATAAAAGAATTTTAAATCAATAATAGATTAAATTGAATTTTTTTATAAATACACTCATTTAATTATTTAAGTTGTTCTACTTCTGATTAAAAATGTTATAATCAATAAAAAAATTTGTAAAAATTAATAGATTATTCAATATTAGATGTAAAGTAAAAAAAACTAGAGCAGTTATCATATTTTTATATAAACAATAAAATATTTAAGAGTTTAATGCAAGTATTTGAAATCATATAAGTAGATTTAATATTCTTTGTCATTGCTGGAATTACAATAATTTTTTTAATAATTAATTTAGAAAATCATGTCAAAGGTTTCTTAATAAATTTCAAAGATGGTCACATGTTTGACATACTTGAAGGAAAATAACTTGAGTTATACATGATAAATCATATACACAGAACTTTATCTATTTAAATGTTGGAATATTAGTTTATTGAAAGGCTATGTTAAGCAAAAAAGTTGATACTGGCTGAATGGAGCTCCAGTGATTAATAAAATCTGCAGAAATAGCCCTAGAAATTCCTGGAGGACTTGAGGTATCAAATTTTAAAGGAAATGGATCACACTTCCCTAAAAAAGTTTTTATTAATGTTAAAATATAGTTATTTAAATTTTTACAAATTATTCTATCAAATGATTTTTTTTTCATGTCATGTAAATTAAGAGACTTAATTTCTTATATCACCTCCAAGCAATCAGCTGCAGAAGCCAATCTATGATCTTGAGAGCTCAGAAATAAACCACGGACACCATCGATTATATAGAATGTAAAAGATTGATATCAGTGGTGGGAGTATTCAGAATTTATCTTGTTTAGTGCAGCCTTTTGTTTCTGTTCCATTATAGTAAGTTGAGTATTTTTGTTTTTTTGACTTGATTGTTGAGCTTTGCTAGTCTTTCCACTTGATATTTTTTCAGCACAATATTTTGATTTAAGAATGATAATTGACATAATTATATCAATGATAATGTTGCTGATTTGAAGAAGAGTTGACATTGATATATCACGGGTTTTAAGTGGAGTGGAACCAACTTCTAAGCCATCATGAATGGGCCTCTTCAGATTTGAAAGGTGAGCTAGAAGCTGACACTACGTTCAATTGGAAAATCTGAGTTAATGTTTTTATATGATGGAAGCTTGCTGAATTCATGTGCGTTCAGATAAAGTGAAGATGATATAAGAGATACCCATGAAGAATGGCAGTGATCACTTGGGATCATTAATCTCATGAGCATTTGGATAAGATTGGATTCAGGGTGATCCGTTTTCTTTGTTGAGGAAAGAATTTCAGCATTTAAACCATCAGGATCACATAAATCTTCCATTTTTTTGAAATCAGTATTATCAAGTACACATAGCTGTGAGCTATCTATATCTAAAGAAATATATTCTACAAAAGGAAAAAAAATAAGTAAAAGAAAAAACTTAAGTCTAAAAATTATGGTAACTTACATAATTCAGTAAGTTTTGAAAGCCTATCTTCTCCACAAGATTTTTCCCAATGAAAAGTAAACATTGGAATATTTAACATGGGTTCTTGGAAAGAAGTAGAAGAGTGTAATTTGAGAAGAGTAACAATTCCCAACCACGACCTAAGGACCTTTGCTGTGCTGATTCTACCTTTATAAAATTTATGAATTTTACAGAATTCCTCCTGCAAATCAGAGTCTTTTAGAAATGAGGGTGAATAAGTTAGAAGTTTGTTTGATATCTTGATTGGAGTTTATTTCAATGGTAGAGAAGCTTTCAAAGAGGTCAAAGTAGGTAATTTAGGGGGTAATGGGTATTGCTTCTTAGAAATGAAGGAATTTGGTGATGAGTTGTTTGAATCATCAAATTTATCAAACATATCATCATTTCTTGAAGAAGAATTTAAATTTTGCTTGTTTTGATGAGAAATCATAGCTTCATATTCTGATAGTTCATTATTTCTATTTTCATTGCTCTTTTCATCATCTTCATCAGGAAGAGGGCGTTTATGGATGGAACAATCTACAGTAGGTGAGTTTCTGGTACAAAATATCAAAAGAAAGATAAAAAGTACAATATGTAAGCAATAAAAGAGAAATATGATAGAATTTTAAAGATAAAAGAATTACAATAAAAAAAGGAAACAAGAATATACTCATTACTAAAACCTTTGCTTTTTTTTGAGATTTACTATTTGATACATCAGAAAAATCATTAGCAGAAGCCAGTTTAATACTTCAAACAAAAGAGGAGCCTTGGGATAATTTCTTTTTCTTTGAGCGGATAACAGGTGTTTCAATATTTTCCTTAGAAGTTGAAGCATGAGTTGGAGCTGATGGTTCCTCTGTCTCATCATCATCCCTAATGACCATGATATCATCAGGAGGAATATCACCCACATTGTAAGCTACAAATATATATGAAGAAAAAAATTTTTATAATAATCTTATCTACTTATTTAAAAGGAGACAAAAAAAGTGAAGAACATACATTTTTCAAGGTTTTTCACATATTGGAGTAAGTCATTAAAAGGGTCAGATAAATATGAAGGAGAAGGATTATTGTTAAGGATCTTGTCAAGTTCTTCCTTCTTATCTCTAGCCAATTCAAGTAAATTGTGATATTGAAATCTTGTTATTTCCTGCCTCTCATTGCTAAGTACAGGAGGGTTAGGTGCCATGCCATGTGGCAGAAATGGTGCAAGCTCAAAAGCTTCAAAGCGAGTATCAATCTGAGAGTGGGATGGAAAACATTTGGGCTCTGGATAATCAATTTTTTGAAAAAAAAGATATAGAAAAAAAGTGAAATATATAAATTAAGAGAGAAGAACATGATACACATACAAAGTTGAGGTCTATGATTTTGAATACTAGACATATTGATTATTGAATATTAAAAAAAAGTATTTGATATCAAAAAATTATGATGTAATATGATGAATAATTATAAGAAACTCTATTCTAGAAAATTGAAGTTGATAACTTAATAGGATAAAAAATTGAATAAGATTAAAATTAAAGTGAGGATGAATGAAACAGAAAACATAAAGAGGCGGATTATGTATTATTTTACCTTTTTTTAACATGTATTATTCATAGTGGGGTAAACTAAGTAACATGCTATATCACAATCTGTTTATATTGAAGCAAAATTTGATGTAGCTAACAGAAAATACTAGGAATTCTTTGGGGACTTTTGATGTGAAAAACAAATAATAAAAAATGTATATCCCATATGCAAATTGCCACAGGTAAATACAAAATTGTTTAAATTACAATTTACTTTTAAGCAATGGAGATAAAATTATAGTATATTATATAAAAAAAAGGATAATGCTTTAAAACTATTTGTTAAATTTAGTTTCATATGACAATGAGAGATTCATGAATATACTGATATGCCTCACCAAACAAGAAATTAATTATAAATATAAAATTGATAACATTAGAATTTAAGATAAGAATTTGTTTTTTAAGTGAAAGGAGGAGCGTCGGGCTAGGTTGTGGGCCCAGTGACCAAACCATTGATAAACTTGGATACAACTTAGGGAAAAAAATTGAATAGCTTTTTTTTACAATATATGTTATCCTGCACAAGATATTGCATTGTTGTCCCTAACTATACCAATATTGTTACTTTTCAAAAGTTATAGGACTACTAAGATGATAAAATATTATTATGAATCACCCAATGAAATACCTTAAGCAACATTCAAAATTATTAAAACATTAATATTCAATTTGAGATTTGAATTAGCTAACTTTTTTCAACTTACCACAGTTTTGATTAATATAAAAAAGCTCAAAAAAAATTGTTGAAATAACCTAGAAATGGGTGCAAGAAAATGATGAAACATATGACTTGAAACTTAACTCATACACTATTGATATACTTCATGGATCCTGTATAATTTATATTGAAATTAATTTTGAGACTGGAATATTTAATTTTAGCTATGACAAAGTACTTTAAGTGCCATGGTTTGTATTCAATATATTGGTGTTGAATTTAACTTTGACAGGAATTAACAAGTATCTTATGGCACCATGCATGAAACCCTGACAGAAACCACAAAATTTATGAGGAAATGAACCTTATAATTTTGATCAAAATAAATGTAGACCCCTACATATTGAATACAAGCCATGTCACTTGAACTACACAGACATAGATAAAATTCAACATGAATGGCTTAAAATTAATTTTGATTGAAATTAACCAAGGCTTTGAAACATAAATTTTTATATGGTTTACTTTATCAACCCAGTTAATACAACTGCTTAGCTTACATATATTTATTGGGATTTTATGCTTATTCCATGTCCATATTAATTTCTATTGAAATTAATGTTGACCAATACATAGTGAATACATGTTATGCCACTTAAAATTGCCAGGCATAGCTACTATTAAATATTCCAGTATCAAAATTTTATTTCAATCAAAATTAATGAGCATGATAATCATGAATTTCTGGAGTCAACTGCTTATTTTTATGCATGGTGCCTTTCCAACATTAATTTTGTTCAAAATTACTTTTGATACTGTCATATTGCATGTAGCTATGCCCGCAAAGTGTGAGTGGCATAGTGTGTATTCATTATGTATTGGACAACATTAATTTCAATCGAATTTAATATTAACATTTGCATATTGAACCCAAGCCAGCCAAAGACCCAAAATATTCTTCATAAAACTGCCCATAAATTTTGATTTAAATTAAGGCTGAACATATACATATTTAATGGTAGTTAGATCTGGTCTGAGTAAGTGGAGATAGCTTATATTCAATATGTATTGGTCAACATTATTTTTGTTTAAAATTAATGAGAATTTTTATCATTAAATTTTTCAGTCATTTAGTTGTTTCAATGCATAATGGCATGCCAACATTAATTTTGATCAAAATTAATGTTGAAATGATATAATCCTTTTTTGCATGACATGTAAAGGACAGAAAGTATTTTTTAGTATTGACATTTACTATACATGTTGAGGGTAAATATAATATTTAAATATCCATATTAATTTCTATAAAAATTAATGTTGACCAATACATAATAAATAGTAAAAATACCTGGCTAGTTTGAGTGGCATTGCTTTTATTTAATCTGCATTTGGCAACATTAATTTCAATCAAAATTAAGGCTCATGATTATCACCAATTTATGCAGTCAGTTGCTTACTGTTATGCATGGTAACATGTCAACATTAACTTTAATTAAAATTGAATTTGACATGCCACCAAGCATTTTTCTGTAAGATGAAAAGTAGGGCCCTCTATTCTTAAGTAAACACATTACAATGCATATTGAGCATGTATATATCATTTACACATTAATATTAATTTCAATCAAAATTAATGTTGACCAATACATATTGAACACAAGCTGTATAACTTACACACACCAGATATAAATACCATTCAATATGTATATGGTCAACCCTAACTTCAATCGAAATAAATGAGCAGTTTTATGAAGAATTTTTTGGGTTGTTTGCTGGTTTGGGTTCAATATGCAAATGTCAATATTTAATTCTATTGAAATTAATTTTGACCAATACATAATGAATACACACTATGCCACTTACACTCTCCAGGAATAGACACCATGCAATATGCCAGTATAAAAAATTAATTTTGATTGAAATTAATGTTGGAAAGGCACCATGCATAGAAATATGCATTTGACTCCAGAAATTCATGATTAAGATTGTCATTGATTTTGATCAAAATTAATTTTGATACTGGCATATTTAATGGAAGCTATGCCTGGAAAGTTTAAGTGGAATAGCGTGTATTCACTATGTATTGGTCAACATTAATTTTGATTGTAATTAATATAGATACATAAATGTGACATAAAGAGGTATGGACCATCAATTTGTTGAAAATACATTTTTATATCTCATAAATTATTTGTTTTTCTTAAATAAAATGTTACTTTCTCTCAATATCACCTTATAAAATTTACCAAGCTTCTTTGAAAAATAACAGAATACATAAAATTCAATATAAGATAGCTATATTACACAGAAGATCACCATTATACAGAAGTTATGATGATGTTGATTCTGTATTAATTGATTCTGGAATCTTTACCAGATCAATATCAGCTCCAACCCCAAGTGACTCACGTTCATTCACAGATAATCCTGCCAAAAATGTTGTTGAATAGCAATTCTTGGAAAGGTATTTGGGAACATTGAATATACCATCTTGTGCAACGGTATGGTAAGGTAAACTCTTACAGTCGCCTTGCTGTAAGCAGTATCCGGAGGAGATATGTGGATTTAGCCGAAAACCCCGTCCTTCCAACAAAAAAATATCAAAATGGGAATTCTAAATCACTAAGCTAACCAATCTACTTGGATCTGATTTATAAAATAATGAAACTCTAAAATATTTAACGCTTATTGAGATTGAGATAAAAGTGGCTGTTGATAAAGAAATACTGAATACAACAATTAAGGTGTACCAGTGAAAGATCTGAAAAGATTGACTTTTATGTTTTTATAATATTTTTAATTTTTATGAGACAGCAATAATCAAGTCCGAGTGATGAAGACCTTTCTAAAGATACCCTGTATGATGTGTGATTTAAATTGTTGAGTAGTATTTCTAAAATGTTATATATAAAATATAAAGTTATAAGGGTATTATAATTTTATTTAATTTGTTGAGTAATAAAAAATATGTGACCGTGGTGGTTAATGATTAAGCTGTATGATGTGTCCCCCCTCTAAATTTCGAGTTTGAGAAGCGCTTAAGTATTCCTAGTCACGTGCCTAAGTTTTCCCCTCCAGAGCTCTTCCAGAGTCAATCCGGAGCCCGTACGGAGTCCGTCGGGACTTCCGGACTCAATTTAGAACCTTAAAACCATAATAAAAAATCTAGAAAAATTACACATAATAGAGCTACTTCCCCTTTACATACCAAACTAATTTTCATAGTCTGCGCAGCTTTAATTACCCCATGAAAATTCATCAAAGTTAAGTAATTTTTGAAAACGTAAATATTTCTATAAAACTTTCAAATTCATTTAAAAATATAAAAAAAATAGTAAAAATTCTGGGAAAGTTTCCCAAGGTTCTTGAGTGACTTGACTTGATACTTATAAATTTTTCAGACCGTAAAAATAAGTTTTCTCCATAAAATAAATTGTATTTGTGTAGGCATTTGCTCGTGACCAATTTCTTCATATTTTAAACTCCAATAAATTAAATAAAACCCTTTTTATAAAAAATAATAACGCCAATCTTGCACGCCGTAATAACTCCATTTACATATTTAGGTGCCGTACTAAACTTTAGGCTACCACATCCTCCCTCCAATTGAGAATGTCCCCATTCTTAAAACTTTGCATAAGTGGTTGAACACAATATTCATCTTTAACCTTCAACCACCATCTTCTTTAATCAACTATAAAATTCATCTTCATCAATATGTCTTCCAAAGAACTTGTCGCTCCATGTGAACTCTGCGCTCGATACCAGGTACCTTGTTTAATGTCCAACCCTAATCTTCCTGGCAGAACAGCTTGCGACTTATGCCGTGTGAAAAAAGTCAAATGCAACCGGCCAATAGTTCCTTCTAAAACAAACGTATATTTAGGACCAGCAGCTCTCCCTGATCCCTCAACTTCTAAAAAGCGATCCAAAATTCCTGTCTTCTTAAAACGAATAAGATCAAAAACAGCTTCAAAAGTTCAATCTTCATCAAGGGATCCTGGCCTAATTTTGCCTTCACAAGATCCTAATCCTATAACGCCAGTACCCCCAACTAACTTTGCTGAGACTATGTTTCCTGGCTCTAAATGTAAGACCCTATTTATCTTACTAAAAAAAAAACTTTTAATCAAAATTGACTAAACCTATGACTTAATAACATATTTGAACTTCTAGCTGTCAAAATAACCAACACTGATGATGTTGGTAGAGTGAAGACGGACTATATCAATCATTACCCAAATTTTCATCGCTATCTTTTTCTTGACTTTACTAATGAGTTGAAACGAAAAATGCTGGCCTATTTTCAAGAAACTCCAGCTAATAACCATGAAGACCTCATGAAAAGAAGAATTTTAATGCAAAGCTTTGATAATGATGTTGAACAATTTCAAAGAAATTATCTTTTCTAACAGTATAACTTGATAAAATTTTGTTTTTGCTTGGTCTTCTTAAACTTTCAACATAAATGATGTTTTCTTTCTTCTCTGGCCTGATATAACATAAAATAAAATAATATAAATCTTGTGATGATTCCACTACTGAGAGCAAGGTTTGAATCCCTTCAGACTCCCATATACCAGTCTTCCTTCTTGTCACAGCATTGAGAGAGTGGATCTTCCTATGAGCCGAATACTCCTGATTCCAACCTCATAGGGCCCCCCACTGAGCCGAATTCTATGATTCCAATCTCGCCATAAGGTCCTCCAAGCTTCACACCAAAAAAAATGGCCTAACTATGAGGCACTAAAAAAATCATTCCCTAAAATCCAACTACCATCCTAACTTCTGATTCCTTCATCACAATTTTCAAACTTTGCTATACAGCAAACCCATAAAATACTTTTGCCAGGCTTCCAATAATAATTTTAACTTTAGACCATGTTAAAGCGCCACAAATTTCACCTAATTAACCATTATGCTTTCTTTAGCATCATCACCACCTAAAGTTTTAACCTCCTAAAGCTATCAGCACCCAATTCCAGAAATAATTGAATAACCAGTTTAGAGTCTTAGGGGACAGTGATAAATTAAAAGATTGAATTGAGTTATCCAAACAAGATTGAAATTCCAATTTAAAGTCTTGGTAGACCAAACATATAATCGATTGCCAGTTTATGGTCTTGGTGGACCAAAGATCGTTTAAGTGCATAAATATCTTGATATATTCCTAAGTAAGGCCTAGGCTTGACCAAAGATTGAATAAATTTGATAATCCAGTTTAATGTCATAGTGGACCAAACATTTGATCGACAAGTAATCCAGTATAAGGCCATAGTGGACCAATGAATGTTGAATTATCCTGCAGATATTAATTTTCCAGTTTAAAGTCATAGTGGACTAAACAATGAATGAACTACCAGTTTAAAGTCATGGTGGACCAAACATTTAATCGATAAGAAATCCAGTTTAAGGTCATGGTGGACCCAACACTTGATAATAGTCCAGTTTAAGGTCTTGGTGGACCTAAAATTTGATAACTCTCCAGTTTAAGGTCTTGGTGGACCTAACAAATCCAATAAAAAATTTTAATGATAGTCTTGAAAATTAGCCAGTTTAAAGTCTTGGAGGACTAACAGCTCCAAAATTCGTATAAAACCTTAAAGAAAGTCTTGAACAGTAGCCAGTTTAAAGTCTTGGAGGACTAACAGCTCCAAAATTAGTATAAAAAAAACCCTTAAAGAATGTCTTGAACAGTAGCCAGTTTAAAGTCTTGGTGGACTAACAGATGTCTTGAAGTAAAATCCCATAGGTATTGAGTTCCCCTAGACCCTGTTTCCTGTCTAAACTATATGAATAAACTAAAAAGAATAGTGACTGAAAAATAAAACTAAGAAATATAATAATAATTTTGATTTAATTAATTAATATTTTTTTTATTTTTTTTGTTTTTTTTTATTTTATTTTTTTTATTATTTTTTATTTATTTATTTTTTATTATTTATATATTTTATTTTTTTTTTATTTATTTATTTTTTTTATTTTTTTATTTTTTTTTTTTTTATTTTTTTTTTTTAATTTTATTTTAATAAAAGATTTTAGAAAAGATAGGTTTGAAATAAAATTTAAAATTTAATTTTAAAGAAAGATAAATGAACGTGAAAAGAAAGATAAAAAAAGGTAAAAAGAATTATCAAAATTTAAAATTTAAAAGATGCCCCCCGGCCATTTGATGAGCCGTACCCTCGACATCATACCCACATCCAAGTGCAACTTGATGTGGTTACACAATTCAAGAAATTGAAAAGAAAATAAAATAAATGAAAGTTTTTAGAAGATAATTTTTATAATGATGATCACTGGGTGGGCTCCCTCCAATTTATAAAAATGATTAGAGACCACCAGTAAGCATCACCTTTACAATAATTCATAATATATATTAAAGAAAAGAAATCACAGTCTAACATAAAAAATCAAAAACAAAATAAAAAAAAAACTTGAATCCAGCGTTGAGAGTGGTGTCTCTTGATTCGTTCCAGTTTATAGTCTTAGTGGACTTCCTAAAATTAAAAGACAAAGCCAGAATTCAACTAGAAACAGGGAAAATTTTGGAAACGAACATTATGGGGTAATTGTGTATAGAGCAGCCAGCCCATCAATTACCCCCACACTTGCCAATATTAAATTAAGAAGGTTCCCCTGTGAACACTTCTTCCAATAAATTTTAAAATTTTTCCAACACTATCTTCACCCATATTTTAAGAATTTTTAATTTTGAAAATTTTCAATGAAGGTTTTCTTGCATCTCGTTATGTTTCATCACAGTTTCGTCGCCCATATGCAGTGTAATGATAGTAAAGTATTTTTGATAAAAATAAGAAGATAGTTTATACTCGTTGCGGAGGAATCCATAAAATTTTGTAGATATCATAGTTTATCCTCATTTCGGAGGTATAAATTTAATAAAAGTCATTAAAATTGTAGTTTATCCTCATTTCGGAGTTGATAAAATTTAAGAAATTTCATAGTTTATCCTCATCGCGGAGGAATCCATAAAATTTCGTAGATATCATAGTTTATCCTCATTTCGGAGGTATAAATTTAATAAAAGTCATTAAAATTGTAGTTTATCCTCATTTCGGAGTTGATAAAATTTAAGAAATTTCATAGTTTATCCTCATTGCGGAGGAATCCATAAAATTTCGTAGATATCATAGTTTATCCTCATTTCGGAGGTATAAATTTAATAAAAGTCATTAAAATTGTAGTGTATCCTCATTTCGGAGTTGATAAAATTTAAGAAATTTCATAGTTTATCCTCATTGCGGAGGAAGACTTTGGCACTCCTGGTGCCTCTAGGATAGAACCGTTTCACTTGATCGGCCGCTACCCTCTTCTTCAATACTACTCCATCCAACTCTTCTAGCACATATGAACCGCCGGAAACTTGCTCCCTGATTTTATACGGTCCATTCCACCTATCTGCAAACATTTTTCCCCACTGACTTTCCAAACTCCTATTATACACCAGGACCATATCTCCTGGGTTCAAAGGTTTCCTTAATCGATGTGCCAACCGCTCATCCCAATATCTAACTGATTGATTTCGGATCTTCATCATCCGCGAATATGCCTTTTCTAAATATTCTTCTTCCTTTTCTAGCTGCATCATTCTTGCACACAATAATTCTTCAGTAGTTTTGACCGTGTCCCAGTCAACTCCAAGATATGATTCAGCTTCTAAATCAACCGTTAAAACTGCTTTCTGTCCAAAAACATGTTCATAAGGTGAAAATCCGGTCGTCCTTTTGGCAGTGATTCGATCAGCAAATAAAACTAAAGGTAAATAGTGCCTCCATTTTTCGGCACTTGTCCCACACATTTTAACTAAAGCATCCTTGATAACTTGATGCCCTCTTTCAACCATGCCTTCAGCTTCAGGATAATATGGGGTTGCTACCCTAACCTTTGATCCAACTTTCAATATGGCCTCTTTAAACTCTGTCCCAAATTCAGGACCTCCATCTACCGTTACCAACTTCATCACCCCATACCTATATACCCAATTATTCAAAAAAAATTCTGCCACATTTTTGGCAGTTAAATTAATAAGAGGCGCTGCCTCTACCCAACCAGATAAATCATCTCTGGCCACAATTAAATATTTATACCGTCCCTCTTTTATATGAACGGCATCTAAACTAACTCTTCCAAAGAGCGTATATTCACTGGTCGCGCGTCCAGGTTCTTTTGGCCTTAAATAACTCCGTCTTTGAAATTCTTCGCATGACTGAACCCACTGTTTAACAGCCATCTTCATGCCAGGCCACCAAAATCGATCAAAAATTCTTCTAAACGTTTCTCCAACGCCTCTATGCCCGAGATCTTCATGCAGTGATTTCAAAACTAATTCTTGCCCCTTCTGTTGAGTTATAACTACTTGAGGATTTGGATACTTTCTCCTCATTAAACGTCGACCAGATAGGTAAAACGTAGATGACTTCCTCTTGATAGCCACCCATTCATCGTCTTCACAATCTTCTGGCCTCTCTAAAGTCAACAAATATTTGACTAACAAAAAATAAAAACCAGTCTGACCCCAGACTTCATCTTGAAAATCGATTAATATAACATCAATAGGGACTTCTCTATCACCAATATCACCTCCACATGAATGAGCCAATAATCGTTGACCCCTAAATAAATTTTTAATCAAGCTATGTCGACGTTTTTCTTCTGAACCTTTGGATCCTTCGAAAACCGTATTCAAAAATACCTCTTTCTCTTTATCCACCTTTTTATTTAAATTCTCTAATTCTCCAACATATACACCATTCCTTAATTTACTACTATCCCACACTACCAATCCATCTTCCTCTACATAGACCACATCTTCTTCTACCTCCTCTCTGCCGAATTTATCTAAACCTTTTTCAACACCTTTTTTAACATAAAAACTATTTTCCAGTTTATCCTCTTGGTGGAGGTCATCATCATCATAATCTAAACACAATAGTCATGCCAGTTTAACCTCATGGGGAAGGTATGGAAAGTCTTCAGCTCCTTTAGTGCTGGCTTTGATAATAGGTATATCTTCATCGAACTCTTCTGAGTCTGAATCTTCTTCAGTGGGTGGTCTCCTTGATAAACCATCTGGCATAGTAAAAGTCTTGCCAGGCTTATGAACTAAATCAAATGAAAAATGTTGAATAAAAGCTACCCATCTCGTCATGGGTGCGTTCGGTAAACTTGGGGAATTAATCATCTGGATTAAAGATTTCGCATCCACTTGCAACTCAAAATGTTGCCCCCACAAAATATGCTGAAGTTTCTTCAGTATTTTTGCCACACCACATAATTCAAATTTTGGTTGAGAATATCTTGATTCAACCTCAGTAAATACTACAGATTCATACCTAACTGGCCTGATGTAACCAGCTTTATCCATCTGAGACAAAACCGCCCCAGCTGCCACCTGACTTGAATCAACTACTAAATAAATTCTACCAGCATCTTTTCCATAATCTAACTTGTGCAGGACTAAATCCTTCCCTACAACCTCCTTCAACTTCACAAACGCCTTCTCACACTCTTCATCCCACTCCCAGTCTGCATCCTTTCTCGTTAACCGTCTCAATGGAGCTGCCAATGAAGAAAAGTCCTTGATAAACATTCTAACATATACGCAAACGCCTAAAAACCCTATCATCTATACATATTGTGGAATTTCATCTTGAAGGATCCAAGCCATCTGATCTTGATAAACTGCAACCGAATTTGTTGCTCCTTGAGGTAATCTTGTTAACTGTAAACGTCCAAGTGGCGTATCGAATGTAGTGAGAGGCCTTGAGTCCGGATGTAACTCTCTCTCATCATATCCACCCATAATATCTCCCAAACCATAGCACACTCTCCCTGCAAACGCTTCAACAAACTCCTCAGCACTAGGTGGTATCCCAGCATCCTTTATTGTAACCCTATTTAATTCCCTAAGATCATGAACAATTCTAAGCTTGCCATTCGGTTTCTTGATACAAAATACAGGACTAGAATAACTTGATGTTGATTGCTCATACAGTCCAGTGCGTATCCGTTCTCTGACAACTTCAATATAGGCTTCTTTTAATGCAGCCGGAATAGGAATCGGTTTCTGCTGCCACGGTTCATGACATACCACAGGAATCTTGTAAGGCTCCCCATAGGAATGCTTCAACACACCCCTCTCCTCTTCTACAAAAGCAATGGCCTTCTCTCGCTTGACCATCACATCCAACAACAACTTCTTCTCTTCTCCAGACAACCAACCATCAGGTCCAAAATTAACAACACCCAGTCTCTCAAAAGTTATTCTTGATGTCTCAGAAAATTCAGGCGGATTCTTTACCAAGGGACTTTCATAAGGATCTCTTGATAACCTTGGTCTTCTCAAAGGTGGATTTAATTCAGCAGGTAGCGGCTCATTAATAGGTCGAACTTTATTTGCTACTTTCTTATATTTGGCTGCGTTTACATCTAAATTAACTTGAGATAAAACATTTTCTTTTGTATCGCCATTAAAACTTTCATAAAATGAATCTTCTTCATCGCCAGACTCAGAATAAGAAAAATTAGAAAAATATTTTATTTCATTTTTAAATTTTACCCTTTTCTCCTTTCCCTCGTCTAATTTATAAACAGATTTTCCGACACCTTTGCTTCCCTTATCCAACAGTAAATCACCCGTAAAGAAAGTCGGCAGTTTAACCTCTTGCTGGAGGACCGGAATTGAATTTTCACAAAAATTATTTTTTTGTGTTTTAATTATACTGAGATTTTTAATCGGATTTAGATAAGATTTTCGCAGTTTACCCTCTTGCTGGAGGTCCAAAATAGAAGGAGATAATTGCAGTTTAACCTCTTGCTGGAGGCCCAAAATAGAAGGAGATAATTGCAGTTTAACCTCTTGCTGGAGGCCCAAAATAGAAGGAGATAATTGCAGTTTAACCTCTTGCTGGAGGCAATCAAACATACCCTTCCAATTTTTATCCAACCTAATTTGGCCCATGTTGCCTTTTTCACCATTTTTAAATTTAATAGAAAAACAGGGTAAATCCAATAAACATATAGAAAAGTCCATAACGTATTTGCACTCCAAAGTAATATTAACAGAAAATAATTGAGAATCCACTTGAATTATCTCCAAGTGAGCTGACCTATTGCAATCTGGGATCTCATCCTGAGGAGAGATTACAACATTAGAGTGATCAGCCCCTGCTACCGCAAAAAATGAGGGCCACCATCCCTTTCCAACAAACATAATTCACCAGAAGCCGTCCGTTTTATATACCGCTTCTTGGTGCAAACACAACACTGGACAGAGTAGTAATCCCTGGCCGTGTTTCCCAACCTTCATCTCCAGGAGGTGCTAACTGCATATGTAACCTCCGCATATCTTCACCAGTGATCTCCAAACTAATCCCCATGCCAGCTTGATACCCTATCCTGGCCTCAAAATCCATCAAAAAAGGACCACCAAGAACAGTTTTGACTGCTCCTCTGGCCACATAAAAGTGAAACTTACCAACAGATCCACCAATGCCTAACCTGACATGATCAGCAGTACCCATCAGCTCTGTTGCATGCCCTCCAATACCTCTGAGGTTTCCCCCAGTTCCACTTTTAATTGGCAAGCCTATACTCGTCGCTTGCTCCAATGAAATTAAATTAATTTGAGACCCTGAATCGACCAAGGCCTTTACTTCTTTACCATTAAGAGTTACCACCAGGTAACCCAGGGGAGCGGAAAAATGTGTATCTACATCTTCCCCAAACTTTTCAGCATTTTCACAAATATATTCCACCTCTCCAATGGAAACCCGACGCCTCGTCAAATGCTTCTTTTGCTTTTCAGCAAGCGCCGGACTAATCGTAAATAACTCCCCCAAAGATAAGGGAATCTGCAGTTGATTCACCCTATTCAAAACTGCGTCCATCGCATTAGCTTGACCAGAAACTACTGGCCGCTCATACTGGACCTTTGATTTAACAACCTTGTCCCTGGGTACCTCTTGATGTCCAACCGAGCCATCTTCACCCCCCATTATAACATCTTCACTTTCTATAACCCTAACTCCGTCACCAGCTCCTTGCACTAATCCTGATCCATCGCTAGTCCTTCTTACTCTCTCCACTGGGATGGGACCGCTAAAACTTGGTCTGGGTAGAGACGCCAACGGTACGTCCTTCTCAGAATCCAAATCATCATCTGGCATAGGCTCACCATTTAAATCAAACTTGCCATAACTAGGGGGCCCCATATCAGCAATCCCCTTCTGCATTTTATATAATTCGTCCTTAGAGTAAGGGTTCAATTTGTTGGCGGCAGTTTGAGCACTAGAATTCTTGTCCTTAGAGTAAGGGTTCACTTTGTTATTGGCCTTGCCAGGATTAGCCCTCAATTGGCTCTGAATGCTACTTTTCGCCTTAGTAGCAGCTGCTCTTCTAGCAGCATTAACATCGTATTCGCCAGCCATACAGCTACCCTCCACCTGGGCAACCGTCGCCAGCTCTAAACCACCAAAAGAAGTAGAAAATGTGGCTTTACTGACCTCTTTCTCTTTACCTTTGTCAGATTTTCCACCATTACCGTTACCATTTTTTCCACCCTTGGTATTAACATCTTCATCCGTCACCTCTTCAAATCTGGCTCTTCTTTCAGCCGTTAAACTTCTTCTGACCAAATCAGAAGGAGACTGTCCATCACTGGGCTTGATGAACGAACCATCAGGAAATTTATAAACTTTACCATCAAATAAAACTCACCCAGCATCCATATCCTTATCAAGAGCAAAACAAACTGTTTCTCTATGACCCCTCCTATTACAATAGGAGCACACCTTTGGCTCATCGTAGCCACCTCTATATCCATTACCACCATTCCCACCATTTCTCCCATTGCCTGGGAAGCGGTTACCATTATTATTGCCATTATAATTTCGACGTTCATACCCTCTAGACTGATAAGAAGTTGACGTCAACAAAGAAGCGATTGGGGCCTTGTTAGCCTTCTGTGTCTCTTGAACAAATATTTTTAACTGTTTAGTTAAATCGGCCAAATGATCGACCATCTTATTATCCACATTACCCTCAACTTTAGCAGCAGGTAATCCCATTTGAGCCTTCTTGGCCTCCTGGGCTTTGACCATAATATTGTTGTTTTCGGCCAAAACTTTGCTAACCCTGCTAACATATTGAGTGCATGACTCTTGATATTTGTCCAACGCCAATAACTTGAGATGGGCCTGAATGTTCTCTTTGATAACCTCCAGAGCCGGCAGTTTCTGCTCACCATTAGGAAGTTCCTTCATTAAATCTTTTCTTGAAAGATCCTTCAAGACGTCCATACGAATATCCCTGCTACATGCTGTCCAAATCAAATCTTTTGCTTGGTTCTCATGCACTAACTCTTCCACCAGTATGAGATATTCCACCACTTCATCAAACTGAACACAGAGCTTTTTGAAGTCAGCCATAGAAGAAACACCACCTTTTGCTTGCCAGTCTCCAACAATTTTATTGAGGTCCATCATGGTAAACCTAACACCCCATCTATCAACCATAGCTTTAGAAAGCTTAACCCAATCCTTGTCTTTGAATGCCTGCATAGCAATAACCTCTTTTTCCACCTCCCTATCAGCAATAAAAAACCTAACTTGCTTCACCATATCCACATGGGAAGCACCATCAACAGCAGCAGCAGCTTCATACCTGCTAATGAACCATTTAACCTCCTCCCCATCAAACTTTGGGCCATCCCAAGAAACAATTCTAACTGAGGGAGTAAGAGGGTTAGAAGATCCAGAAGCAACAGCAGAAGAAGACATCCCAATAAGTAATGAAAAGCGTTAACAATCGATAAAATAACAAGCCTCTTGCAGGCCAATAACAAAAATCCAATTAGAGTTCCAGAAAATAAGCCTCTTGCAGGCTAAGAACGTTCTTGATCCAAGTAATTCTTTAAAGAAAGCTAGAGAAATCGTACCCCACGTTGGGCGCCAACTATGGTAAGGTAAACTCTTACAGTCGCCTTGCTGTAAGCAGAATCCGGAGGAGATATGTGGATTTAGCCGAAAACCCCGTCCTTCCAACAAAAAAATATCAAAATGGGAATTCTAAATCACTAAGCTAACCAATCTACTTGGATCTGATTTATAAAATAATGAAACTCTAAAATATTTAACGCTTATTGAGATTGAGATAAAAGTGGCTGTTGATAAAGAAATACTGAATACAACAATTAAGGTGTACCAGTGAAAGATCTGAAAAGATTGACTTTTATGTTTTTATAATATTTTTAATTTTTATGAGACAGCAATAATCAAGTCCCAGTGATGAAGACCTTTCTAAAGATACCCTGTATGATGTGTGATTTAAATTGTTGAGTAGTATTTCTAAAATGTTATATATAAAATATAAAGTTATAAGGGTATTATAATTTTATTTAATTTGTTGAGTAATAAAAAATATGTGACCGTGGTGGTTAATGATTAAGCTGTATGATGTGTCCCCCCTCTCAATTTCGAGTTTGAGAAGCGCTTAAGTATTCCTAGTCACGTGCCTAAGTTTTCCCCTCCAGAGCTCTTCCAGAGTCAATCCGGAGCCCGTACAGAGTCCGTACGGAGCCGGAACGGAGTCCGTACGGAGTCGAAACGGAGTCCGTCCGGACTTCCGGACTCAATTTAGAACCTTAAAAACCATAATAAAAAATCTAGAAAAATTACACATAATAGAGCTACTTCCCCTCTACATACCAAACTAATTTTCGTAGTCTGCGCAGCTCTAATTACCCCATGAAAATTCATCAAAGTTAAGTAATTTTTGAAAACGTAAATATTTCTATAAAACTTCAAAATTCATTTAAAAATATAAAAAAAATAGTAAAAATTCTGGGAAAGTTTCCCAAGGTTCTTGAGTGACTTGACTTGATACTTATAAATTTTTCAGACCGTAAAAATAAGTTTTCTCCGTAAAATAAATTGTATTTGTGTAGGCATTCGCTCGTGACCAATTTCTTCATATTTTAAACTCCAATAAATTAAATAAAACCCTTTTTATAAAAAATAATAACGCCAATCTTGCACGCCGTAATAACTCCATTTACATATTTAGGTGCCGTACTAAACTTTAGGCTACCACAACGGTCCTTTCTGATGAACGTGAATATGTTTTTGATGCCAATTTTTTTTGAGCTGGTGTATAGGCTAAGTCCTTAGTCAACTTATCCATTTTTTTAAACAAATCATTGAGTTCAGGATTTTGCCATCCAGGAATAGCTCGGATGGGTGCAGTTGGGGCTGGTGGTGGGCCTTCCTCAATATCAGAGATGCACCTAGTATCATTAAAAAGCACAACAAAACCTGGAACATCACTTCAGAGATCTCTTGCTAACTTGTAGCATGCACTAGCAATCTGAATTCCAACTAAATCAGCTTCATAATAACAAAAAGAAAAGTTAAATAAAAAACTTACCTTGGTCCAATAACGTTTTACTTGTGCCCTTGCCCTCTTTTCCATCTTTTCTCTTTCCACCCTTTCCTCTTCTTGCCCAAACAACCTTATCATCTCCTTCCCCTTATTAACTACCCATTTCTCAATAACACATGGAGTGAACTGAAGCTTTGACTGATTGATTGTAATCAAGATGGTGAGCCACGTGGTACAGTGGTTGCATACTATGCTTCCCATGACTTGATTACAAGTTGATTCCGAAAAATCACAGCAAGTCCAATAAAAGGTGAATTTACAAAAACCTTTTTCTTGAAATTCATGCTCTAAGTTTCTTTTTACAGAAAGTGGGATATTTGCTCCTCCTTTTAGTCCTCGAGGTTCAGGTGCTTGAAAAAATTTGGGTAGCCAAATTTCGGATCGCAAGAAGGCTATAGAATTGGTTATCAGAATTTTTTGATCAGCTGCAGAATTGGCATGGTTAGAAGATTGGACTTGGATTAGGAAAGTTTGAATTGGTTCCAAGCTTTCCAATTTTCAATCTCCAAGGGTGTTGGGCTTGCAGGATATTTTGCTATTTGTGTTGTTCCCCCAAGACAATACTTCAGAAAGTGGTAAATACTTCTATTTAGACTTTCTGAGCTCCTGGGAACATCATTCCTTCTAACTAAGCCTCTTACATACCTTAACCCCTGTTCTCGTTTATGAGACTATGCTGAATTGAGTCTGTGGTAATCACTGATACCCATAATGATTGAGGGATTGACTAACAATTCAAATAAGTTAATTAAATTGGTTATTTTTTAAGTAAAAGAATAAACTAAAAATTTGACTTACCAGCTCCACTTGCGCTTTCTCCTTTGTTAGGCTGAGCAGATGATGATTGGTCTCCAAAAAATTCCCTCAATACTTCACTACCCCAATCTCTTCCTAGCTGATCTGCATGCTGATCAGTACTTTCAGGAGCAGAAGGATGATTGGGATTAAAATTTCTCGGTTCTGCATGAGACTCTTGGCCTAGATTGGGATTAGGTGGTGTGGTAGGATTAGTTGGTACAGATTGAGATGCATCTGGAGGTGATGGAGTATTTCCAGTATTAGTATGTTAAGGTTGAAAAAAATTGGAATCAGTTGGGTCAACAGAAATCCCTTCAAAATTATCATCCATAATGAACTGTAATAAAATAAAATAAAATAATAATAATCAGTCTTTAAAATTTATACCTATCAAAGTAAAAGTACAAAAAGATACTATGTTTATAGTCTTGTTAACATGTATGTTCTCTTGGGGAAAAATAAAGTGAATAATATATAGCTATGAGCTAAAGTGGGAAGGTCAAACTATTTATAGTAGATGAATGAGCAAGAAGATTATTCATTAAGTAAAAATTTTATCATATTTCTCATTATCATGATTTTCTTTCTTTCATTCTTACATTTAAGTTAAAAATGACTCATTGAAAGCATGGGTTCTCTCGCATTAAAAGCAAGCAATGTAATTGTTCACTGATTTAAGATAAGGTAAGTTGGATGCATTGAATTTTAAATTGAGCATTGAAATATTTCTTTTACCATTTAAAAACATCACCAATCCTACAAATTTCCCCAATCCCAAATTAACATAAAGATGTTAGTCAACAGAAAACAAATTTAATTAATTTTTTAACTCACTACTGTCTGCAGTCCAATGGCAGTGACAGCCTTGTCTTTGATTCCAAACATTCCTTTTTTGTGCTTGACAGAAGCTACATGTCCAATTATTGCATCTTTCTTAATCACAATTTGAGTTGCTTTGGCTACTCTTACTAAACAATAATGCACTTGGGGGAAAAGCTCATAGGGATCCTTTGATGTTTCTTATGGACAGAGCTCCTTGAAAGGACTTACTATTAAATAGATTTCATCATTCTCTTCCTTTGACCTGAAAATATCATCAATTTGCTCAAACTGGCTATCTTTTCCATAGTAGAATTCAATTGTTGAATTAGCAATGTGTCAATGGTAACTAGTAAACCTCTTTCCATGTATCAAAATGCTTGCTATATTTTCAACTACCTGATTCCCACTTTTCTCTGATGGTGTCAAAGCCCGTCTTGAAGTTTCTTTTCCCATTTGTGCCCTTACCCATTTAGTAAATAATCCCATACTCAGATGGATCCATTTTTTTTGCTTATCAAGATAAATATTGATATTTTTAGTCTCACATTGATCATTATCTTCAGCTTCACCAAGATCTAATATCCTAGACATCCGATACCAATGTTTGAGCACTGTTAGTGGTATCTCTCCTGTGGTCATTATAAATAAATTAGCACAGCTGAGTTTTTAAATCATTGATTACAAACATTACATAAGTGGATGGTGATTGTTTGGAATTTCAGATAATATATGATTCACCTGCTCTCCAGACCAAGTAGCTGTACTTGATGGTGGACCAAGACGCTTTATCATTTCAGGATAATATTGAGTGATATGCAGATTTGGCTTTGCATTAATATTCTTCCAACCCTTTTCCAGACACTCACAATACTCTAACAGAAATCAATCTAGATCTTTAAGCTCATTAGTCTGTATATTTTTTAATGTCAAAAAATTGGCTATCAAGAATAATGTTACATGTGACTTGAGAAGATAATATTCTCTTGGTTTTTCAGCTGAGGAAGCTGAAGATTCAGATTCTTTAAATTTTTCAAACCAAAGGGGAAAAAACGACAAAGAGAAGTAGAGATTATACAGCATGTGACATTCTTCTGCCTTGAGGAATCCTGCCTTTATAGATACAACTGTTTTTTGAACTTGTGTTAGCCAGGAAGGCCTTCTTACTTGATCAATCATCTTCTATACAACCTGTAGCTATGCTGCAGTGATTTGTGGATTACTACTACCTTCATTTTCTTTCTCCTTACCTTTCCTTTTATTTTCTTCATCTCTAGCTGTTGTCACCAGACGACCTACGCACAAGGTCAAAGATGTTCCTGTAAGTGAGATGAGGAGTTTAGATACTTCTTCCAAGCACAGAGGAATGATTTGAGGGAGTGGTTTGAAGATGACTCAAAGGAAGAACTACTGTTTTGAGTTATTTTTGAGAAGGATTCTAATATAATTGAAAGGTAATATTAAAATTCTTAAGATCTCACGAAGGGTTGGAAACTCAACAATCAATGATTTAGGATTTAGAGATGATTATTAAGAAAATAAAGATAGATTTAATAATAATGATTTAACTTAAAGCTTTACCACTATTAACTATAAATACGTTTTATAATTTAATTCTAAAGAGAATTGAACCAAAAATCCAACCCCTTTTATATCCTTTACTCCTCCTTACATTGACCTCATACCAATCCACCATTTCATGCACCACAGACCATTAATATACATCTGTTACACCTGGACCCTCCTCACTAACATCCGTTAACCCTTTAATCCTTCACTAACCATTCTGTCCATGCTCACTACCCCTTAATAACCCACAGACATTTCATAAACCTTTTAATGTACTATTATATTAACTATTGCGCTGTGTGTCGCTTATTGAGAAAAAGACTAAGACACACTATTGAGAGATTGACTAATTTAGATTTAGAGTTTAGGCTAGCGCGGTTGAATAGCAAGTACACAAAGGAAAGTCGCAGTTGCTATGGAGAATTGCTTTCTGCACTTTGAGTATGGATTTGAGCCTCTTATTATTGATTTAATGAACTGCTTTTGCCTCGAGTGTCATGTGGCGTGTGACAGATGCCCGGGTATAAAAACGCAAGCTCCATTGAGCGTAAGACATACTTCCCACACTAGTTTCTCTTCCTTCTTTATTTAATTATTATTATTATTTTTTTTAAAACTCACTATGACAAATTTCCCTACACCCTAAAGTGGATGGGGGTATCATTACACGACAGTTTTCCAAGACTTGCACAGCCTGCGAGTCGATGGAATATTTTTGCTTAGAAAGCACGGCCACAAGAAGGCCTTTCCAGAAGTGCGAATTTTGCCAATGGAGAAGGGTGGCGTGTGAGGCCTTGTTGAAGAATGCCAATATTGAGAGTCGGTTCACTAAGAAAAAATATTGGGTAATCCCTAAGACGAAGGAAGTAGTCGAAGACATTTGGGACTTCTCAATTGGAAATGATCAATTGGTCGGGGAGAGTGAGGAGGAGGTTGAGGATGATGTGGCAACCTGGGTGACTCGGGCTGCAAGCAAGAAGCGAGTAGTAGAAGAGGAAGTCAACAAGTTGGTCAAGGAGGAAGAGGAGATTTCCATCTCAAAGACAACCCCGAAAAAGCAATGGGTGGTCATCGAAGATGAGGAAGAGGAGAGGGATTTGGCGGTGGAGGTCACTCCAAAATTATTTTTGGAGGCTGACCCTTTTTTCGAAGTAAGTCTATTCCCTGATATTTTAGAAAATTAGGTACTGATGGTCTTGTTTTAGAATTCAGACGTTGTAGACAATCCTATAGTACTAGCTATAGGCCTTGACCAAGGGAGTTGGAGAAAAACCAGAGAGAAAATTCCCTGTCCCTTTAGAAAAATAGAGTGAGATTTACTTGCTAAAGTAAGTTGGTTCCTGTTTTGCTAAAGACCCCTTTTAAACACACTTGACTGCTTGATGAGCCAAGAAAGTAGTCCCCAGATAGACTACCAGACCAAAGAACTGAAATGTAGAACAAAGTCCACACCAGAGACAGAAAAGATACTTGATGTAGGCTGCGAATCCACACCAGAGACAGCAATAATACTTGCTATAGCTTGCAAGACTATAACAGATAAAATAGTTGCCAAAGTTAAGTTAAATGAAGAACTCACTTGCAACTAACACAGCCAATTGTGGCCAGAAAACAGTGAAAACTGAGTGAGGAACAATGAGATCACCTCCGGATGGTTGTATGATGATTAAGGTTGCCCCAAACTGTCTTATTCACTATTTACACACAGACCACTAACTAAGAGCCCATGCGCACCCACCAATCTGGCGCCTGTACCTGCCAAGTTGCATAAAAAACCCTCCTGGAGCGCTCCCCAACCTTCTAAAACAGAGGCGGGCGGGCCGCCCGACGTCGGAGATGCCGCCTGAAGCGGCCCGGCCTCCCTGAAGCCAGAAAACCAATAAAAACCACTAATCTACTTAGAAAAATTAGCTACAACTACTAAAACCTTTAAAACACGGAATTTCACTATAACAACATTGTGACATGAAATATAGAGAAAAATTAGCTCTATCAAATGGTACTAAGCACTTAACCCTAAGACTTAAGGTTAGCCTGTAAAGCACGAAAAACAAAATTAAACAGCAATCTTTTATAAATGAAAAATGAGGAAATGACCCCTTAAAACTCAGAATATGAAAAATGTCTTCAAGACATAAAATATAGAGAAAAACCAGGGCAATCCAATGATAGTACCACCCAATATCCACGGAATAAAACCAGAAAAATATCAAATTCCTTAACAGATGTCAATTAAGACATGCACAAACAGCGCCAAATCACACAACAAAGGCCCCTTCCAATGTTGGAAGACCACAACGTCATCATCAAAGTCCCTACGGCGGAAGCTTCAAATGTGGAAGCGACCCTTGTGGAACCCACTGCTGTGGAAGTGGCAGTGTCGGTCGAAGATAGATAACCGGCGATTTCCTCGAGCGAGGAGATTGAAGAAACCCTCGATCAGGTATGGTGGAAGAAGCCTCATCACGTTCGACGAGCAAAATTTATTGAAGACTTGAGCGGCAAAATCAATAAGATTGTCAATGCCGCTTCCTTCGACGTAGCCGAGGAGCTACTGGAACTTGGAGAATTGATTCCGGTAGGAGAGGGAGAGAATTTTGAAAAATGTAGAAAGGAGATAAGGTAAATTTTGGAGAAGATGAAGGGATTGGTTTAGGAGAAGATAAAAGAGAGAATTTAAAATAGGAAAAGAAAAGAAAAGTAAAACGTTTTGTATTTAGTTATTTATTTTTGTTTTTAATTTAGAATTTTAATTTTTTATTTTATTTTATTATTTTTTAATAAGATTTTGAGAGAAAAAGGGAAAAGACAGAAAAAAGATTTAAATAGCATTTAATTTAAAATTTTTGAAAGAAGAAGTTTAAATGAAAGAAAAAAAGAAAGAATATTTGATTTAAGGAGTTTTAATTTTAAAGTTCGAAAAGAAAGAAATAATTGATTGAAATAATTTTGTTGTAAATAAAATTTAATGAAAAAAAAACAATTTGTTATTTATGAAAGTTTATTTCAGGATTTTAGTTATTTGAAAAAAGAAAAGAAAAAAAAAGAAAAGAAGGAATAAAAATTTTAAGAGGATTTTGAAAGAAAGAAGTAATTTGTTCGAAGAATTTAAAAGAGTGATTTAGAGGTTAAAGTGAAGTTCGAGAAAGATGGTGGTGTAATGTTTGTGAAAAATTTTGATAGTTCAAGGAATTGAAATTTTTAGAGAAAGAATGTATATAGAAATTTGAAAAGAAAAAAGAAAAATAAGTAAATTTTTAAAAAAAAAAAAAATTATTTTATTTGTTTTATTTTATTTTATTTTAATTTGGTTTATTTTATTTTATTTTATTTTATTTTTATTTTATTTTATTTTATTTTATTTATTTATTTTAATTTGAATTTTATTTCATTTTATTTTATTTATTTTAAAGAACATTGAAAATTTTGGAAAGAAAAAGAATAAAGAAGAAAACAAAATTAAGGAATTTTTTAGAAGTAAAGATGTTCTAGATTTTAAAAAGAAGAAAAGAAAAGAGAAAAAAGAAAAAGGAAAAAAAGAGAAAGAAAAAAAAGTAAAAGAGAGTTTAAAGGTTTTAGTTTTAAAGGATATTTAAGATGAAAAGAATTTAGGAGTTCAGGGGCGTTAGAAACATTGATGGCTGGTTCCCAGGATGTTTTGTCTGAGTCATCGAGGAAGCCTTCCCATTCCATGAGGTATTGAAATTTCCCCTTGCACATTCTTGAATCAAGGATACGGCTTACTTCCCACTCTAGATGGTCTTCTACTTTGACCAGTTCCGGAGTAGGTTGGTTCCTTCCCAGGTATGTTTCTTGAGCCAGTTCCAGGAGAGATACGTGATAAACAGGGTGATTAGCCTGCCATTTAAAAGATAGTTTGAGTTGAAATGCAGTTTAAGAGACTTCAGAGTCAATTTTAAATGGTCCCAAGCGTTTTTTGGCCAGTTTCTTTGATGGTCGAGTCATTCGAATGTTTCGTGAGTCAACCATACTTTTTCACCTGGTTTAAAGGAAGGAGCGGATTGTTGATGTTTGTCCGCCTGTTCCTTGTACCTTATTACCACTAATTCCAAGTTTGATTAAAGTACTTCTTGGAGTCGTAATATGGTTCCAAGATAATGTTTCGCAGGATGACTAGTTCCTACATGGATTGAGTTGAATCGAGGATATCTTCCAGAAACAGTTTCGAAGGGAGATTGTCCTGTTGAAGAATGAGTTGAGTTATTATAAGCAAATTTGTCCAATGGTAACCATGTGGTCCAATCGTCTTGTTGGTAACTGACATACATTCAAAGGTATTTTTTAAGGATTTGGTTGACCCTTTCCATTTGCCCATTGGTTTCAGGATGATATCCCGTGGAGAGATTCATTGTGATATTGAGTTGTTGACACAATTGAGTTCAGAATGTGGATACAAACATTGAGCCTCTATATGAAATAATATCATTAGGTAAGCCATGTTAGGAAAATACATATTCTGGAAACAATTTTGAAAAATCTTCTGCTGTAGCAGTAGTAGTGGTTTTAATGAAAATAGACATTTTGAAAATCTTTCTACTATTACTAATATAGCATCAAAATTATTAGAAAGAGGAAGTTGAGAAATAAAATCCATTTATAAAGATTCCCAAGGTGTAGAGGAAATAGGAAGTGGTTTAAGTAACCCATGCTTCCGGTGGCAGGGAGCCTTATTCCTATTACATTTGTAACAAGATCTTATATAGGCCTTGATTTCTCTGGTTATTCCTGGCCAGAAGAAATCTCTTGCTATCAACTGGTAGGTTTTATCAACCCTAAAATGACCAGCTAATGGAGATTCATGTCGACTGTTGAAAATTGATAATTTTTTTTCATTGTTGTTGGGTATGACTACTCTACCTTACTTAATTAAATACTAAATATTTTGGCCCCTTGCTTCAAGAGTATTTTGTCTTTTAACGCTAAACAATAATTGTCCTTTGACTGAGCTTCAAGGATGTTGGATAGTGGATTTTGAGAAGATTGAATTGTGATCAAATTAAGTTGATGAGTCATTAACATTGATTTGTTGAAGATTGATTTCACATTTTCTGGGTTCTTGTCAGCAAATGCGTCCCCCGCTGTGGGTAAACGTTGTCGGGACGTGACAGGATATCTGGGACAATACAGTTCTTACCTGGTCAATAGGAAATAGAAAAATGAAATTCAGACAGAAATTCAGCCCACCTGGCTTGATGCCTGGTTAACACTTTGGAAGACATAAAGAATTTCAAAGCATTATGGTCATTCAGAATTTGAAAAGGACTATCTAGGCTGAGAAGAAAAGAGCACCATTTTTTAAGACAATGAATAATAGCTAAAAGCTCTTTGTCATGAATTTCATAATTTAATTCTGCTGCAATGAGTTTGCTTGACTCAAAAGCAACAGGATGAAACAATTTTGTTTCAGAATTAAATTGAGAAATGACCCCACAATAGCATAATTGCTAGCATCTGTCTCAACTATTGTCAAAGCAGAAGGATCAAAGTGTCAAAGAATTGGAGCTGTGGTGAATGCCTTCTTTAATGCTTTGAATTCCTTTTGTGCTGTGGAAGTAAAAACAAAAGGAATATCTTTTATAAGAAGAGAGGTAAGATTGGAAATAGTTTTAGAGTAATATTTAATAAATCTTCTATAGAAATTTGCAAAACCCAAAAATCCCTGGAGGGATTTAACGGATTTGGGCTCAGGCCATTCCAGGACTTTTTGGACTTTTTTGTCCTCCATGACTAAACCAACAGTGGATAACGTAAAACCCAAAAAATCAATAGATTTTAGGTGGAATTGGCATTTATTATGCTTGGCATAGAGACTGTGATCTCGAAGTTGATTTAGAACCTGTTGAACATGATAAATATGTTCATCTATTGTCTTTGAGAAAATAAAAACATCATCTAAATAGACGACAACAAATTTTTTGACAACATCTTGAAAGATGTCATTGACAAAAGTTTGAAATGTTGATGGTGCGTTACACAATCCAAAAGGCATAACTAAATATTCAAAACTACCAAATCTAGTGCGCATTGTAATCAGTGGTTCATGACCTTCCACAATGCGAATAAGATTGTAAGAGCCTCTAAGATCAATTTTAGAAAAGAAATTAGCACCATTAAAAAGGGTAAGAAGCAATGACATAGGAGGAACAGGATATGCATTCTTCTTAGTGACTGTGTTGAGCTTTCTATAGTCAACACACAACCTAAGAATTCCATCCTTCTTTTTTACAAAGAGAACAGGGGAGCCGGTTGGAGATTTACTGGCTCTGATGAAACCTTTGGCTGCATTCTCTGCAATGTAGTCTCAAAGAACTTGAGATTCTTCCTTTGATAAAGAATAGACAGGACCTGCCGGAGGTACTGGACCTATTAACTCTATCTGATGGTCGTAGGGTCAATGAGTGGTAACTTATCGGCCTTGCGGATTGAAAAAACATCAAGGAAATCATGATAGATTTCTGGTAGAGTTGATTTAATGGCTTCAACGTTGATTTGGTTGTCCTCATCATCTTTGAGGGAATCTGTTGAGGGAAGACCAGAATTGAGAGAGAATAATTCGATTACTTTGAGGCAATTCAAATCCTCTTCAAGTGAAGTCATTGAGATAGAAGGGTTAGCCAATTGCTCATTTAAAGAAAAATTAGATGCTTGCAAGTCATCTGGCAGAGATTTGTCCTCTATCAGGAAATTTTCAGGCGGGTTGTTTAACTCCCTATTGACCTGCATTGAAGAATCAGAAATATACTTAGTACGTGGGGTGATCAATCCCCGTGTCCAATCAATTTCAGGATTCCAATGCGTTAAAAAATCATGGCCAAGAATGGTATCGTCCATCTTTGGGGCGTCCAAGACTGATAATTCCCACTCGAAGGGGGGAAAGTTCGGAAAGTTGAAAACCCATAAAACTTTATTACTGACCCAATATTTGGGTTCCTCTGATTCGAACAAATAAATTGGAGTTCGATAGATATCTGTATATGTCAGCTGTAACTTCTCGGCAAAAGATAAACTGACAAAAGAAATTGAAGCTCCAGAGTCTATAAGACAACTGAAGGGGATATCCTCCTTAAAAAGAATGAATCTCAAGCGATTTAAGGCAACTCCAGTCCTTAAGACACGGAGGTTCTGTGCACTGGGAGAGATAAGATAGTTTTCTTTGCACACAAGTAAACTATCTACTAGTTTTTTGACTTTGAACTAGTACCTTCTCTTTCCTTCAATTTCACACAATCTTCCAGCTTGTGCTTACCCCCACAATACATACATAACCCATTATCTGCTCGCCTCTTCCTCTCAGCTTCTTTAAGTTCCCCTTTAGGATCCAGTACTTTACTGATATCGCCTGGGGTCGAGATTTTCGGTCAAGGTTTGTCCTTTTCCTTATTGGGTTTGGATTGGATTGAGGAGGATTGAGTTGTCTGTGGGTGTGAAGAAGGTCCCGATTTAAAATTTAGGACTTGAGATTTGTTGGCGTATCAACAATGTTGAAGTCGTCCTTGGTAAATGCCGTCGAGTTCAAGGGTTTGATCCATTAAATCCATTAAAGTAGTCAGCTTCTGACCGTGAAGATTTAACTGATCCAGAATCCTTGAAGGAAGTCCTTTTTTGAAATGATACTTGAGGACAGCTTCATTCCAACCTACTCGATTTTGAAGCGCTCTGAAGTTCGAGATATATTCAGAGGCTTTACCATTATCACTCATGTGAAGAAAATCAAGTTCAATTTCTGTGTTGTCAGTTTCATTAGGGTCACTGAACAACATGAAGATTTGGTCTTGGAACTTTTCCCAATTATTAATAAGTAAATAGGTTTTGGTCAAAGAGAGTATGAGAAGATAAGGTTCCAACCATCTTGCTGCTTTTCCGGCCAGGAATGAAGAAGCATAAAAAACCTTTGATCGGTTGTTATTGAAGGTTCGAGGGTCATTATGGAACAGGAGCTTGCAGGTTTGCAAGAAGGGTTGCAATCAGTCTGGATGTTCTCCATCGAATTTATCAAGAGATTTCATAGAAGGAGTTTTGAATTTAGATCCCTCTGAAGACGTTGAATTTTAAAGAGTCTTCATGAAAAGTCTCATAAAATTTTCCAGAGAATTAGATGGTCCAGGTTCGGAAGGTTGACCAGAAGGGTGATTAGCAGGGGCAGATGGTGCCTTGTGCATTGTATCCTCTCGTTCTTCATCATCACTAGAATCATCAAAATCTTGTGTGATGTCTTCTACAGATTGGACTGAATGTTGCCTTTCCCTAAGGTCGAGTGGCTCCAAGGAGTGAGTGCGTGAAACAGGCCAAGTGGCTTTTGGCCTGCCTCTGGCGGGAGCTCTAGTAGTAGTGCCTGTAGGAGGAGTGCGTTGAACAGGTGCCATTTTTAACAATTTAGAAAACACCTGAAAAAGACGTAGTAGTGCAAAGAATGAGAACTATGGAGAATTAAATTATACTGTCACCAGACGACCTACACACAATGTCGAGGATGTTCCTGTAAGTGAGATGAGGAGTTTAGATACTTCTTTGAAGCACAGAGGAATGATTCGAGGGAGTGGTTCAAAGATGACTCGAAGTAAGAACTACTGTTTTGAGTTATGTTTGAGAAGGATTCTAATATAATTGAAAGGTAATATTAAAATTCTTAAGATCTCACGAAGGGTTGGAAACTCAACAGTCAAAGATTTAGGATTTAGATATGATTATTGAGAAAATAAAGAAAGATATAATAATAATGATTTAACTTAAAGCTTTACCACTATTAACTATAAATACGTTTTATAATTTAATTCTAAAGAGTATCGAACCAAAAACCCATCCCCTTTTATATCCTTTACTCCTCCTCACATTGACCTCATACCAATCCACCATTCCATGCACCACAGACCATTAATATACATCTGTTACACCTGGACCCTCCTCACTAACATCCGTTAACCCTTTAATCCTTCACTAACCATTCTGTCCATGCTCACTACCCCTTAATAACCCACAGACATTTCATAAACCTTTTAATGTACTATTATATTAACTATTGCGCTGTGTGTCGCTTATTGAGAAAAAGACTAAGACACACTATTGAGAGATTGACTAATTTAGATTTAGAGTTTAGGCTAGGGCGGTTGAATAGCAATTACACAAAGGAAAGTCGCAGTTGCTATGGAGAATTGCTTTCTGCGCTTTGAGTAAGGATTTGAGCCTCTTATTATTGATTTAATGAGCTGCTTTTGCCTCGAGTGTCACGTGGCGCCTGACAGCTGTCTCATTTGATGAGTGAGATACTTCACTCTGTGATGAGCTAATGTTCCATTGCCTTAAGTTATAAAATGAATTCCTGCTGCCACTGCTGTGAGACTGTAATGAGGCCGAATCGCTATGTGGAGGGATAAATTTGTAGCTGGATGACCTACTCTGGCTTCTTGATTGATTTTTTCCTAATCCTTCACTATCTAGTCTATGATGACTGTCTTAAACTTGTAAGTCTTTGTTGCTTATGCTGTCTTGTGTGTCCTGTATCATTATCATCATTATTTGTGGTGCTTAAGCTATTTCTATGTTTTTTTGAATGTTTGTGCAGTGAAGTATAAGAAAAGAAATAGTCATCTTCTTCTCTTACATGCTAATTTTTATTCTTTTCCAGCTTTCTTTCTAGATATTTTGCTGCATTTTGGATTTGAAAATAGTTTAGACTTTGATCTTTTAGGTTGCCAAGCATATGTGAATTCATAACATCAATTGAGCAATATTCAGTTGGACACCAATATTCAAGGTTATTCAGCTTACTCCTTCCTACCCCATGATTCTGAACAATTGATACAAGCTCCCAATGTGAATTAGAATTTTTTCACTTTGTTAACCAGCACATATGATCCCCATGATTCCACTGTGAAAAATTTCCCACATTGTTTTCACTAATTTCATATTTAGAGATATTAAAGAAAGAGCAGAACATTCTTGCAGAGTGACTCGAAAAGCCAGCCAATTTTTGTATTGCAGAAATTTCACCTATCAAAGAGAGCAATGCAACTCTTAATTTGTGGCCTTGTGGATAAAGATGCATCTTTTCAATCAATATACCATCCCATAGAGTTTGTAGATCATTAACCAGCAGTTTTAGAAGGTGATTAAGCTGTTCACTTGTGGGTTCTGTTGGTCCAGGTATAATAGCATACAAAAAAAGATTTTCCATTTTGTATCTATCTTCTTGAGGTAGGTTCATACACACCATCATAATATTGCCTAATGACTTCTGATGACCTTCAATCTTATTACCACCAAGCCTAAACCAGTCAGCATATAAATTAAACATTAATTTGCCCGATGTTATTGTATATTCATCATCATTGCCACCCAGAGATGGAGTGGTAATGGGAAAGTTTTTCCAAATTGAACCATCACAAAAATTCTTTATCAAATCACACTCTACATTGTCTGCCACAGGGGTTTTCTTCTCAATCAGAAGCTCAAATTTGAACAGTTTGATCTATTCCTTAAGCCAGTCAATAAAATAATGGTGATGAAATGTTTTAAGAGATAAGTATTTTACATGTTCTTGATGTTCCATTATCAAATACAGCCTTTCAACACATTTAACTACAATTTGTCCTGCTCCAGATATTTTTAAATAGCGCTTTGATGATGAAAAAAATGGCTGATTGCAACATAGTATAGATGGTTGAGATTCAGAGTTATACTCATAAAGAGCAAAGCATTTAGGACAGCATGTTTTAGTTGAAAATGATTGTTTGAGCTTTAATTGACTAAAAACTGTATCTATTGAGCATGGGAACAGGCAGACAATTCTATCAGAATCTAATCTTCTACTATCGCCTAGAAGTTTGATCTTCTTAATTTCTTCATCAAAAATTTGAGTACAACCATCTTTTCTCAAATGATTAATCAGAGAAAGCTTTGCTGCCTGCCACATAATTATTTGGCTATATATTGTTCCTCAATATTTGAGTTTCTAGAGACTGTTAAAGATGCTTCTTCCCCCAATAGCAACTGCACCTATATAAAAAATCATTGAAACATCATAAAGACTTTTATTCTCACTTTGAACTATAGATATACAGCTTACTGTTTCTGTGGAGCTGGAACTTCCAATGTTAAGTGGCTTGTTGGAAGAAATAACCATCTGTGCCTTCCTATTTCTTTCCTCTTGATGTTTTTCATAACAATTAGAGCTTTTGAAAGCCATACCAACTTCAAAGGACCCAGAAGAAGTTTGATACTTTCTATTGAAAAATCCAAGCTCTTGAAATTGACATACATGAAAAAATGGAGGCATTGTAATGGTGATAAATGTAGGAATAAGTTAGCTGTTGGAAGTTACCAATTGAAGGTATTCCTTTTTTTGCAAGGCACTAGCTAATATAAGCTATATTTTTTATCAAAAGAATATGATGGAATATTTGTTGAAATTATTTAAGTTTAAATGTTTACTTTTTAATCAGATAAATTATATATTAATTAAAAGCTATGCAGTCTACTTTATTTGTATTCTGTATACTCTCTGCATTTGTACAACAATGCATGCATGTTTATCAGAATATTTTCTATCATAGATAAAATTCTATTGTACACACAAGCATCTTAATTGTTTTTCTATCAAATGTCTTCTGAGTTTTATCTAACAACCCTATAATTATTCGATTTTAGTAAAAAAATTTTAGGTATGGACTATAATAAAAAGTAATCCATATTTTTAACATAATTATTTAAAAAATTACGCCAAAAATCAAATTTAAACTCAAAAATAAGGTTAATATTTTGTAAAACACAATCACAAACATATTTCCTTCACTTTGAAAATTGGTCTGTACTAGGTAGAACTTTCCATAATGAAATAATCAAAATACTCAAATAATAGATGCTACAAAAGTTTAAACCTTTAAGCATTACAAAAAATCTGAAACCTTGTATAAATTTTAATACATAAATGTGATGAAGTGACACTCTAGTCTATTTATTCAGGTTGAAAAAAATTACTTAATGGAATATGTATTACTATCATATTGGACCAAAAATAATTTTTTAGTAATCAAAAAATGAACATAGCCTCACATTTATCAAATTATTTTTGTGAAAAAATTTTTTGAAAAGAAAAAATAATCCTTTTCTCAAATGAGTCTACTTTTATCACATAATTATTCTCTTCCTTTTGTACCATTCTTTTTGAGTTCAAATTGCATATAAAAATTTAATTTATGCATATTATAATTCCATAAAGTTGAAATATTTCCTATTCTTAATTTTCGTGATACTTCTCATTAAATCAACTTTGATCATAAATTTTTGAAGATTCACAATTTATCCTTCCTCTATGTTTAATTTTATTGAACAGTTTCTTAATCTAACTGTTTATGAACCCTAGTAGCTCTTACTTTCCTCATGTAAACATGCCCAAAAACACACAAACACTTAATAGAGTTTTTAATGAGACTTTGCCTCCATTTGATTCTCAATTTTGTAGATCTATACACTATTTTTGTAATTCACTTTTGGATATGTCACCAGAATCAAATTAATGTAAAAAAACCCCGTATGAAGAGCAATTAGACAGATTTTCATCATTCAAAATGAATTCTTGCAACATTGCCTTTGAACTACCTCATCCAGAATCAAATTCAGCTGTTTCGGAAAAATTTCCACCAACTTTTCATGAATCTTTTATTAACCACCTTAGCATGTGCCGTTTCCCAGGGTCAACCTTTGCTTTGAACCTAGATTAGTTTGACAAGTGGAACCAGGTCTTGGCAAATATTCTCATGAAACTCTGGGACAATTCCCTAAAAACCATTAATTTGATTGCATATCCAATTGACTCAACTCAAATTAGCTTCTCAAATCAAATGGGAACTCTTCACCGTTGGTTTTTTGGTCATTCCGATAAATTAAGACTTGGGAAAGATTCTGATGGCTCTCAAGAAATAATCAAAGTGAGAAAGCATAAATATAGAATAAAAAAAGTATTAAAATCCACTTTTTTTCACCCATTTTTATTTATGACCTATAAATCAAATAACAATGATTCTTAGATTTCAGTTAACCAAAGTAAACTTCTTAAACAACTTCAAAATTGTGAAAATTATCACAACCTTTTCACAAACATCAAGTGTTTTTCAGACACCCAAATTGATAATGATGGATATTTAAGACATATCTTAATGCATTGAAGGTCTGAAGATTTTTCTAAAGTTGCACAATATCTTGACCAACAACACTTTGATATTTGAGATACTTTGACCTACTCTGAAAGTGTGCTAAAGGACATGGACTTGTACAAAAGAATCAGTTTGGTTTCAACATTATCACCTAATCTTAATCCTTCTCATGTCCCCCAGAGTTTGCCGAATGACTGTTATTCTCCCTTATATCTTGCATCTCTAAATCCTCAACAACTCAGACTTTTAAATCTTCAATATCCCATAAATTTACCTGCCCTCCTTGAAATTCTTGCTTCCTCTAATGTGAGTGTTTGACAAACTCCCTTAATAATAGATTTGCACACTCATACTCCTCATTTCCACTGTTTGGGACACTTAGCTATGAAAACAAAAACATAATTTTAACAATTACTATTATCATTAAAATTTATAGAATGAAAATTTGGCTTACAATGTTAGCTCCATCTTTTTCATTTGAATCTTATACATGCTGAATTCTATACTTCCATGCACAAAATAATTCAAAACATTTACTTAATTTTGCTGCCCTATTCTATACAGCCAATCAACAGCCTGCTGCTCAACTGCTGGATTCCGATTCGGCTCCTATTTCAACATTGAAAATATAAAAATTTTAATATTTTTGTTCTTAATACAAAATATAAGACATTGAGCTCACCATTATATATAAATTTTGAGCACACTTGAGATCTATACCCACTCCTGCTGCCTGAATTGTTCCAACCAAAACTTAGCAATTTTTATTTAAATGGAATTCATGCATATTTTTGTCTCGCTTTGTCCTTCTGAGTTCACCCATAAGTTGGGTATACCTAATATTGTGGTAATCTAGAGCAATTTTTATTCTATTTTGAAATATTAGAAAATTGTTTTTAATAAGCCAACACAGTTTTGTAAAAAAAATCATTATAGCATCACTAAAAACTGCAAAAAGTCTGCAAAGTTGGAGAATATAACAGCTTTTGGAAAATTTATTCACCTTTCACCAGACAAAAAGTTTTTCAAGTGGCCTATAAGATGAAAAATCTTTGCGGAATGCTGCCAGGTGAAATCAAAAGTTGAAGTTTCATCCAGATTTTCATGGATTGGATGGTTGCAGAATTTTCTTAAAATCATCAGCTCTCTAAGAAACTCAGATGAGTCCCAAGGGAAGTCAGCGCTTCTGGAGGGCTCATATTGCTCAGTGAATCCTTTTTGAAGCACATCAAGTCTAGACCTCCATGGATCTGCTTATTTAACCAATATCCCCCTTTGAATCTTTTTTGGAAGAGACAAAATTGCATCTTTGTTCTATGCAGGCTTATGACTTTCATTAAGTGATTGATTGATTTAATAGAATTAGCCTTTCCTTTTTGCAAACCTGTAAAAAGGAAATTCTTCCATAACCAGTCTTCTTTCAACTTTTCAATTCTAAGAAAAAATATGAGACTTTGAAGGTCAGTGGGCCTGTTCTGAAGTGGAGTTCCAGTCAAGCATAGTTGGTATTGGGATTTCAAGTCAAATATTTTTTGAGCCCTCTGAGAGTAAGGATTTTTAATGTAAGTAAAAGAATATTTATAAAAATTGATTATAAAAATTAAGTTTTAAGTTTTAGATATAGAAATGGGCACTAACTAAGCTTCATCTAAGACAACTCTATACCAAAAGAGTTTTTGAGTAACCAGTATCTTTTTTTGGCTTTGATTTTTTGACATTGTTGGGCTAGCTGTTTCATAGGTCATTAAAAAATAGCAGTGTCCTGTAGCTCACTGATGTTAGTATTTTGACAATCCTTCCCACAAATAACCTTGAAAGGAAGCGCATTTTCTTCAAAGTGCACACTTATTTCTTTGATCCAATTCAATAGTGTTGCCAGTGGGAATATAGTCAGTGTGGCTGAACTCCAATTAATACCTTCTTGATTTTCCAATACCTGTAATTGTCTTGCTTCACTTTTAGTTGCAATTATAAGAGAAAGAGTTGACAGCTTCTTTCCCAAACCCATATAATCAGCAAGTATTGACCCGTTTCCTTCAGGGGTTAATTGATTGTTAGGAAACTGATCTTCATAGTCATCAAATCCAGTTCTAAGCCATTGGTTGTCTTGGTGCCTCCACATGATATCCAACTTTTCCTTTAACATTTTTTCATTGTCAATCATAAAATTTATTGCTTGCAGTTGATGTGTTTTGAGAACTGTTTTGATTCCTTGGATAAGTTGATCAGCTTTCCAATCTTGAGTACTCTGAGATATTTGGAAAGAGCCTTCAAAAATTACATGCGGGATATTAAAAAAGATAGTGGAGTCGTAGTTAAAGATCGGACATAAAACAATTTGAGCAGAAGAAAATTTTTATTTAGCAAGACTTACTAGTGTACTTGAAGAAAAGAGGCATCCCCAAAGTTGATACTGATTACCAAAAAGTGTAACCGAGTAAGCATGAAAATAGAATGGCTTCATAGGATTCAAGGCACTTCTTTGGTTTAAATGGTTAGATCCAGACCCAATGTCACCCAATAGTGGTCCAATGTGCTGACTCCGCACTTGAGAAAGATTACTAAGAAGGGTTGGTTTTCTTTCTTCAAATAGTCCAATAATATGAACATTCAAATGGCCTCGCTGTAAAATTATGGGGGTTGGTGAGTTTTGAAATCTTGAAATTACATTCATATAAATTTGATCAATTTTTATTGAGAACTGTCCAACACATCTGAGACTTGACATATTAAGTAAGAATAGTAACTGAAGATAGTGGTTGTTAAAAGATGAATTGAACCAAAAAATGAATAATCAGTTTTGAATAAAACAAGAAAATAACTTTTTAGTATACACTACGCTAAGATCATAATTCTTTCACATGTATTATTATTATCTTTTTAAAGAATATTGGAAGTAAATGAATGATAACTGAAATAAATAATATGGCTTAAAAATAAATCTTGAGCCTATAGAGTAAATTTGGGTTTGTGGAAGATGAAAAATTTTCTTAATAAAAATGTGCTTTATTGTTACATTATAATCACAAAATAGAATAACTTCACTCTTATTACGCTTGTTTATGTTTCTGTCAAATAATAAAATGCTTTAGATGGAAGTTCAAAATACAAATTGAAACTACTACCTAGGAAAATGTCTTGATACTAACATACTTTTTGTAAGTCTTTGGACAGACACTTATGGTGATCTCAATAATATTGAAATAGATTTGAATTGTATGTTTTATCAAATATCTATGTGGTCTAATGTAATAATTGAGTTAATACAGTTTAACCTTCTGTTACCAACTTGGAAAGAAAATATCTGTAGATTTTTTTAGACCGAATATCAAATTTTGCTTTCCACAAGATGGGAAAGTGAATATTATGATATGTTAAGTGATATGTTCAAGATTTTCTCAATCTGTGCTCAGCTGAATATCAAAGTAATCACCAAGATCCAAGAGATCTGTGTTTGAGTTGGGTTGAATCTAGGTCTAACTGATTACCAAATCTTTGTCCAATTGATTTAAATCTGGTTTTACAATTAATTCCCAACAGCTTTTCAACAGCTTTTCAACCACATCCCAACATTTATAAATGAGAGGTATTGTTAGCAATACCCCCCAAATTTTCTGTTGTTTCTGGTGCCTTCTTGAGGTCCTCTGGAAGATCTTCTAGAATTTTTTTAATTATTGGAATTTTTAGATGAAGAAATTGTTTAGCACATTGCCTCTGGGAGATCTAGGTGGTTATTGCATGGAGTTGTTGGTGTTTACTGATGGATTTTGGTTGTTTTCTGGCTGAATATGGAGGTTTTGAGCCTTATTTTTGCTTCCTAGTAAGGCAGGTAGGCTGCTTGACATTGGGCCGGCCACTTGGATGCAGTCTAGCAGCCTGGGATCTGATTTTGAGGCCTTTTTAGCTTAATTTTCTGAGATAAATACTGTTTTTTTGAGATGATAAGTCAGGTCTTTTGGAGAGTGTTTTGTGGACGGAGCGGTGAAATCTTCTGGATGGATCTGAAGATAGAGAAGAGGAAGCAGGACCTATTTCTGGGGATCTGGTAGGAGATCTAGAGATGTATTTGTGTGAAGTTGAAGGTGGTGGTATAGGATAATAGGGGTCTCTGTCACAATTTTTCTTTTTGGAGTTTCAAGAATCACAGTCTTTGTTGTAGAAATTGGCTTCAGGAGTTGGAGGTGAAAGTGCAAGGTCTGAAAATGTGGATACACTGTTTTCAAGCATAGTCCTTGGGAGCAGTGAAACATGGAAGGCCTGATGGGTCAAAATCTGGTGATCCAGCCATTATCTGTGATGGGACAACAATGAGGAAAAAAGAGATAAAAGAAATTTTTTTATCAGTGATGGGTAGATGATGAAGTGAAAGTGGAAGTTCAGTAGGGTGGTTGCAGGGTATTGTGAATGGAATTTGCTCTGTCTTTTTATGCAAAGTGTGGAATTTCCATGAAGAATTGAAAATAAACACTGTGGTCAGTCCATCAAGACTGTAAACTGAAGAATGGTCTAGTCCCCCAAGACTATAAACAAGGAGGATGGTTTGATGTTCGAGTCTTTCAGGACTATAAACTAATAATGTGATGTGTGTGTGATTCTGGAAGAGTGCATCCAAAGAGTAAGTCTCTCAATTTAGTAAAGGCAAGTGTGGGGGTAACTGATTAGCTGGCTGCTCTGTAGAACAGTTACCCCAGAATGTTAGATTATTTCTTTGGTCTTTAATGATTTGATCTCTGGCTCTGTCTTTCTAATTTAGGTTTTAAGTCGCCCAAGACTATAAACTGAGAATTTTTGAGTCCCCCAAGACTATAAAATGAGGTCTGTTAGTCCCCTAAGACTTAAAACTGAGGATGAGTTCCCCAAGACTTTAAACTGAGGAACTGTTTCATGGTGGGCTACATTCAGAAAGTCTGGAAAGTGGTAAAAAAAATTTATTTATCAGTCAAGAATTTCAGGCAAGAATCAATTGCAGAGGAGAATCAAGAGATGAAACAAAGTGTTCAGAATTATTCTTGAACTAGTGGATGAGGTTTCATCTTTTCTCAATTTCCTGTGGATCTTTGGCAGGAGTGGATTGGAAGTATTTTAAAAGGAGATGTTTTTGTTGAGAAGATTGTTGTTGGAATTTGTCCATCATGGTGGTAAATAGATTGGGTGGTGGTTTTTCAGTTGTTCCAACATTGTCATCATCACTGTCTGCGTGGGAATGAACTGGAAATTCATCAGCTTAAATTTCAGTATGGAGAAGCATTGGTTTCAACATCAGAAGGATCAGGTATGGTAGAGCTAGTGGTTTTAGTGGTGTTTGAACTCTTTTTGAAAGGGTTTAACTTGTTGATTAATCTTGGTTTCAAGATGGAAGGCCTAGATCTTTTGGTTTTGCTGGAAGATGGACCAGGTTGAGGGGGAGGTGAATCTGTTGCAGATGATAATTGACCAGGTCGGTTGCAAGATTTCTTTCTGGAATAGCAGGCATCACAAGCAGTTCTGTAGGGAAGAATTGGTGGTGATATGGTGCAGATGGGGTTATGTTCAATACAGTATTGACAGGGACCCATTTCAGAGATTGATTTTGAAAAATGTGTGAACATGGAGGTTTTGGTGAAGGAGAATGTGGAAATTCTCAATTGAAGGGAGGATGTGGTCTTCCAAAATTGGAAGAGGCCTTTTTTGGTCTTTTTGGCACTTTTTGGTATTTTATGTCTTGATGACATTTTTCATATTCTAAGTTTTGAGCGTTTATTCACTCATTTTTCATTTATAAAAGATAGCTGTTTAATTTTGTTTTTGTGTTGTACAGAATAACCTTAAGTCTTAGGGTTAAGTGCTTAGTATCATTAAGTAGAGCTAATTTGGCTCTATATTTTATGTCACAATGTTTTAATATCTTAATTTTGTGTTTTAAGTGTTTTAGTAGTTGTGGTGGATATTTCTAAGTATTTTGGGCTTTATTGGAGGTTTTTTGGTGGTTTTCTGGATTCAGAGAGGTCTGGCCGCTTCTAGGCAGGCTGCCTGACATTGGGCTGCCTACATGCCTTGGTTGTAGAAGGCTGGTGAGTGCTTCTAGAGGGTTTTTCTATTTGGATGCCAAAAGCACTAAATTTGTTGCTTTTCATAGATTTTTTAGATTGTGTTCTGGGTCTACATACTGAAAAATACAGTTTGGGGCAACTTTAATTATCATACAACCATCCAAAGGTGATATTATTTTTTTCTCACTCAGTTTTCACTGTTTTTGGCCACAATTGGCTGTGTTTGTTGCAAGGTGAGTTCTTCATTTAACTCTACTATGGCAACTTCTTTCTCTAGTGTAGCCTTGCAAACTGTATCAAGTATCATTGCTGTTTTCTGTGCAACAAGTTCACAGTGTTTTGTTTTTCTGGTGTGGATCTTTCTGCATTTCAGGTTTCAGGTTCTTTGGTTCTCAGTGGTCTGCAATTGGCTACTGTCTTGACTTGTTGAGAAGTCAAGAAGTGTGTCATAATGTGTATAGTAACAGTCTCTAATTTGCTGTAGCAAATAAATCTAACCTGGTATTTCTCAAAGGGAAAGGTGTTTTTCTCTCCAGTTTTACTACAAATCCCTTGGTCAAGACCTATAGCTAGTACTATAGGATTTCTTACAACATATGAAATTTTTGTTGGAATAGGAGCTGCACTAAACCAGAAACAAATTATAAATGATTTATTTTCAGAAGTAGTAATTTGTTATATTTCAAGAACCTTGAGAAATAGTGAATTGAAGTATGGTGTCACTCAACTAGAGTGCTTAGCAGTTGTATGGGATTTAGAAAAGCTTTATTATTACCTGGATGATCAAAAATTTGAATTAATTACTTATTTCAGTGCTGTTTAATAATTCTTAAACTTGAAAACACCAAATAGACATATTTTTAGATGGCATTTTTCTGTTCAATAATACAGAGGTAGAATGAGTATTATTCACAGGGCTGGATATTTTAATTCCAATGTAGATATGTTTTCTAGATTACCTTTTAAAAATGATGTTTCCAATACAGCTTATGTACCTGAAGATGATACAGTTCATATACATGGTATATATATTGTTAACATGGAAGAGGAAATATTACAATTGATTCTGGATTCATATGAAAAAGATTCTGATTTAAAAAAACTGTTACAATCTTTAATGATCTAATTAATGCTTCTATTCAAGCATTAATAAAAACCCTCCCTCCAAAATACCAAAATGCTTTGATTAAAGGAAAGTTTTCCATTTAAGATGGTTATATTTACTACAGGCGAAAACTTACTAATGTCATTTTTATTCCTCCTTCCATGAAAGAAACCATCTTAAAGCTTTTTCATGATGACATATTGGTGGGTCATTTTGATCTTGAGAAAACCATAATCAGAATATAAACAATGCTTGGTGGGCTAATATGTCTGAGGACACAAGATTATATGTTGAATCCTGTGATTCTCGCCAGAAATCAAAGAGATTAACTGAGAAAAGATCTGGATTGATGTAGCATATTGAAGGTCCTGATGCACCATGGTAAATAATTAACATGGATTGTCACACAATTACCCATTGCTGGGAAAGACAGTTATAACTCTTGCTGGGTTATTGTGGATATATTTACAAAAATTTGTAAATTTATTCACACTCACAAAGATGTTTCTACTAAGAAGTTAGCCTTCTTGTGGTGGTCTCATATGTTTAATATTGTTTGATTCCAAAAAGCCATCATCTCTGACAGAGACCCTAAACACACCTCTGTATTTTGGATGTCATTGATGGATATATGTGGCTGTGAGTTAAAATTATCTACTGCTCACCATCCCCAAACTTATGGTTTAGCTGAGAGGATGATTCAAACTCTAGAGGATATGATTAGAAGTTATTGTGCTTTGGTTTGGAATATAAAGATAATGACAGGTTCATTCATGACTGGGTTACTCTATTTCCAGGTCTTGAATTTGCTTATAATAGCACTGTTCACTCTGTCACTGAGAAAAAGCCTTTTAAGCTTTTGATAGGCTATGTACCAAATACTCCTGCTAATATTCTCAATAATAGATTACCTAAGTTGGAATCTTACCCTGGTGTTTAATCTTTTGTGCAAATTTAGCAGCTATGCAGAAAACATGCTCAGAGCTGTATTGATAAAGCATTTGAATATGAGAAAAAAATATGGGATAAATCCCATAAAGAATACACATTAAACATGGGTGATGAAATGTTGATATCTACTGTCAATTTAAATTTACAAGCCAATGAAAATTTAAAATATCCATTTGTAGGTCCATTTGTTGTTAAAAGAATTGATGGTGACAATGCAGTAGAAGTAGAACTTTTTTCTCCATATAATAAGAAATATTCTGTTTTCCCCATTTCCTTGCTTAAACCTTATACTTCCAACAGTGACTTATTTCCCAAGAAAAGCGGTAGACCTAAGAAAAATCCTCATGAATTCATAGAAATGGCAGAAATTGATAAAATTTTAAATGATAGAATTATCACTGCTTAAAAGGGTAGTGAATATTTATTGAGATATAAAAATAAATCATCCATGATGCATGGATACCTGGAAAAGAAATTTCTAACCTTCCTACTCTGTTAAAAAAGTAAAAAAAGAAAAAATATTAACATTTTTTTTATTTTTTTTTAGAGTGAGAGAGTTTCAGCCAGGCTGTCTCAGGTGCCCAGTAAAATTTATTATATTTTATTGAAGGGAATAAAGAGATGTATTCTATGCATTTAAAATAATATTTTTGTCAGCCAGGCTGCTATACTTACCCAGTAAAATAATTAATTATTATTTACTGGATGAAGCCACGCCTTATTATTTTAATTATTTAATATAAATTAGTTACATTAAAATTACCTATAATAAATTAATTAGTTACAAAATGGTAAAATTAATGAATAATTAAAATTAAATATAAAAATGTCCCTTATATTTTTATTCTCTAACACCGTGATGATTGACAGGTTGAAAGAAATATAAATTTATATTAAAAATTAGATTTAAAATTAAAATGAATTTTTTAATATTCAAATAAAAATAAATATATACAAAAAATTCAAATTTCTTATTTAGAATTTATCTTTACAGTGAATATTAAATAAATTAATGTATTCCTGACATACTCTGTAAATACATCTTTTTGACACCTTCTTTTTAGAACAACTTCATTATTTGAAAATAATCCTTCTGGAATATTCCTTTTTCTCTCTCTCTCATACTACTGTTTTTAGAATTTTATTTCTGTGCTTTGTCTCTCCTTTTCCTATATAAGGCCTCTTATTTTGGTTGTTTTTTAATCATTCCATTACTTATCTATTTTATTATAACTATTTGAAATCCATTTATTACTATCTATTAGTGACTTAATATTTACACCACATAATTCTAAAACATTAATTATAATAATAATTTAAATCTTTACCTCTGTCTATTGAGTAAACATTGTATAAGATAAGGAAATACATACCCAAGTTTCAATCCCATAAATCCTGTTGTTACCCCCATTGGACCTCCTTGAAAAACCTTCTAGACTTGAAAGACCCCTTGACAATTTTATTGCATAATAAAATTATATAAACATTTTATTAAAAAAAGTAAAATAAGTATTATATTAATTTTATTATTAAAAAAATTATTTATACAATTACATCAAACATAATATATATCATATTCTATAAATCATGGCATAATTTTTATGTATTTAATATTAAGAAGTTAATTATTAATTAATTGTAAATTTATATTATAATTTCAATTGAAAAATTGAAATTATAATGTAATGAAAATTTAATTAATTAAAATTATATATAAAATCAATCTTCTCATATTTTATAATCCATAAATATTGGGCACTTTTTTGACCCATAACTGTGTTAAAAGATTTATATTGAATAAGTTAAAATACTTACTTAATAAAATAAATTAATATTCCCAATTTTAATTTTTTTTCATTAAATTAATTACTTGTTTCACTTAATTTGGTTATTACTCAAATGAAATAGTTAAAACAATTTCTAATTTCTGTTTTGACTTAAATTGATTATATAAATAATTGCGTAAAAATTATAATGATTGTTTTTTGATAAATTACTCACAGTTTCCCATATTGCAAATTTACATAGTTGCTCACTATTTTAACTAACTGGGTTGGGAAATTAGTATGCGAAAAAAATTTCATATTTGAGAATTTAATTATTTGTTTCATATTTTTCTCTCAATATCCAAGTTTCAATTATTTTCTTTTATTTTTTGTTTCACTTTACTACTACTTTGTATATACAAATATGTGGCGCTTCAGAGGATCCCTTGCCTATAAAAATGTCTTTTTTATTCCTTTCAGACCATTGCTTATGTTGTGGTCTTCCAACATTGGCAGGGGCCTTTGTTGTGTGATTTGGCACTGTTTGTGCATGTCTTAATTGACATCTGTTAAGGAATTGGGTATTTTTCTGGTTTTTTCCGTGGATATTGGGTCTGCCAGTATGTGGGTACTATCATTTGATAGCCCCAGCTTTTCTCTATATTTTATGTCGTGTAGGCATTTTTCATATTCTAAGTTTTAAGGGGTCATTTCCTCATTTTTCATCTATAAAGGATAGCTGTTTAATTTTGTTTTTTGTGTTTTATGGGCTAACCTTAAGTCTTAGGTTAAGTGCTTAGTACCACTGGATAGAGCTAATTTTTCTCTATATTTCATGTCTCAATGTTGTTATAGTGAAATTCCGTGTTTTATAGGTTTTAGTAGTTGTAGCTAATTTTTTTAAGTAGATTAGTTGTTTTTATTGGTTTTCTGGCTTTAGGGAGGCCGGGCTGCATCAGGTGGCACCTCCAAAGTCGGGCAGCCTGCCCGCCTCTGTTTTAGAAGGTTGGGGAGCGCTTCAGGAGGGTTTTTTATTCAATTTGGTGGGTGCGCATGGGCTCTTAGATAGTGGTCTGTGTACATAGTGAATAAGACAGTTTGGGGCAACTTTAATTATCATACAACCATCTGGAGGTGATATCCTTGTTCCTCACTCAGTTTTCACTGTTTTCTGGCCACAATTGGGCTGTGTTTGTTGCAAGTGAGTTCTTCATTTAACTTAACTTTGGCAACTGTTTTCTCTGTTATAGTCTTGCAAGCTATAGAAAGTATTATTGCTGTCTCTGGTGTGGATTTGCAGCCTACATCAAGTATTTTGCTGTCTCTGGTGTGGACATTGTTCTACATTTCAGTTATTTGGTCTGGTAGTCTTTCTGGTGACTACTTTCTTGGCTCATCAAGCAGTCAAGTGTGTTGAAAAGGGGCTTTAGCAAAACAGGAACCAACTTACTTTAGCAAGTAAATCTCACTCTATTTTTCTAAAGGGACAGGGGATTTTCTCTCTGGTTTTTCTCCAACTCCCTTGTTCAAGGCCTATAGCTAGTACTATAGTATTGTCTACAACATTACTTATCAATTTTTAAAATACTATATTATATTTTATTGCTATAGTGGCGCCTCTTTCTTATTAATTATTAAATTAAATTTTAACAGTTGCTTTAATAGACTTTTAATTATTAATAATTGATACTTAAGCAGAGAGAGATAAAAACACTTACTATTATAGAACCTTTAACCATTGTCATTAGTCCTATCAAGCCATTTATATCATCATTGAATTTCCTTTCATCCTTTCTTCTTTTTTTCTATTCTTCTATCCTTAAGCTTTCTTTCTTCTCCTTCTTCTTTCAGTATTTTTAAATATAAAAATAGTTATATTTTTATATCAAATTAATTTTATTATATAATTTGAAGTTGTGAAAATAAGTACAAATTAAGAATAATTTTGATAAAATATCATATTAAAAATAGTTTTAAGTTGATCATATATTATTATGATATGAGTTCTATCTATATGGCAGATTTACAAAATAAATTAAAATTAATATTATACAACTAAATTATTTAAAAAAGGTATCAGCTCTTTTGCTTAGATTTAAGGTACTTCAAAAAAATTTTTTTTACTTTAGTTACACATCATATAGAGTCATCAGAGAATCATATTAATTTTTTAGACTTATATTTGTAAATTGAAAAGAAGCCTCACAGGATAAAATTGGTGGTTTTTTTAAAAAAATAAGTATATATTTTTTACATCATGATATATTTCTATAAAAAGTCAAATTTTAAGATTTATTTTCTGTTTTAAATATTTAATGAAGATTTGAAATAATTTTCATGAAATTAATTTTTATAACAATATACTCATTCCAGTATTGCTTTGTGATAAGTCCAATTTCAAGAAGATTTATAAATTCTTCTGTTTAAATAAAATATCAAAGGGATTGTTTTTCATACACTTAGAAATTTAATAGAAACATCATATAAGATCTACCAATCAGCATGATTATCATTATTACAATTAATCATTGATAGATCCTGAACCCATATATTTAATCTAAGACTTGTGTGTAAATGTTCAGTTGTGAATTACTCCTATCAAAACTTTTATTCTAAAGACTAAAAAAGTGTACCTGAAAAATTTCAATTAATTTATTTTTCAGCACCATAGAATTGAAATATTTTTTCTACTCATTTTAAAAATGGAATAATTTTATTTTTAATTAAAATATTATTGCCTTTACAGCTGCTTTGCTACATGGGCATAATCTAAAGTACCTATTGTGTCTTTTTTACAAAATAAATATCATATAATAGTTCTTCAATTTGAAACTGATATAATTATGAAGAAGTAACACATCTACCTATTCAATTCAGTTCTTGAACAATAATGCAATCAAAATTTATATCTAAAGCACATTTTTTAACATGATAACACTTTGCAGAATATATGGTGCTTATTCCCAATTCGATACTGAAATTATCCCACAATACAGCATTGAAGAAAAATCAAGAACTAAAATTAAAGGTTAAATAAATTTATACTACTTTATTTTTACTATCTTTAAAGTTTTACATCTAGCTTGAATTTCAGTTTTTCATATGAAAAATATACTAAGTAGTGATTTATTATTTCAACTCATGAGATTACTATACCAAATAACCATGTTTACATTCAATTTTGATGAAATAAATCATGAAAATTTCCAGAATATCATATATGTATTACATTGAATAAATGCATATTTCTAAAATCCTTAGTAGTTGAATATTCAATAGAACAAAAAAAAGAGCAAAAAAATATTTTCTTTTAACTTTAATCATCTTCTTGAATATAAAAGTATAAAAATATTTAAAAAATCCACTGGCGTGAGAATTATACTTCTTTAAAAACTTATAATAAAACAATTTATTAATTATTAGTGCTTAGTGTAAAGAAACTATTAGAGGACTTCATTGAAACAGAGTTTAGGAAAGCATATTGCTATCTTTTAATTCCTAATTAAGTGTCTTTTCACTGTATTATAGAATAAAATACTTGAGAATTTTGATGGTTCAATATGCTTGTTAAATAAATCCATTGAACTGAAAATATTTATATTTTATAATCAGAAATAAAAAAAATACAAAAAAATCAGGTAATATGGTTTAAATTAAATAATGAAAGCTTACAATTCTTGGTTAAAAGGAGCTATCAATAAAAAGAACCACTGACACTATGCAATATAGGGGTGGACTTGCTAGCAAGTCCTCAAACTGAACTCATACTGAACCCAAACTAAACTCTACTTAAAAACCCACCTAAAACTGTTCTGCTGAGTGGTGTTCATTCCTGATTGTATGGTTCATTTATCAATAGCTCAATGTGTGTTCAATATGTGGTTAGTTTGGGTCCAAGGTTGTAGACTGGCAAGCAAGTCCGCCCCCCATATTGTGTGGTGTGATCTTATTGTATATTTTTTCAAAAAAACACTAACAAAATCATTAGAGAGGTTAATAGTGATTCTTTTTAAATAAATAGTATAATTTTCAATCTTTTCAATGATAAAGTGAAATTCAAAATAAAAATTAAATTGTGCTTTATGAAAAAAATTTATGAATGGATCAGATTCTTAATCTGCCCTTGTCATTATTTCTATAAATTATTCATTACGTTTAACTATTCTTCCAGAAAAGACTCATCCATTATTGCTTAAGAGCTCAAGATGAGTTCAAAGTAAGGTTCAGTATCAGTTCATTATAAGTTCAGTCTGAGTTCAATATGAGTTCCATATAAATTCAAGTTCAGGACTTACTAGCAAGTCCACCCAAAATATTGCTTGGTGATATTGTGAAATTTTTTCTGACTATGCACCCTCACAGGGGGGAAAAAAAGAGGACTGATAGGCAAGTCTTTTTTTTTACTTCTGAATAAACTTTTTTTAACCTGGTTATAATTTTGGTTAGGCTGAAACTCACCTTTTTTACAAATTTTGAGTGCTATATAGAGGTTGGATGCATAAAATAAGTAAAGATGTTTATCTCAGTTCTTCAAGATAGACCAAGATTAAATTTTTTCAATTTCATTTCTTAATAAATTTTCTGATAAATATTTTTATTAATTTTTTATCTAATTTTTGGCAAGTTCAAAACATTTTTATGTTTATTATTATAGACTTCTAAAGTTTTAGAAAATATTTAGACTTTTACATCTCTTCTTCTTACACATGTTCAAATTTCCATACTATATGTACTGCAATTGACTTCTACATAATGAAGTATTGAAATATGTAGAAAATAACACATAATTAGTACACAGTAAAAATTCTTGCTCATATTTTATAAAAAAAAATTATTCTTCATCTAAATTTTATATCCATCATTCATGAATAATGAAATTAAATATTGGTTAGATTCTGTAAGCATATTAAAAGAATTTTTTGGATTCATGGAATTTTTAATATAAATTTTAATCAAAAGTGGATGATTTCTTTCCCATTCTTTGACACCCATTTTATATTTTTTGACCTCAGATAGATTTAAAACCAAAAATCTACCCCCCTGGGTTATAAAATTTTCTTCCACCCACTTTTTGTCCCCCACTTATCATTAAAACAAAATATCCTTGAAATCATTCATTATATCCTTCTCTTTAATCTTATATACTCCCCATTTTATACATTTAACCATTATCCCCAAGTGTGTCCTCTCCCTGTTCTCTAAATCCTACATGTTTTTTTTTCAAAGATCACATGTCCCCAATTTTTTACTGTCTTTAATTCCCTTTTCTACCCCACAAGTCCTATATTTTCTGCTTGAATTACCCCCTACTTCTCTAAAATTCCTCAATTAATACCTCAAAGATCCTCCTTTTCACCCCCAGGATCACCATTGCACCTCTACATTTTCTATTTTTCTTCATCAGCCATTCCTTCTTTCCCCCCCCCATTTCCATCCTTCTGCTCACCAACTTACACCCTTAAACCCCCACATTTTATGGGAAATTTGCTTCTGAAACACTTTTTTTTCACAGGATCTCATTTCTTATATAACCCCTCTAAATGTTTTCTAAATTACTCATTTAAAGCCTTAAGTAACATGCTGAAAAGTGTTTCAGCAACACTAGGTGGCATTTGATCTTAATATTTTCACTCTCCTTTAATCAAAAAATTGACTGGGTGCCTTGAAATCCCAATCCACATGCAGGAAAGTGTCACGCACCATGTGACACTATTTCAGAAATACTTCCTTGCAAGTGAGCTCAGTATTTTCATTGCACTTTCTGCTAGTCTTTTACTTAGTCCCTTGGAACACTGAATAACATATAATATAGTGTTTATAAAAAAATCTCATTCCAATTGAGTATTTAAGTGACAAAGGGAGTAGGGAGAAGGGAAAGGTATTGGGTTGATGAAGGGGCTTGTAGATGCAATGAAAAGTCTCAGAGGATGCTAAAGACAATGAATATGGGTATAAAAAAATCTAGAAAGAGGGCTTGTAGAGGAAAAAAAAGGAAAACTGTGGAAGAAGAAGGGGGTTCAAGAGGTGAAACAAATTGTGTATGTAAAAGAGATTTAAAACCCCAGTGAGTAACTCAATTGCTGTCAGGGGGGCCCCTTCAGGGATGAAAGGGGGATTCAAAAGGGAGAAAATTAAGATAAAGAGGAGCTGTTAATGGAATTATAAAGGTGATTTCTTCCACTTCAATTTCAAGTGAAATATTAAGGACATTATCTACCAATTTTAACTTCAGACTACCTAATACAACAATTAACTTTTAATTTTTAATTTTGCCTTAAAAATAAAGTGTTTTCCTGGTATATATATAAATACAAGCCTATCATTTTATCAAAATTTCAATTAGCTGACTAAATTAAAAAACAATATGAACTTCACTTTCTATGATTCATCACCTCATATATCATTTTATTCCATCATTCAAAAAGTAAAATAAATGGAGGTGAAGAATTATCTCCAGTAACTTGTTAAAAAAATTAAGTAATGTAAATATTTTATTGGAAACAAAAAATGTGATACATCAACCACATTAAAAAGTCTAAACTGATGATTCATGTAGAAGTAATAGTATAACTTGTGAATTATAATAAGAAAATATTACTGATTGAAGTGAAATTTAGTTGAAAAAGAGAATTAAGGCAGAAAAAGAAAATAAAAGTGGCAAAAAATAGGTGATTAAAATCTCAAGAACTACAAATGATGGGCAAAAAATTTGAATAAATCAATTTTTTACAATTAAATTCTCAAAATCACTTGTAGTATTAACATCAAAAAAGATATTGGTATTAAAGTCATGTATCATACTGAAGTTTATTAAAGAATTAAAAACTTGAAATGACAAAAAGAAAAAAAAATTCAAGAAAAAATAAGTGTAAATGGCTAATCATATCTATTAACTTACAAAAATCTTCTTAAAATATTCCATGAAATTTAAAGAATTCAATGTGCTATGAGATTGTAGTTATTTCCTCTGTTATTTTTCAGAATAATTTGAAAAGAACAAAACTTTTCTGAATTATCTAGAGGCTAAGTAAGTTTATTTTTCCCATTTTTCAAAAATTAACAAGTAATATGGTTCTTCTTAAAAAAATTTTATTTCAGGTCACTGTGTATACAATCCTATAGTAATAGCTATAGGTCTTGACCAAAGGAGTTGGAGTAACTGGAGAGAAATACCAGGTGAGATTTATTTGCTACATAAAATTAAAGACTGTTACAAAACCACTTCCAAAACACTTCTTCACTGCTTTACAAGTAAAGACAGTAGCCAATAGCAGACCACTGAGAACCAAAGAACCAGAAAACTTGAAATGCAGAGAAATCCACACCAGAAACCAAATACACAGTGCACTTGTTGCACAAACACAGCAAAAATACTTGATGTAAGTTGCAAATCTACAACAGAGAAATCAGTTGCAAAAGTTGAGTTAAATGAAGAAATAACCTTAAAAAAAGACAGCCAATTGTGGCCAAAAAACAGTGAAAAATTAGTGAGAAAAAATGATATAATTACCAGATGGTTATATGATAATTAAAGTTGCCCCAAACTGTCTTATTCAGTATGCACACACAGACCACCATCTAAAAAATCCATGAATAGGAACAAATTTGGCGCTTTTGACAGAAAAATTGAATAAAACCCTCTAGAAGCACTCCCCAACCTTCTATAACCTAGGCGGGTGGCTTTCCTAGAGGCAGATTGACCTCCCTGAAGCCAGAAAACCACTAAAAACCTCCAATGAAGCCCAAAATACTTAGAAAAATTCACCACGACTACTAAAACCTTTAAAACACAAAATTAAGCTATGAAAACTTTGAGACATAAAATATTGAGCCAAATTAGCTCAAATTAATAGTACTGAGGACTTAACCCTAAGACTTAAGGTTAGCCCATAAAACGCAAAAAAAAAATGAAACAGCTATCATTTAGAAATGAAAAGTGAGTAAATGACCCCTTCAAACTTTGAATATGAAAAATATCAACAAGACATAAATTATAGAGAAAAACAGGGGCTATCCAATGGTTGTTTACACATACCCATAGTCCCAATATTTACTGAATAAAAACCAAAGTACACCTAACTCTTCAACCAATGTCAATTAAGACATACAAAAACAGCGCCAAACAGACCAGCAAAGGCCTCTGCCAATGTTAGAAGATCACAGAGGGAATTTCTTTTTGTATAATTTGACTTAGAAAAGATATAAATTCATGAAGAAAAACTATAGTTTTTTTAAAAAAATTACTATTTGGGGATATATAAGATTTCTTTTTTTCCTATCTCTGCGATAACAGATATAGCTGGAGTATAATGCAGAAAATATATGAATACAAATTTATAAATTAAAAATTCTTTATCAGAACTATGATTTTTTTACAGCTCCTCATGTGCTCAATAAATACATATTCAACAATTAATTTAAAATATAATGAATTTGAATCATAAATACATTTTGAATAAAAGTGATAAATTATATTTTTTATAAAACTTACATTCAGATTTAATATTTCTTTTAAATATATAATGAATATTTATTGAGTGTGCATGATTTATAAGCAGTATACATGAATTTTGATTATTTCATATGTTGTATGGAACATATAGTATGTTGTTTTTAAAATGTACAATATGCTTCAACATTGAAAAAACAATTAATTATTTTTCTTTATTTTTGATGTCATGATTTCAAGGCAGGAAAAAATAGATGAAGGCCACAAGATTTTTAAAAAAATTTACTTGAAAATTTTTCACTAATTCCTGCCCCTACAATATTACTCCACAGATTACTTCGGGAAACCTGAAAAATGTCTTGCCTACCAGTCTTCTTTTTTCCCCTGTGCCTAAAAATCCTTCTCCTCCTTATTTATTGAACCTGAAAAAACTATTAAGTAACTCATGGCGTTCAAATATTGCTCAATTATTCAAATATAAGTCTTAAAAGTTTTCTACTAGTGAATTAAAATATGAGATGGACCTCATCAAGGAAACTTTACATGAAGCTTGAATTTGTGCTACCTATAGTGTTGGGTATACCCCTTCTCACCCCTCAACACCTCAAGCTACTCAGAATTCACCCCTTCCCACCCTTTCTCACCATAAACTGCTTAGAAACTACCCCTCCTTACCTCAAGCCACAACAATCCACTTGGAAACAAGCCCTTTCTACCCTTTCTCACCCCTTCCCACCTCAAGGTACTCAGAAACAACCCCTTCTCATCCCTGACCACCTAAATTCACTGAGAGAACACTCCTTCCCACATCAAGCCACTTTGAAACCCCCCCATTTCACTCCTGACCATCTCAAGGCACTCAGAAACCACCCCTGACTATTATGTAACCTGTTCTGTCACAGAGCCAAAATTAAATTCATTTTATTTACTACCAAAGTATCTTGCTTCTGACCATTTTTAATAGATTTCTTAAGGTTTATTGGGCTGAATGTGTGGATATTCTGGAAGCCCTACCTATTTTTTTAGAAAAAAGAGTGTGGCTCAGAAATGGGAGGAAAAGCTGATCTAGACAGAAATTCTTCAGAAAGAGTGAGAATATATTTGTCTGCTTCTAGGTGGAATATCTTTTTAATCTAAATGAATACTCTTTAAATTAAGAATTCTTGTTTTATCAGATAAAACCCAGATAAAAAATTTGGTAAATTACCTATTTTGGAAATTACTTATATTTTTTTAGTATTATCATGTTGGTTTTGCACAGCATCAGGTGGGAAATTTAGAAGGTGTAAGCCATTGTGACATCCAAATTAGTGGTGGAAATATTCAACCTGAATATTTTAATTTTGAATTCTAAAAAAAATCTTGTAAAGTTGTGTTATTTTCTCATAAAAATTCTTCTCCCATGTTCAATAGAAGACAGTTAAGCCCTGGGATGGTTAGATAATTACTATTTTTTGTCACACCATTCCTTATAATTATTGCTGAATCTTAATGCCAGTTATATTTTTTGATAAACCCAGCAGAAAAATTTCAAATTTTGATATCAAGTTGTTTTGGGAGATCTTGAAATATTTTGCTTCAAGATATTTAAACCCATAAATTAATTTTTTTTTCTGACTCATTATAATTTATTTGATGTAACTTGATTTTTTATTCACTAGTCACCCTGATGAGGTCCACAAACACTAAGAGAAATTTCATATGAGATTGGCTCACACTTCATTCAATGGTAATTAAATAAAACATTGTATACTAGAGGAGTATCAATTGTGTGGGTGTTATAGGCTCACCCAATTTGATACCAACCATGTTAGTTAGGTATGAAAAGAGAATTTTGTTACTCCTAAAAGTTTAGGTAGACATACAAGGTACAGGTTGAAAGAAATGTTTCCATTTTTCTCTCTTAATATTATAATTTAACATGTACAAGTAATTTATTTACTTCACTTACTTAAGGTTCTAGAACATCAAGTCATGATTCTGTAGTATTATGTTTACACCAATTTGTGACATGTTTTCTTGAGTTTATTTGTCATTCAAATTTATTTTATTGAATTCTATTACTTTATCTTGGTGTCTTTCTCTGAATGAATTTTTTATTGTAACATTATGCATTTCAATTGAAATATGGAAATCTGGACCACCAACTAAGATAAAGTTAAGAGGAAGGTACTGAATTTTTTTTGAATTGTGAATTTAAGAAAAGAAAGTTAGGAAAAACGAAATATTCTGTATGTTAGACTTATAAAATTGAAATTAACCTATATTTTATATTTGAAATATTAAAATTAATTCACTTACATAAATTCATTTTAGATTTAAAACATTAATTCAACAATGTACCAGATTTTTAAAGTGACTGGTCACATTTTTTTAAAAAACATGGCCAAGTATGGAAACAATTTTGTGCATAAAGCATATCTGGTGAAGAAAAGAATCAGAACTCTTTAAAACAAAAAAAAGCTAACTTATATTTTTGTCTAAGTGATGGTCTCCACCTTGAGCAGGTTTTTGAATTGGTTGAGCAGTTGTACCATCAGCAAAACCAATACATTACATCAAACCCTCTGCTTGAATAACCCAAGATTATTTATTTTGCTTTTCTTTTGTTGTGCATGAAAGAAATTGAGAACATTAGGAAATAATAGCAGTGATTTATATTTTTCTATAAGGATTACAAGATTCATACCCGAAAGAGAAGTCAATTTCCAAACTTTTCAAGGAAGCTCCATTACTATTGGAGCCCGAAAAACATAGTGTGACAGTCAATTGAATTGAAGTATCATGTTGATTGTTTTGAGAGGTATTGTGAATGGCAGGGTTGTCCTGTATAAGCTCAAGAAATTTAAGGTAAAATTCCTTGGATGCCCTGAATAACTTTCTAAAGCTAGCAAAATACAGGTTAAGAAGAATCTGGATGGTGTAATTGAGACTTTCTGTGAAGAAATTAATGTTTCCTGGAAAATTTGTATAAAAATACAAAACTTCAAGATCACAACCACAATCAGAATCATAATATGAATCTAAGAGGAGATCAAGAGCTATGATACTTATTTTTTGATGTAGCTTATCAAAATTTGAGAGTGAGGGAGGCATGAAACTTATATGTTATAAAAATGTAAACTTTTTACAATGCTTTGAGATATGAAGTGTTATTCTGAAGAGTTCTGAATATTAATATGATGATTCTGACACATCGGTGAAATCAAAACTTCTGCTGAGAAGATGTGGATTTGAGTGAAATAATTGACTTATTTCACTTTTTAAATACACCAGTTTTGGAGCTAGTGTGTTTCCAAAATCTAAACTTAGATAAGTGTGGATTTGTAAGTGCATATTTTCCAGAACTGAACCCCCTCTATTAGATATATTGTGTGTCTCATTAAAATATTTTAAGCACATAGTGTGGAAAGTTTCTAAGGCTTTAGACTCAACTCATCCTGAATAGGACAGGGGAAGATGCAGTTGCCATTGGCCTGGAACACTATTTGATATACAAAATCCAATCTAGAGGGATTCTGAAAGCCATATAGATTGATATATCTATTACAGAAGGAAACTCAGTGATTTTATAGTCATTTCACCTTAAATGAAAGAAATGATTTTGAGACTTTGTCATGATGACATATTATCTGGATATTTTGATCTAGAGAGAAAATTTATGAGGCTGAAAAATACAGCATGGTGAATTGATGTGTCTGATGATGCAAAATCTTATGTTAAACCTTGTGATTCTTTCCAGTAATCTAAAAGAATGAGTGGTAAGATGGCTGGATTAATGCAACAAATTGATGAACCAAGTAGACCAAGGAAAATTATCAACATGGACTTTTTTACTGATTTATCTACATCTGGAAAAGATAGTTTTAACTCCTGCTGGTATATTTTTGACAGATTTAAATAATATTTATTCATTCTAGGTCATAAAGAGTTTTTTTTACAAAATAATTGGCTTTTTGGTGGTTGTTGAATATGTTCAACACTGCAGGATTCACACAAGATATTATTTCTGATAGGGATCCTAGATGTATCTATGAATATTGAATGTCATTAATTGATATATGTGTTTGTGAATTGAAAGTTTCTACTGCTCACTGCCCTCAAGCTGATGATTCAGCTGAGAGAATGATTCAAACACTGGAAGACAGGATCAGAAGATACTGTGCTTTTGGTTTAGAATTTAAGTACAATGAGAGATTTACTCATGATTAGGTCACTTTATTACCTACTCTTGTATTTCCCTACAAAAGTACTGTTCATTCAGTCACTGAAAGGAAACTTTTGAGCTTTGGCTTGTCTATGTACCAAATAATCCAGCTTGCTTACTTAATAAAAAATTAACCATGATTTATCCTAATCCTAGTGCTAAATATTTCCTTCATATGCTGTGGTGATCCAAACCTGGGTAGGCCTTTGGAGTGCATATTTGGGGGTATTTTGTATGTAGGGTGTTATTGGGGTTATGGTGTTATTAGTGGATTTTTTCATCTTTAGGTGATAGTTAGTAGTGTTTATGGAGGTTTAATCTAGGGTCACTTATTATATCTCAGCTTAATATTCTTTCTTTTCTCTTCATTTTGGTATCCCTATGGGTGGTTACCTTGTTTTATAGGGTATTTATGGTGTTTTTATTGATATTAATTGGAATTTTATTGCTTAGTGGTGCTTATTTAGGCTTAATCTAGGGTCACTTATTATGTCTCAGCTTATTTTCATTTATTTTCTTTTCATTTTTGTATTTCTTATGTGTGTTTATCTTGTTTATTAGTGACGTTATGGGTTTTTAGAGTTTAAAGGGTTTTTATGGGTTGTATGGGTGTTTTAGGGCCTAGAAGCGGCCGCCCTCCTTGAAGCGGGGTTCCCACCTGGGCGCTGAGAAGAGCTAAAATGCACTTTTATGCATGAAAAGGGCTGGGAAAGCAGGATTTTGGGCGGGGAATTTGTTGGGGTGGTCTGTGCGCTGGCGGTATGATGTGTGTGTGGGAAGATTTTTAGGGAATCATCTTATCCCTTTACTCATAACCTCTCTGTACCTCACTGTCTCATTGGCTTGTGTTTTGTTGTAATATATTACTGTCCATTTCAACTCTTTCTGGTAGTCTGTCTGTGACTATTATTGTCAGCCTGTATATCCCCAGGACTGAGTAAAAAGTACTTATAAGTTATGTTAAACACATGAACTAGACATGGGAATAATAAATAAGAGTACACAAATAGTATACATAAGTAAAATTATGATAATACACAAAAAAATGCCATTATAACACCTTATATACATGCATATATCCACCTTTTATAGGTCTTTTGTACTTAATATTAAGTTGGAATATGTTAGGGTAATCTTAAGAACCTTAAGTATAAGGCTACATAATTTTTAAGTACACTTAAAGCTGTTATATTCATTGTTTTATGCAAAAAACAAGAAATGCGCTTTATTTCACTCAAAAGTTGACTATATGCGCTATAAAATTGAGAATATCAAAATTGCGCTTTGACAAATCAATTGGGCTCATTTAGAACTATTTATTTGGCTATTTAAATGCATAAAAATAACACTTTTCAAATTTGGTGTTTTTTATGCCAGAAATGGCTTCTGTGTACTGGCCACATACTGCCTGCTTTTTTCCCGTGTGAATAGCTTCATTTTTAGCAAAGTTAGCTTTTTCGCACTATAATTACCCCACATTCTACGCCCACTGTGGGGAAACACACTAAAATAGGCGACAGGCGCTTATTTAGTGTCCTAGCTTAATTAATAATGCATTGACCTTGTTTATATGCACTAATTTCATTAATAACCTCACTCTTGGCACTTTATTTCATCACCATGCTTAAATTCGCCTAATTTTAGTCAAGGATTTACCCGTGCAAGCGCCTGCCAAGAACTGCATGTAGTTACCCCACATCTCACACTCTTTTTTAAGCTTTTGGGTGGTTTCTCAGTCAGTTTTGGTTATTTTTGAATGGGAATTCCACGTAGTATAATGTCAGGATTAGCCCCATTATTTCTACAGTCAATCCCCCTTATTATTAAGCTATTATTAACCTTAAAAAGTCTCCTTTAGTCTTTAATATTATTGTTTTATACGCATATACTCTCTTTTTGTCTTTTTCTTTAATTTTGATGGATTTCCCTTATTATTACAGGATTTTTGCGGTTGTTACTCTTCTAATTATGTCATGGGTTACTAGGAATGTTGATGGGCATGTCTATTAGTTGTTTAGAGGCGTCATTAACTGTTTATTGGGTGGTACATCAAGGGAATCATTGGGGAACTCAGTGTGTATAAAAGGAGGAGGTTTTTGGGTTGTATTTCTTCATTCTTTATCATTACAATTCAACCAATATAACCAAATAAATTACAATACATATCAATTAGTACTTTTATAAGACTTTTGAATAGTATCTGAATTAAATAATCTATTTTTCTACCAACTACAAAGATTGTAAGCCATATATTAGAATAGTGAGAATTATATTACTGAGACCTTTATATTTGATTATATTTTACAACCTAGTGGATTAAAACTACAGTATTCATATAGGACCATTAAAACCTTCTAGACAACTGACTATTCAAGCTAGTTCACGTCCTTGTACTTGACCTTAGCCTGACAATTGGGGACCTTTCCTCAAGAATTCTGTTATAATCCTGTAAGTGAAATTTTCAAAAGAAGGTGCACGTAAATAATATCCCTATAGAAATATTTGGATAATTACAACAGGTTGGGGTCACTTATATAGTGATTTCAGAAAAAGAAGCCCTGTTATATAATAAAATTGTGATATTGAACCATCAATTTTACCACTAATTTAACATATAATTGTTCTTAGTGGGAGTCTGTCAATAGACCAATTAAATTTGTGATCTTTGCAGATAATAACCAATTAAACTGATTAATTGTTTTCTTTTTACAGGACTCTTAATCCCTTTTTATTGGTTTGTAAAATTCATTTAATATTTAGAAAGAATCTTACTAACAAATTTTCTTTTTTAAATATAAATACACGGCTACATATTGTAGACCAGTTATATCAAGTGACCACATAAAAAAGCATATTTGACTTTTGGCACTTAAAGATTCACTTAATACCAATAAGTAAGCAATAAAATTGTCTTCAGTGGTATTAATAAATACTGATTAAACTCCTTTTTGAAGTTTTTCAAATTTAAACTTTCAATTCTCTAAAAATTCCACGTAAAAATGTGTGACAACAATGACATTGTAAGTAATAAGGCAAAACCTTATAACTTAAGAACTAGAGCTGAAAGACCTGTTACAGGACATCCAAATTGAGGGTCAAGAATCACCAGTATCAATAAACAACACCCCACCAATGTCCATGGAGGAAAAGGAAAAGCTCTTAAAACAAATGTCAATAAAGAAGTCCAAAAACACCTTACAAGAGCAAATTCACTCCCTCTCAACCCTACTGAATACACTAACAATAAGAGTAAACAATATGTTAGACCAGATCAACAATCTGGAGAAAAGGGCGTCACAGGGCTTTATAGAAGTCAACCAGGCTCTAGTGGATATAAGGTCTCATCAACAACCAGTGGCACCAAATACCACAGCAACACCTCCAGTCCCAGAAGAGGACCAAAAGATAACTGTAAGCAAATGGAAGTGGGATTGGTATGCCCAAAACTACAACAGTCCTCCTCAACAGGGATCCAGCAGTCACCCTTACAGGGGAAAGCCAAGGAGAGGCAGGGGAAATGGAATAAGACCGTGGTAAGTCATCCATCTTCTCAAAATCAATTATATAATCCTAACAATGAATTAATTATAGGTAATGAAATTGATAGAGAGTTATTGGATATAATTGATAAGGATTTAAAAAATTATTCATTTGAAAATAACATTTTAGACTTGTCATTACATGAGGACAATGTACATAGTTTTATTGATCACCAGGAAAATACTATTAATATAAAAATGGAATCAAATGAAGAAAAAATTGACCCTGATGATTAATCTTCTGAATTGGAAACAGACAAAATTGAATATTTTCTGAAAGAAAATCCAATGGAATCAAAAATAATTAGTAAATTATTATTAAGAATTGAAAAATTTGAAGAATTCTCTAGAGAGTCCAACAATAATACAGAAAGTGTATTATTAAACATCACACAATCATTGAGTACAACAGCCAATAAGTTAAAAATTATTGAAAATTCAAATAATGAATTGATCAATGAAAACAAAAGATTAAATTCTGAGATTAAAAATTTAGAAATTAAATTAGAACATTCTCAGAATATTATGGCCACCATAGAGGGACGTGTAAAATTGTCTTTTTCAAATGTAAATGATACTTTAACTCATGTACCTGTAATAAAAGATAGGTTACAAAGAGTAGAAATTGAGGTAGCCAACATTTTGAAAAATACTGAAACAATAAAGGATAATACCTCTTATGTAGAAAGAGTACCAGTTTTTATAAACCACTCTGATGATAAACCAATGATGGAACATGAACATAGTGTCATGGGCTCTGAGAATATAAAATCAGTAAAAGATGAAATTAATGATCATCTTTCTAAAGTGAGTGAATTACTCAATATTCCTCAGGTTAGGGAAGCTAAAACTAGCCAAAAGAACTGGCCTAAGTTAGATCAGTACCCTTCTTTTGACGGGGATTCAAAATCTGATTGGCAACAATTCATACAAAGAATTGATAACTTAAAATTTTCATATAAATTACCTGATGAAGAAATTACTTCAAAGTTAATATCTTTATTTACAGATGTGGCCTTATTATGGTTTGAATCTGTATTGAGTGAGGGAATTAATTACTCCTGGAATGAATGGAAGGCACTAATTGAAAGGCAATTTGGTGGCCCAAAATTTAGAATCACTCAACAAAGACTGTATGAAAGGGCCAGATATAATCCAAATGCTTGAGATAAACCCATGGTCTTCTTAATGAATTTAATAAAAATCATGAAAGCTATGGATCCAAAAATGGATTATGAAGAGTGGAAAGAAAAAATAATATACAAGTTGCCTATATCAGTTAGAGATATTATTGTAGCTAGAACTGAGACTGTCAGAGACACCTCTGGATTCATTAATATATGCAATGAGATATTATTAAACCACAAGTATGAAACCAAGTATAGTAATTACAGACAAAGTGTTGACGTGGTAAAACCTGCTACAAGTTAGTTACCAGTGGAAAAGAAAAAACCTTCAGCTCCCCTTGTCCCTAAGAGACAAGAAAATAACACTTGTTACAAATGTAATGAACCTTGGGTTAAAGGTCACACGTGTAAGAAAAGAATAAATGTTATTGAAACCTCACAAAATTCTGAACCTAGTAATCATGAAGATGAGAATGTGGAATCCAGTGAGGATTGCAAGAGTAACATATCTTACAGTGATGATGAAAATGAGATATTTGTATTAGAACAGGATATAATGTTCCTGAATGATGCAATACCTCATACAGACACATCTTTAACTTCCATAGAGGAAGCTTAAATAATTAAAGATGTATCTCATGACACTTACAAAATAACACCTATCAGAGCACCTATTATCATATGTGGAAAAGAAATGAATGCCATTCTTGACACTGGGGCTGCAGGTAGTGTAGTTTCACTTAATGCATTAAGGAAACTTGATAGTAAGTACCAGGAAAAACTAGAACCTGTTCAGACAAAGAACTGGAGGGGTTTTGGTTCAGTATTAAATCCAATTGGCAAATACAAAACTGCTGTATTCTTTAAATATAATAATGGATATGTTAGAGCAGTTTGTGAATTTGTAGTAATGGATAATAATAACTGTAGTGATTGGTTTATTATTGGCAATGATTTATTGACAAAATTTGGCATTAAACTAGATCCTTCAAACAGTTGTTTCACCATAGGGGTGAATGGTAAAAGGAAATTCAAAATATGTTCTGAAAATTCAGTATATGCCATTTCTCCTAGAGAAGAACAACTGCAAGGTGGAAGAACCACCAATGAAGTGGGTGAATTGGAAAATGAAATCCAAAAAGCCTCTTTCAGTCCTCAACTCTCAAAAATTGAACAAGAAGACATTTTGAGATTGATTAAATCATATCCTATGGCATTTGCTCATGGATCAAATGAACTAGGATTGGTCAAAGACCATGAGATGAAAATCTCTCTAAGCTGTGATCTGGATAATATTCCTGGCAGCTTAAAAAAGAAACCTTACCCAGCATCTCCTGCAAAAAGGAAAGATATTGAAGACAATATAAAATTGTTATTGGAAATGGGTATTGTTGAAAAAGTGGACACAACACCTAAGTATTGTGTCATTTCACCAGTATTAATCTCTTATGAAAAAGATAAGGCAAGATTATGCGGTGATTATAGAGCTCTGAATACATATACAGTAGATGATATTTACCCTCTACCAAGGATAGCTTCTATCCATGCTACCTTACAAGGAGCAAAATATATTTCCTGTCTGGATGGGAACAAGGGTTACCACCAGATTCCTGTGGAAAGAAATTCTCAAAATTACTTATTAATAACCACACATATGGGTATATATAAGTATGTGAGAATGCCATTTGGCACAAAGAATGCCCCTTCAGTCTTCCAAAAATTGATGGATAGTGTTTTTCATCAGGAAATGGTTGAAGGATGGCTATTGGTCTATATTGATGACATCATAGTGTTTTCAAAAACATATGATGAACATTTAAATCACCTGAAAAGAGTCTTTCAAAAAATGGATGAAATTAATATGACTATTGCATTAAAGAAATGTAAGTTTGGATTTCAATCCTTGAAAGTTCTTGGACATGTTGTATCTGGATTACAAATTTGTGTTGACCAGAATAAAGTAGCAGCAATTAAAAACATTGGGATACCTAAAAATGTAAAAGAGGTTCAAAGTTTTTTGGGTATGTGTGGATATTATAGACAATATATTAAAAATTACCAATCCATTGCAGCCCCTTTAACAACATTAATCAGGAAGAATGAAGCTTTCATTTGGAATAATGAAAGACAACACGCCTTTAATAAATTAAAGGAATGTTTAATGTCAGCTCCAATATTGGGACTGCCAGATTTCACCCTACCTTTTATCTTGTATACTGATGCAAGTTTCATAGGTTTAGGTGCTGCTTTACAGCAGAAACAGATAATAAATGGAAAATTATCTGAAGTAGTTATCTGTTATATATCCAGAACCTTAAGAAAAACAGAATTAAGGTATGGTGCCACACAGCTAGAATGTTTAGCCATGGTGTGGGCTTTGGAGAAGCTTCATTACTATCTGGAAGACCAGAAGTTTGAACTTATAACAGATTGCAGTGCAGTAAAATCATTACTAAACATGAAAACACCTAATAGGCACATGTTTAGATGGCAACTAGCTGTACAAGAGTACAGAGGAAGAATGACAATCACTCACAGAGCAGGAACATTGCATTCAAATGTGGATTTATTATCCAGAAGTCCTTTGCCAAATGATGCTGACAACCCAGCTTATGTACCTGAAAATGAGGTTATACATATATTTGGGATTTATATAGTGGATTTAGAAGAAGAGTTTATGCAAACTATATTGGAAAATTATTCATCTGATAAAGATTTGTCTAAACTATCTACCATTCTTAATAATCCAACAAATGCCTCCATGAGTGCATTAATTAAAACCTTGCCTCCAAAGTATAAAAATGCGTTGGAAAAAGGTAAACTATCAATTGAAGATGGATATATATATTACAGGAAAAAGTTAAGCAATGTAATAGTAATACCACCTTCTATGAAAGAGTTAATGTTGAGTACTTGTCATGATGACATCTTAGCTGGTCATTTTGACTTTAACAAAACATTAACCAGAGTTAAAAATACAGCCTGGTGGATAAACATGAAAGAGGATGTACAAAAATACATTGAAACATGTGACTCTTGTCAGAAATCTAAAAGATTAACTGGGAAGAGAGCTGGGTTGTTACAAAAAATAGAGCAGCCAAAAGCTCCATGGGAAATTATAAACATGGATTTTGTAACTGGCTTGCCATTAGCAGGAAAAGAAAGTTTCAATTCTTGCTGGGTAATAGTGGATAGATTAACAAAAATGTGTAAGTTTATTCCTACCCATAAAGAGGTATCTGCAAAAGACTTGGCATTACTATGGTGGACTCAGATGATGAATACTGCTGGGTTCCCCAAAGCCATAATCTCTGACAGAGATCCTAAATTTACTTCAGAGTTCTGGACATCTTTGATGGAAGTATCAGGTTGTCAATTAAAATTGTCTACAGCACACCATCCACAAACTGATGGGCTGGCTGAGAGGATGATACAAACTCTAGAAGACATGATCAGAAGATATTGTGCCTTTGGATTAGAATACAAAGACAATGAGAAATTCACACATGACTGGGTAACTTTAATTCCTGGCCTTGAATTTGCTTATAACAGCACAACTCATTCTGTAACAGAGAAGAAACCATTTGAACTCTGGCTGGGATACATACCAAATACCCCAGTAAATCATTTAAATAAATTACCAAGGTTGGATATACACCCTGGCACTAAATTCTTTATTCATATGCAACAAATGTGTAGAAAGCATGCAGAAGAATGCATCCAAAAAGCATTTGAATATGAAAAGAAAAGGTGGGACAAATCTCATAAAGAATTTGAATTCAAAAAGGGAGATGAAGTCCTCATATCAACACTACATTTTAACTTACAAGGTAATGTTAAATTAAAGGATCCCTTTGTAGGACCTTTTGTAGTAAATAAAATGGTTGGGAATAATGCAGTGGAAGTCATATTATATGCTCCATATGATAGGAAACATCCAGTTTTCCCTATCTCATTATTGAAACCTTACCATGCAAATGATCCTGACTTATTTCCAAAAAGAAGGGGAAGGCCTAAAAAGCAACCTGAAGAAATTGTGGAAAAAGCAGAGATTGAAAAAATACTCAAGAAAAGAATCCTTACTAAAGAAAAAGGAACTGAGTATTTACTAAGATTTAAAGGGAAATCAAATGAATTTGATAAATGGATACCTGAAAAAGAAATTTCTAATTTATCCACCCTTCTTAAAAAATTTAAACAGAAATAAATTTCTGTTCAACCAGCTGAGGGGTTAAAAAACCAGTACTCATAATATTTTATTATGTTTTATTTCTTTAAAGTTGAATCTTTAATGCTACAGATTTATTCTGAATACCTGAAAATTACAAATTAATAAAATAAAATGTATAACTTATCTTTTTTTTTATTGTTTTTTTTGGGTGGGCGAGTGTCAGCCTGTATATCCCCAGGACTGATTAAAAAGTACTTATAAGTTATGTTAAACACATGAACTAGACATGGGAATAATAAATAAGAGTACACAAATAGTATACATAAGTAGAATTATGATAATACACAAAAAAATGCCATTATAACACCTTATATACACGCATATATCCACCTTTTATAGGTCTTATGTACTTAATATTAAGTTGGAATATGTTAGGGTAATCTTAAGAACCTTAAGTATAAGGCTACATAATTTTTAAGTACACTTAAAGCTGTTATATTCATTGTTTTATGCAAAAAACAAGAAATGCGCTTTATTTCACTTAAAAGTTGACTATATGCGCTATAAAATTGAGAATATCAAAATTGCGCTTTGACAAATCAATTGGGCTCATTTAGAACTATTTATTTGGCTATTTAAATGCATAAAAATAACACTTTTCAAATTTGGTGTTTTTTATGCCAGAAATGGCTTCTGTGTACTGGCCACATACTGCCTGCTTTTTTCCCGTGTGAATAGCTTCATTTTTAGCAAAGTTAGCTTTTTCACACTATAATTACCCCACATTCTACGCCCACTGTGGGGAAACACACTAAAATAGGCGACAGGTGCTTATTTAGTGTCCTAGCTTAATTAATAATGCATTGACCTTGTTTATATGCACTAATTTCATTAATAACCTCACTCTTGGCACTTTATTTCATCACCATGCTTAAATTCGCCTAATTTTAGTCAAGGATTTACCCGTTCAAGCGCCTGCCAAGAACTGCATGTAGTTACCCCACATCTCACGCTCTTTTTTAAGCTTTTGGGTGGTTTCTCAGTCAGTTTTGGTTATTTTTGAATGGGAATTTCACGTAGTATAATGTCAGGATTAGCCCCATTATTTCTACAGTCAATCCCCCTTATTATTAAGCTATTATTAACCTTAAAAAGTCTCCTTTAGTCTTTAATAGGGGGTGTCAGTTCTGGCAAATCCGCACTTACAAATCCGCACTTAAATTTGACCAAATCCGCACTTAAATAAGTGCGGATTTCCAAAACACACTAGCCCCAATACTGGTGGATTTCAAAATGAAATAAGTCACTTATTTCACTCAAATCCGCACTTTCTCAACCAAAAGTGCTGATTTCACCATCAAGTCCCATTTCACTGATTTGTCAGCATCATCCCATTCATACGCAGCACTCCACAGCATAACACTTCATAACCCAAAACATCATACATCATTTACATCTTCATATCATATCATATAAGAGTCATGCCTTCCTCACTTTCAAATCGTGATAAATTACATAAAGCAATGACTTTCATGGCGCTTGAACTGCTCTTGGACTCTGATTCCGATTCTGATCTAGAAGAAGATTTTGTCGTTTTATCAAAAATGGCCAGGAAACGTTACCTTCTTCCCAGAAAGCCTCAAGTACTTCATACCCCCAAGTACACCATCCAAACACTTCTTAAACTATCTACACCCAGTTTTAGATGGCTGTTCAGGACTTCTCAGGAATGTTTCCTTAAATTGCTTGAGCTTATTCAGGATCATCCCATATTTCACAATAATTCTCAAAAAGAACAACAACATCCTTCAATTCAATTGGCCATCACACTATGTTGTTTGGGTTCAAATGGTAATGGAGCCGCTTTGAAACGTTTAGAAAATTTCTTTGATTTAGGGTATGGTTCAGTTAACACTTATACCAAACGATGTATCACTGCCATCAACTCCTTGGAATCTCAACTTCTCACCTGGCCAACAAAAGAAGAGCGACTTGAATCATCTCAGGTTATGCAAGCAGAGGGCTTTCCAGGATGTATTGGTTTTGTTGATGGTACTACTATTCCTTTGAGCCAGAAACCTGCTCAAGGTGGAAACAATTACTTTGACCGTAAAAAGAGGTAGATTATTTTTAACTCCTTTCATCCTCCTTGAAACTAACACAAACAAATATATCTTCTTTATAGATATTCAATTAACGTTCAGCTTATATGTGACGTAAACAAAAAATTTATATCATTCTTTGCTGGCTATCCTGGCTCATGTCATGACTCCTACGTCTTCCAAAGAATGCATATTTCAAATGAACCTGAAAAATTCTTTGATGAAAATCAGTATCTTCTTGCAGATTCTGCTTATGAGAATGGAAAGTATGTACTTCCTGCTTTTCGGGGAGCAGCTTCAGAAGACAGTCAAAATGCCAAATTCAACAATCATTTGGCAAAGTCAAGAGTCCGTATTGAACATTCTATTGGAATCTTGAAAGGCCGTTTTTCTAGTTTAAGGGAATTAAGAAGTCCTCTTAGAAATAAATCTGAAATGGAGGCGGTGATCAACTGGATTCTGTGTTGCACTATACTTCATAACCTACTTGCTGACCTCAAAGATCAATGGTTAGAGCTGTATGAAGATGAACAAGTTGATTCACCTCCGACTATATCCAACACTTCTATTTCTCAATCAACTAGTATAAGGGCGAAAATCCTTCCAATAACACTCCAACATTTTTCAACGCAATTTTAATTTTTTTCTCTTTCTCTTCAAATTATCAATTTGCATGTATTATTCACTGAGAATGGTAAATTTTTTTGCATATTTTTTTGGTTTTTGAATTTGCTGTTAAAGTCTTATTTTTTTTTCTCTCTGTGTTTTCTTTCATCAACTCAACATGAAATCGCATATTTTCAGCAAACGCATATTTTTTCAGTCACTCAAAGGTTGGGAAAGAGTTGGAAGGGAAGATTAAGGGTTCCGAGGCATTTTAAATGAAGAAAAGGGTCTGGGAGAGGTTGAGAGGGGTGAAATGGGGATCAAAAGAGGATGGCATACAATGGGGCTGGGAGGATAGCGAAAGGCATGGGGAGGGAAGACAAGCATGTGTTGATAGAATTGAAAGGGATGGAGATTGGTGCAAACAGAGTGTGAAAATAGGAGGATGAACTCTGTTCTTCGGGCGAAGAACAGAGTTCACTTCCATAAAATATTAGCTGAAACATAGTTTTCAATTCTGTAAAAACAGTTGTAAGTAATAGAAAAAGTCACTGATTTTTTTTCTATGTAATCCTTGCTTTACGAGGAGACTTTTGTGACGAAGCAGATTTTTGAGTTACCTTTTGAGATTTGGAATGTCTGGGAGGCATTATGAAACTGGCACATAACAAGAAAAAAGATTAAAAAGTAGAAGAAATAAGTAAAAAAGAATGTAAACATGCCTGGTCAAAATATTGAAAATGTCAGGAAGGGGTGTGTGCCGAGGATTGATGGGTAGGTAGCAAGGAAGGTCAGTGTGTCACATGTGACAGGGATGGGGTAAGAAATGAAGGGATGTTTTGTGGCCAAAATGTGGTTGTGAAAAAAAACGGGAAAAAAGTGCTGATTTGAGGTCATAACTGACACCCTTTTTTGAAATAAGTGACTTTTTTGCAAAATTTAAGTGCTGATTTGTAAGTGCTGATTTGGTTTGAAATCCGCACTTAATTTAAGTGCGGATTTGCCAGAACTGACACCCCCTAATATTATTGTTTTATACGCATATACTCTCTTTTTGTCTTTTTCTTTAATTTTGATGGATTTCCCTTATTATTACAGGATTTTTGCGGTTGTTACTCTTCTAATTATGTCATGGGTTACTAGGAATGTTGATGGGCATGTCTATTAGTTGTTTAGAGGCGTCATTAACTGTGTATTGGGTGGTACATCAAGGGAATCATTGGGGAACTCAGTGTGTATAAAAGGAGGAGGTTTTTGGGTTGTATTTCTTCATTCTTTATCATTACAATTCAACCAATATAACCAAATAAATTACAATACATATCAATTAGTACTTTTATAAGACTTTTGAATAGTATCTGAATTAAATAATCTATTTTTCTACCAACTACAAAGATTGTAAGCCATATATTAGAATAGTGAGAATTATATTACTGAGACCTTTATATTTGATTATATTTTACAACCTAGTGGATTAAAACTACAGTATTCATATAGGACCATTAAAACCTTCTAGACAACTTACTATTCAAGCTAGTTCACGTCCTTGTACTTGACCTTAGCCTGACAATTATCTTTCACTTTTAAAGTGGTCAAGAGTGTTTAATTAGAGGGTATAGCAAACAGATCTCCAATTTGCTGCAACAGGTAAATCTCACTTATTTTTTTAAAGGGACAGGGGATTTTCTCTCTGGGTTTTCTCCAACTCCCTTGGTCAAGGTCTATAGCTAGTACTATAGGATTGTCTACAATGCAACAATTATGCAGAAAAAATGCAAAGAATTGTGTTTAAAAGTCTTTTGAATATGAAATAAGGAAATGG